>JASPKZ010007560.1:0-600000 GCA_030220185.1 Diploptera punctata
AAATTCAAAACAGTAAAATTACTATCTAGGGACTGTGTCCTGGATTTTATAAATGCAACAAATCCGGTCTAAAATCCAAAATTCAAAATTGAGTTTTTTAAGGTTATGTTTTAATGTTTTCCAAAAAATGTCAATTTTCGAAACTTCAAAACTGCATAATTACTATCTAGAGACTGTGTCCTGGATTTATAATACAAAAAAATCGGTTGTGATCCAACAATTTCAAAATAGAGTTTTCCGAGGTTATACTCTTAATGCTTTTCCCTAAAATATCAAAATTTTCGAAATCAAAAACTGCAACAAATTACTATCTAAGGATTGTGTCCGGAGATTTGTAATGCAGAAAATCGAGTCTAAACCCAAAATTTTCAAAAATGAGTTTTCCTAAGTTATAGCCTCACAGTTTAACCAAATGTGCCACAATTTTCGTCGAAATTCAAAATAAAAAAATTGCAAAAAGCTTATCTAGGGACTGTGTCTGGAATTTATAATGCAAAAAATCCGGTTTAAATCCAAAATTTCAAAATTGAGTTTTCCAAGTTTATAGTATTAATTTGTTTCCAAAAAAATGTCAAAATTTTCGAAAATTCAAAACCTGCTAAATTACTATCTAGGGACTGTGTCCGTGATTTATAATGCATAAAACCCGGACTAAATCCAAAATTTCAAAATTGAGTTTTCCAAGGTTATAGTCTTAATGTTATTTTATAAAAAAATTTCAAATTTTTCGAAATTTCAAAAAATGCAAAATTACTATCTATTGACTGTGACCGGGATTTTTAATGCAAAAAATCCGGTCTTAATCCAAAATTTTAAAATTGAGTTTTCCAAGGTTATCGTCTTAATGTTTTTCCAAAAAATGTCAAAATTTTCGAAAATTCAAAAACTGCAAAATTACTATCTAGTGATTGTGTCCGGGATTTATAATGCAAAAAATCCGGTCTAGATCCAACATTTCAAAATAGAGTTTTCCAAGGTTATAATCAATGTTTTTCCGAAAAATTTCAAAATTTTCGAAAATTCAAAAACTGCAAAATTACTATCTAGGGAGTGTGTCCGGGATTTGTAATGCAGAAAATCCAGTCTAAATCCAAAATTTCAAAAATGAGTTTTCCTAGGTTATAGCCTCACAGTTTAACCAAATGTGTCAACATTTTCGAAAGTTCAAAAAATTGCAAAATGACTATCTAGGGACTGTGTCTGGGATTTATAATGCAAAAAATCCGGTCTAAATCCAAAATTTCAAAATTGAGCTTTCCAAGGTTATAGTCTTAATGTTTTTCCAAAAAATGTCAAAATTTTCGAAAATTCAAAAACTGCAAAATTGCTATCTAGAGATGGTGTCCGGGATTTATAATGCAAAAAATCCGGTCTAGATCCAACATTTCAAAATAGAGTTTTCCAAGGTTATAATCAATGTTTTTCCGAAAAATTTCAAAATTTTCGAAAATTCAAAAACTTCAAAATTACTATCTAGGGAGTGTGTCCGGGATTTGTAATGCAGAAAATCCAGTCTAAATCCAAAATTTCAAAAATGAGTTTTCCTAGGTTATAGCCTCACAGTTTAACCAAATGTGTCAAAATTTTCGAAAATTCAAAAAATTGCAAAATGACTATCTAGGGACTGTGTATGGGATTTATAATGCAAAAAATCCGGTCTAAATCCAAAATTTCAAAATTGAGCTCTCCAAGGTTATAGTCTAAATGTTTTTCGAAAAATGTCAAATTTTTCGAAAATTAAAAAAATGAAAAATTACTATCTAGAGACTGTGTCCTGGATTTATAATGCAAAAAATCCGGTGTAGATCCAACATTTCAAAATAGAGTTTTCCGAGGTTATAATCTTAATGTTTTTCCGAAAAATTTCAAAATTTTCGATAATTCAAAAACTGCAAAATTACTAACTAGGGACTGTGTCCGGGATTTATAATGCAAACAATCCGGTCTAAATCCAAAATTTCAAAATTGAGTTTTCCAAGTCTTAATGTGTTTCCAAAAAATGTCAAAATATTCGAAAATTCAAAAACTGCAAAATTACTATCTATTGACTGTGACCGGGATTTTTAATGCAAAAAATCCGGTCTAAATCCAAAATTTCAAAATTGAGTTTTCCAAGGTTATCGTCTTAATGTTTTCCCAAAAAAATGTCGAAATTTTCGAAAATTCAAAAACTGCAAAATTACTAACTAGGGACTGTGTCCGGGATTTATAATGCAAAAAATCCGGTCTAAATCCAAAATTTCAAAATTGAGCTCTCCAAGGTTATAGTCTAAATGTTTTTCGAAAAAATGTCAAAATTTTCGAAAATTAAAAAAATGAAAAATTACTATCTAGAGACTGTGTCCTGGATTTATAATGCAAAAAATCCGGTGTAGATCCAACATTTCAAAATAGAGATTTCCGAGGTTATAATCTTAATGTTTTTCCGAAAAATTTCAAAATTTTCGATAATTCAAAAACTGCAAAATTACTAACTAGGGACTGTGTCCGGGATTTATAATTCGAAAAATCCGGTCTAAATCCAAAATTTCAAAATTGAGTTTTCCAAGTCTTAATGTGTTTCCAAAAAATGTCAAAATATTCGAAAATTCAAAAACTGCAAAATTACTATCTATTGACTGTGACCGGGATTTAATGCAAAAAATCCGGTCTAAATCCAAAATTTCAAAATTGAGTTTTCCAAGGTTATCGTCTTAATGTTTTCCCAAAAAAATGTCGAAATTTTCGAAAATTCAAAAACTGCAAAATTACTAACTAGGGACTGTGTCCGGGATTTATAATGCAAAAAATCCGGTCTAAATCCAAAATTTCAAAATTGAGTTTTCCAAGGTTATAGTCTTATGTTTTTCCAAAAAATGTCAAAATTTTCGAAAATTCAAAAACTGCAAAATTACTATCTAGGGACTGTGTCCGGGATTTATAATGCAAAAAATCCGGTCTAGATTCAACATTTCAAATAGAGTTTTCCAAGCTGTCTTAATGTTTTTCCGAAAAATTTCATAATTTTCGAAAATTCA
This sequence comes from Diploptera punctata, assembly GCA_030220185.1. NCBI lineage: Eukaryota > Metazoa > Arthropoda > Insecta > Blattodea > Blaberidae > Diploptera > Diploptera punctata. The sequence goes on from JASPKZ010007560.1 coordinate 3,018, forward strand.
AAAACTGCAAAATTACTATCTAGGGAGTGTGTCCGGGATTTGTAATGCAGAAAATCCAGTCTAAAAAAAAATTCAAAAGTGAGTTTTCCTAGGTTATAGCCTCACAGTTTAACCTAATGTGTCAAAAATTATGGAAAATTCAAAAAAATTGCAAAATGACTATCTAGGGACTGTGTCTGGGATTTATAATGCAAAAAATCCGGTCTAAATCCAAAATTTCAAAATTGAGTTTTCCAAGGTTATAGTCTTAATGTGTTCCCAAAAAATGTCAAAATTTTCGAAAATTCAAAAACTTCAAAAATTGCTATCTGGGGACTGTGTCCGGGATTTATAATGCAAAAAATCAGGTCTAAATCCAAAGCCTCAAAATTGAATTTTCCAAGGTTATAGTTTTAATCTTTTTAAAAAAAAATGTCAAAATTTTCGAAAATTCAAAACTGTAAAATTACTATCTAGGGACTGTGTCCGGGATTTATAATGCAAAAAATCCGGTCTAAATCCAAAAATTCAAAATTGAGTTTTCCAAGGTTATAGTTTTAATGTTTTTCCAAAAAATGTCAAAATTTTCGAAAATTCAAAAACTGCATAATTACTATCTAGAGACTGTGTCCTGGATTTATAATACAAAAAATTGGGTGTAGATCCAACATTTCAAAATAGAGTTTTCCGAGGTTATAATCTTAATGTTTTTCCCTAAAATATCAAAATTTTCGAAAATTCAAAAACTGCAAAATTACTATCTAAGGATTGTGTCCGGGATTTGTAATGCAGAAAATCCAGTCTAAATCCAAAATTTCAAAAATGAGTTTTCCTAAGTTATAGCCTCACAGTTTAACCAAATGTGCCAAAATTTTCGAAAATTCAAAAAATTGCAAAAAGCTTATCTAGGGAATGTGTCTGGAATTTATAATGCAAAAAATCCGGTTTAAACCCAAATTTCAAAATTGAGTTTTCCAAGTTTATAGTATTAATTTGTTTCCAAAAAAATGTCAAAATTATGGAAAATTCAAAACCTGCTAAATTACTATCTAGGGACTGTGTCCGGGATTTATAATGCATAAAACCCGGACTAAATCCAAAATTTCAAAATAGAGTTTTCCAAGGTTATAGTCTTAATGTTATTTTATAAAAAATTTCAAATTTTTCGAAATTTCAAAAAATGCAAAATTACTATCTATTGACTGTGACCGGGATTTTTAATGCAAAAAATCCGGTCTAAATCCAAAATTTTAAAATTGAGTTTTCCAAGGTTATCGTCTTAATGATTTTCCAAAAAATGTCAAAATTTTCGAAAATTCAAAAACTGCAAAATTACTATCTAGAGATTGTGTCCGGGATTTATAATGCAAAAAATCCGGTCTAGATCCAACATTTAAAAATAGAGTTTTCCAAGGTTATAATCTTAATGTTTTTCCGAAAAATTTCAAAATTTTCGAAAATTCAAAAACTGCAAAATTACTATCTAGGGAGTGTGTCCGGGATATGTAATGCAGAAAATCCAGTCTAAATCCAAAATTTCAAAAATGAGTTTTCCTAGGTTATAGCCTCACAGTTTAACCAAATGTGTCAACATTTTCGAAAATTCAAAAAATTGCAAAATGACTATCTAGGGACTGTGTCTGGGATTTATAATGCACAAAATCCGGTCTAAATCCAAAATTTCAAAATTGAGCTTTCCAAGGTTATAGTCTTAATGTTTTTCCAAAAATTGTCAACATTTTCGAAAATTCAAAAACTGCAAAATTACTATCTAGAGATTGTGTCCGGGATTTATAGTGCAAAAAATCCGGTCTAGATCCAACATTTCAAAATAGAGTTTTCCAAGGTTATAATCAATGCTTTTCCGAAAAATTTCAAAATTTTCGAAAATTCAAAAACTGCAAAATTACTATCTAGGGAGTGTGTCCGGGATTTGTAATGCAGAAAATCCAGTCTAAATCCAAAATTTCAAAAATGAGTTTTCCTAGGTTATAGCCTCACAGTTTAACCAAATGTGTCAAAATTTTCGAAAATTCAAAAAATTGCAAAATGACTATCTAGGGACTGTGTCTGGGATTTATAATGCAAAAAATCCGGTCTAAATCCAAAATTTCAAAATTGAGCTTTCCAAGGTTATAGTCTTAATGTTTTTCCAAAAAAGTCAAAATTTTCGAAAATTCAAAAACTGCAAAATTACCATCTAGAGACTGTGTCCTGGATTTATAATGCAAAAAATCCGGTGTAGATTCAACATTTCAAAATAGAGTTTTCCGAGGTTATAATCTTAATGTTTTTTTAAAAAATGTCAAATGTTTCGAAATTTCAAAAAATGCAAAATTACTATATGTTGACTGTGTCCGGGATTTTTAATGCAAAAAATCCTGGTCTAAATACAAAATTTCAAAAATTGAGTTTTCTTAATGTTTTTCCAAAAAATGTCAAAATTTTCGAAAATTCAAAAACTGCAAATTTACTATCTAGGGACTGTGTCCTGGATTTATAATGCAAACAATCCGGTCTAAATCCAAAATTTCAAAATTGAGTTTTCCAAGTTTGTAGTCTCAATGTTTTTCCAAATAATGTCGAAATTTTCGAAAATTCAAAAACTGCAAAATTACTATCTAGGGACTGTGTCGGGGATTTATAATGCAAAAAATCCGGTCTAAATCCAAAATTTCATAACTGAGTTTTCAAAGTTTGTAGTCTTAATGTTTTTCCAAAAAATCTCAAAATTTTCGAAAGTTCAAAAACTGCAAATTTCAAAATTGAGTTTTCAAAGGTTATAGTCTTAATGTTTTTCCAAAAAATGTCAAAATTTTCGAAAATTCAAAAACTGCAAAGTTACTATCTAGGGACTGTGTAAGGGATTTATAATGCAAATAATCCGATCTAAATCCAAAATTTCAAAATTAACTCTTCCAAGGTTGTAGTCTTAATGTTTTTCCAAAAAATGTCAAAAGTTTCGAGAATTCAAAAACTGCAAAATTACTAACTAGAGACTGTGTCTGGGATTTATAATGCAAAAAATCCGGTCTAAATCCAAAATTTCAAAATTGACTTTTCCAAAGTTATAGTCTTAATCTTTTTCCAAATAATGTCAAAATTTTCGAAAATTCAAAAACTGTAAAATTACTATCTAGGGACCGTGTCCGGGTTTTAGAATGCAAAAAATCTGGTCTAAATCCAATATTTCAACAACACTTCAGGAAACAATAAACGAAGTGGAAAATTGGTGCTCCAAGAACAAGCTGGACATTAATATATCAGAAACGGAAACAATGATCTTCATAAACGGAGGAAGAGCCGCCATAAATGAAGAGATATACATAAGGGAAACTAAATTGAAAATAGTACCAGACTTCAAATACCTAGGCATCACGCTACAAACAAGCGCAAAATGCTTCACAAAACATATCACAGAAAAGACAACCCAGGCAATAATGGCAATGCATGAAATAAGAAACATTAGATCCCTCACCTTAGAGACGGCAATGCTGTTATATAGAGCAAAAATTCTACCAATACTGACATACGGCATAGAAATCATATGGACACATTTAGCAATGAAGAATCTTTCCTCTCTAGAAAGGGTGAAAGCGAGATATATAAAGGCAGTATTAGGAGTGTCAAAAGTAACACATTCAAGACTCGTATACCTACTGGCGAAGGAAACTTTCCTCATCGACGACCTCAGAACAAGCATACTCTTACCCAGCACCAGCGCATCTGAACAGCTGCATTGAACAGAAAAAGAGAATAAATACATCCGGAATTCTACAGCACCGGGGCAATGGTGGACCGTGCGTGGACAAAAGAAAATTTCGAAATGAGACAAGTCATCACTAGGTTGGCAGTCCATGGATTCCACCACCTGATATGAAACAACATAAAATTTCATGAAGCAAATATAGACTGTCAATGTACGCTATGCGAAAAATCGTGTGAACGATATCACATTGAGCTATGCACAAAAAGAACAAAAACAATGTGTGAATATGCAAATATGTAAATTTAAAATGTATTCTATTTTAATCCTGGCTATTTGGCTGCAATAAAATTATTATAAAATTGACTTTGCAAGGTTTATATTTTTAATGTTTTTCCAAAAAATGTCAAAATTTTCCAAAATTCAAGAACTGCAAAATTACCAATTAGGGACTGTTTCCGGGATTTATAATGCAAAAAATCCGATCAAAATCCAAAATTTCAAAATTGACTTTTCCAAGGTTATAGTCTTAATGTTTTTCCAAAAAATATAAAAATTCTCGAAAATTCAAAAACTGCAAATTTACTATCTAGGGACTGTGTTCGGAATTAATAATGCAAAAAATTCGGTCTAAATCCAAAATTTCGGAATTGAATTTTCCAAGGTTATAGTCATGTTTTTCCAAAAAAGTCAAAATTTTCGAAAATTCAAAAACTGCAAAATTACTTTCTAGGGACTGTGTCCGGGATTTATAATGCAGAAAATCAGGTCTAGATCCAAAATTTCAAAATTGAGTTTTCCAGGGTTACGGTTAACGTTTTTCCAAAAAATGTCAAAATTTTCGAAAATTCAAAAACTGCAAAATTACTATCTACAGACTGTGTTCGGGATTTATAATGCAAAAAATCCGGTCTAAGTCCAAAATTTCAAAATTGTTTTTTCCAAAGGTTATAGTCTTCATGTTTTTCCAAAGAATGTCAAAATTTTCGAAAATTCAGAAACTACAAAATTACTATCTTGAGACTCTGTCTGAGATTTATAATGCAAAAAATTCGGTCTGAATCCAAAATTTCAAAATTAACTTTTCCAAGGTTATAGTCTTTATGTTTTTCCAAAAAATGTCATCATTTTCGGAAATTCAAAATCTGCAAATTTCAAAATTGAGTTTTCCAAGATTATAGTCTTAATGTCTTTCCAAAACATATAAAAATTTTCGAAAATTGAAAAACTGCTAAATTACTATCCAGGGACTGTGTCCGGGATTTCTAATGCAAAAAATTCGGTACGAATCCAAAATTTCAAAATTAAATTTTCCAAGGTTATAGTCTATGTTTTTCCAAAAAATGTCAAAAGTTTCAAAAATTCAAAAACGGCAAAATTACTATCTGGGGACTGTGTCCGGGATTTATATGCAAAAAATCCGGTCTAAATCCAAAGTCTGAATATTGAATTTTCCAAGGTTATAGTTTTAATGTTTTAAAAAAAATGTCAAATTTTTCGAAATTTCAAAAAATGTAAAATTACTATCTATTGACTGTGTCCGGGATTTATAATGCAAAAAATCCGGTCTAAATCCAATATTTCAAATTTGACTTTTCCAAGCTTATAGTCTTAATGTTTTTCCAAAAAACGTCAAAATTTTCGAAAATTCAAAAACTGCAAAATTACTATCTAGAGACTGTGTCCGGGATTTGTAATGCAGAAAATCCGGTCTAAATCCAAAATTTCAAATATGAGTTTTCCTAAGTTATAGCCTCATAGTTTAACCAAATGTGTCAAAATTTTCGAAAATTCAGAAACTGCAAAATGACTATCAAGGGTCTGTGTCTGGGATTTATAATGCAAAAATTCGGTCTAAATCCAATATTTCAAAATTGAGTTTTCCAAGGTTATAGTCTTAATGTGTTTCCAAAAAATGCCAAAATTGTCGAAAATTCAAAACCTGCTAAATTACTATCTAGGGACTGTGTCCGGGATTTATAATGCATAAAATCCGGTCTAAATCCAAAATTTCAAAATTGAGTTTTCCAAGGTTATAGTCTTAATGTTTTTATAAAAAATGTCAAATTTTTCGAAATTTCAAAAAATGCAAAATTACTATCTATTGACTGTGTCCGGGATTTTTAAATGCAAACAATCCGGTCTAAATGCAAAATTTGAAAATTTAGTTTTCCAAGGTTATACTGTCTTAATGTTTTTCCAAAAAAGTCAAAATTTTCGAAAATTCAAAAACTGCAAAATTACTATCCAGGGACTGTGTTCTGAATTTATAATGCAAAAAATCCGGTCTAAAACCAAAATTTCAAAATTGAGTTTTCAAAGTTTGTAGTCTTAATGGTTTTCCAAATAATGTCGAAATTTTCGAAAATTCAAAAACTGCAAAATTACTATCTAGGGACTGTGTCCGGGATTTATAATGCAAAAAATCCGGTCTAACTCCAAAATTTCAGAATTGAGTTTTCCAAGGTTATAGTGTTAATGTTTTTTTAGAAAATTCAAATTTTTCGAAATTTCAAAAAATGCAAAATTACTATCTATTTACTATATCCGGGATTTATAATGCACAAAATCCGGTCTAAATCCAAAATTTCAAAATAGAGTTTTCCAAGGTTATAATCTGAATGTTTTTCCGAAAAATTTCAAAATTTTCGAAAATTCAAAAAATGCAAAATTACTATCTAGGGAGTGTGTCCGGAATTTTTAATGCAAAAAATCCGGTCTAAATCCAACATTTCAAAATGGCGTTTTTCAAGGCAATAATCTTAATTTTTTCCAAAAAAATGTCAAAATTTACGATAATTCAAAAACTGGAAAATTACTATCTAGGGGGTGAGTCCGTGATTTATAAACCAAAAAATCCAATCTAAATCCAAAATTTCAAAAATGAGTTTTCCTAGGTTATAGCCTCACAGTTTAACCAAAAGTAAAAATTTTCGAAAATTCAAAAACTGCAAAATGCCTATCTAGGGACTGTGTCTGGGATTTATAATGCAAAAAATCCGGTCTAAATCCAAAATTTCAAAATTGAGTTTTCCAAGTGTGTAGTCTTAATATTTTTCCAAAAAATCTCAAAATTTTCGAAAGTTCAAAAACTCCAAATTTCAAAATTGAGTTTTCTATGGTTATAGTCTTAATGTTTTTCCAAAAAATGTCAAAATTCTCGAAAATTCAAAAACTGCAAGATTACTATCTAGGGACTGTGTCAGGGATTTATAATGCAAATAATCCGATCTAAATCCAAAATTTCAAAATTGACTATTCCAAGTTTGTAGTCTTAATTCTTTTCCAAAAAATGTCAGAAGTTTCGAGGATTCAAAAACTGCAAAATTACTAATTAGAGACTGTGTCTGGGATTTATAATGCAAAAAATCCGGTCTAAATCCAAAATTTCGAAATTATTTTTCCCAAGGTTATATCTTAAAGCTTTTCCAAAACATGTTAAATTTTTCGAAAATTCAAAAACTGCAAAATTACTATCTAGGAACTGTGTCCTGGATTTATAATGCAAAAAATCCGATCTAAATCCAACATTTCAAAATTGAGTTTTCCAAGGTTGTAGTCGTAATATTTTTCCTAAACATTTCAAAATTTTCCAAAATTCAAAAACTGCAAAATTACTGTCTAGAGACTGTGCCCGTGATTTATAATGCAAAAAATCCGGTATAAATCCAAAATTTCAAAATTGAGTTTTCCAAGGTTATTGTCAATATTTTTCCAAAAAATATCAAAATTTCGAAAATTCAAAACCTTATAAATTACTATCTAGGAACTGTGTCCTGGATTTATTATGCAAAAAGTTCGGTCTAAATAAAAAATTTCAAAATTGAGTTTTCCAAGATTGTAGTCTTAATGTTTTTCCAAAAAAAATCAAAATTTTCGAAAATTGAAAAACTGCAACATTACTCTCTAGAGACTGTGTCCGGTATTTATAATGCAAATAATCCGGTCTAAATCCGATATTTCAAAATTGAGTTTTCCAAGGTTATAGACTTAATGTTTTTCCAAAAGATGTCAAAATTTTGGGAAATTCAAAAACTGTAAATTACTATCTAGAGACTGTATCCGGGTTATATAATGCAAAAAATTGGGTCTAAATCCAAAATTTGAAAATTGAGCTTTCAAAGATTATAGTCTTAATGTTTTTCAAAAAAATCTCAAAATTTTCGAAAGTTCAAAAACTGCAAATTTCAAAATTGAGTTTTCAAAGGTTATAGTCTTAATGTTTTTCCAAAAAAATGTCAAAATTTTCCAAAATTCAAAAACTGTAAAATTACTATCTAGAGACTGTGTCTGGGATTTATAATGCAAAAAATCCGGTCTAAGTCCAAAATTTCAAAATTGTTTTTTCCAAGTTTATAGTCTTACTGATTTTCCAAAGAATGTCAAAATTTTCGAAAATTCAACAACTGTATAATTACTATCTAGGGACTGTGGCCGGGATTTATAATGTAAAAAATCCGGTCTAAATCCGAAATTTGAAAATTGACTTTTCCAAGGTTATAGTCTTAAATGTTTTTTCAAAAAACTTCAATTTTTTCGAAAATTCAAAAACTGCAAAATTACTACTAGGGGCTGCGTCCGGGATTTATAATGTAAAAAATCCGGTCTAAATCCAAAATTCCAAAATTGAGTTTTCCAAGTGTGTAGTTTTCATGTTTTTACAAAAAATGTCAAAATTATCGAAAATTCAAAAACTGCAAAATTACTGTCTAGAGACTGTCTCCGGTCTAAATAGAAAATTTCAAAATTGAGTTTTCCAAGTTTATAGTCTTAATGTTTTTTAAAAAAATGTCAAAATTTCCCGAAAAGTCAAAAACTGCAAAATTACTATCTAGATTCTGTGTCCGGAATTTATAATGCAAAAAATCCGGTCTAAATCCAAAATTTCAAAATTGTTTTTCCCAAACATGTCAAATTTTTCGAAAATTCAAAAACTGCAAAATTACTATCTAGGAACTTGTCCTGGATTTATAATGCAAAAAATCCGATCTAAATCCAACATTTCAAAATTGAGTTTTCCAAGGTTTTAGTCTTTATGTTTTTCCTAAACATTTCAAAATTTTCGAAAATTCAAAAACTGCAAAATTACTGTCTAGAGACTGTGCCTGGGATTTATAATGCAAAAAATCCGGTATAAATCCAAAATTTCAAAATTGAGTTTTCCAAGATTATTGTCAATATTTTTCCAAAAAATATCAAAATTTCGAAAATTCAAAAACTGCAAAATTACTATCTACACACTGTGTCCGGGATTTATAATGCAAAAAATCCGGTCTAAATCCGAAATTTCAAAATTGGGTTTTCCAAGGTTATAGTCTTAATGTTTTTCCAAAAAATGTCAAAATTTTCGAAAATTCAAAACCTTATAAATTACTATCTAGGAACTGTGTCCTGGATTTATTATGCAAAAAGTTCGGTCTAAATCAAAAATTTCAAAATTGAGTTTTCCAAGATTGTAGTCTTAATGTTTTTCCAAAAAAAATCAAAATTTTCGATAATTCAAAAACTGAAACATTACTCTCTAGAGACTGTGTCCGGTATTTATAATGCAAATAATCCTGTCTAAATCCGATATTTCAAAATTGAGTTTTCCAAGGTTATAGACTTAATGTTTTTCCAAAAGATGTCAAAATGTTGGGAAATTCAAAAACTGTAAATTACTATCTAGAGATCTATCTGCAAAATTACTACTAGGGGCTGCGTCCGGGTTTTATAATGCAAAAAATTGGGTCAAAATCCAAAATTTCAAAATTGAGTTTCAAATATTATAGTCTTAATGTTTTTCCAAAAAATCTCAAAATTTTCGAAAGTTCAAAAACTGCAAATTTCAAAATTGAGTTTTCCAAGGTTATAGTCTTAATGTTTTTCCAAAAAAAATGTCAAAATTTTCCAAAATTCAAAAACTGCAAAATTACTACCTAGAGACTGTGTCTGGGATTTATAATGCAAAAAATCCGGTCTAAATCCAATATTTCAAAATTGACTTTTCCAAGGTTTTTTCTTAATGTTTTTCCAAAAAATTTCAAAATTTTCGTAAATTCAAAAACTGCTAAATTACTATCTAGGGACTGTGTCCGGGATTTGTAATGCAAAAAAATCCGGTCTGAAACCAAAATTTCAAAACTGAATTTTCCAATTTTTCTTAATGTCTTTCCAAAAAATGTCAAAATTTTCGAAAATTCAAAAACTGGAAAATTACTATCTAGGGACTGTGTCCGGGATTTATAATGCAAAAAATCAGGTCTGTATCCAAATTTTCACAATTGACTTTTCCAAGGTTATAGTCAATGTTTTCCAAAAAATTTCAAAATTTTCGAAAATTCAAAAACTGGAAAATTACTATCTAGGGATACCTATAACCTTTGAAAACTGAATTTTGAAAATTTGGATATAGACCGGATTTTTTGCACAATAAAAACCCGGATACTGTCTCTAGATAGTAATTTTGCAGTTTTTGAATTTTGGAAAATTTTGACATTTTTTGGAAAAACATTAATACTATAACCATGGAAAACTCAATTTTGAAATTTTGGATTTAGACCGGATTTTTTGCATTATAAATCCTGGACACAGTCTGTACATAGTAATTTTGCAGTTTTTGAATTTTCGAAAATTATGACATTTTTTGTAATAACATTAAGACTACAACCTTGGAAATATCAATTTTGGAATTTTGGATTTACACCGGAGTTTTTGCATTATAAATCCCGGACACAGTCTCTAGATAGTAATTTTGCAGTTTTTGAATTTTCGAAAATTTTCACATTTTTTGGAAAAACATTAAGACCACCTTGGAAAAGTCAATTTTTGAAATTTTTTATGTAGACCGGATTTTTTGCATTATAAATCCCGGAAACAGTCTCTCGATAGTAATTTTGCAGTTTTTGAATTTTTGAGAATTTTGACATTTTTTGGAAAAACATTACGACTATAACCTTGGAAAACTCAATTTTGAAATTTTGGGTTTAGACCGGATTTTTTGCATTATAAATCCCGGACACAGTCTCTAGATAGTAATTTTGCAGTTTTTGAATTTTCGAAAATTTTGACATTTTTTGGAAAAACATTAAGAATATAACGTTGGAAACGTCAATTTTGAAATTTTGGATTTAGACCGGATTTTTTGCATTATAAATTCCGTACACAGTCTCTAGATAGTAATTTTGCAGTTTTTGAATTTTCGAAAATTTTGACAATTTTTGGAAAAACATTGACTAAAACCTAGGAAAACTCAATTTTGAAATTTTGGTTTTAGACCGGATTTTTTGCATTATAAATCCAGGACACAGATCCTAGATAGTAATTTTGCAGGTTTTGAATTTTCGAAAATTGACATTTTTTTGGAAAAACATTAAGACTATAACCTAGGAAAACTCAATTTTGAAATTTTTGATTTAGACCGGATTTCTTACATTACAAAACGCGGACACAGTCTCTAGATAGTAATTTTGCAGTTTTTGAATTTTCGAAAATTGTGACATTTTTTGCAAAACATTAATACTATAACCTTGGAAAAGTCAATTTTGAAATTTTGGATTTAGACCGGATTTTTTGCATTATAAATCCCGGACACAGTTGCTAGATAGTATTTTTGCAGTTTTTGAATTTTCGAAAATTTTAACATTGGAAAACTCAATTTTGAAATATTGGATTTAGACCAGGTTTTTTGCATTATAATTCCCGGACACAGTCTCTAGATAGTAATTTTGCAGTTTTTGAATTTTCGAAAATTTTGACATTTTTCGGAAAAACATTAAGACTATAACCTTGGAAAACTCAATTTTGAAATTTTGGATTTAGACCGGATTTTTTGCATTATAAATTCCGGACACAGCTACTAGATTGTTTTTTTTCAGTTTTTGACATTTCCAAAATTTTGTCACGTTTTTGTAAAACACCTATACTATAGCATTGGAAAATTCAATTTAGAAATTTTGGATTTAGATCGGATTTGTTTCATTATAAATCCCGGAAACTCCTACTACGTTGTATTTTTGCAGTTTTTCCAAAATTTTAACCTTTTTATAAAAAAATCAAGACTGTAGCCTTGGAAAACTCGATTTTGATATTTTGGAGTTAGACCGGATTTTTTACATTATAAATCCCGGACACATACTAGAGTGTATTTTTGCATTTTTTGAAATTTCCAACATTTTGTCGTCCTTTGGTAAAATACCTAGACTATAGCGTTGAAAATCTCATTTTTGAAATACTGGATTTAGACCGGATTTTTTGCATTATAAATCCCAGACACAGTCTTTAGTCAGTAATTTTGCAGTCTTTGAATTCTCTAAAATTTTGACATTTTTTGGAAAATCATTAAGACTATAACCTTAGAAAAGTCAATTTTGAAATTTTGGATTGAGACCGGATTATTTGCATTATAAATCCCAGACACAGTCCCTAGGTAGTAATTTTGCAGTTTTTGAATTTTCGAAACTTTTGACATTTTTTGGAAAAACATTAAGAGTATAACCTTGGAAAATTCAGTTTTGAAATTTTGGATTTAGACCGGATTTTTTGCATTATAAATCCCGGACACAGTCCCTAGATAGTAATTTAGCAGTTTTTGAATTTACGAAATTTTTGACATTTTTTGGAAAAACATTAAGACAATAACTTTGGAAAAGTCAATTTTGAAATATTTGATTTAGACCGGATTATTTGCATTATAAATCCCAGACACAGTCCCTAGATAGTAATTTTGCAGTTTTTGAATTTTCGAAAATTTTGACATTTTTTGGAAAAACATTAAGACTATAACCTTGGAAAAGTCAATTTTGAAATATTGGATTTAGACCGGATTATTTGCATTATAAATCCCAGACACAGTCCCTAGATAGTAATTTTGCAGTTTTTGAATTTTCGAAAATTTTGACATTTTTTGGAAAAACATTAAGACTATAACCTTGGAAAACGTAATTTTGAAATTTGGGATTTAGACAGGGTTTTTTGAATTATAAATCCCGGACACACCTACTGGATTGTATTTTTGCACTTTTTGAAATTTCCAAAATTTTGTCATTTCTTGGTAAAACACCTACACTATAGCCTTGGAAAACTCGTTTTGAAATATTATATTTAGACCGGATTTTTTGCATTATAAATCCCGGACACACCTACTATATTGTATTTTTGAACTTTTTGAAATTTCCAAAATTTTTACTTTTTCGGGAAAAACACCTAGACTACAGCCTTTGAAAACTCGATTTTGAAATTTTGGATTTTGACAGGGTTTTTTGAATTATAAATCCCGGACACACATACTAGATTGTATTTTTGCACTTTTTGAAATTTCCAAAATTTTGTCACTTTTTGGTAAACACCTACACTATAGCCTTGGAAAACTCAATTTTGAAATTTGGGATTTAGACTGGATTTTTTGCATTATACATCCCGGACAAAGTTCCTAGATTGTATTTTTTCTTTTTGAAATTTCCAATTTTTTTATTTTTCTTGGAAAAGCACCTACACTATATCCTTGGAAAACTCAATTTCGAAATTTTGGATTTAGAATGGATTATAAAAACCGGAGAGATACAATATTGTATTTTTGCACTTTTTGATATTTCCAAATTATTGTCTTTTTTTGGTAATATATCTACATTATAGCCTTGGAAAACTCTATCTTGAAATTTTGGCTGTAGCCCGGATTGTTTGCATTATAAATCCCGGATACACCTACTAGATTGTATTTTTGCAGTTTTTGACATTTCGAATATTTTGTAATATTTTGGTAAACACTTGGACTATAGCCTTGAAAACTCGATTTTGAAATTTTCGATTTAGACCGGATTTTTTTAATTATAAATCCCGGACACACCTACTAGATTGTATTTTTGCATTTTTTGAAATTTCCAAAATTTTGTCATATTTTGTTAAAACACTTACACTATAGCCTTGGAAAATTCGATTTTGAGATTTTGGATATAGACCGGATTTTTTGCATTATAAATCCCGGACACACGTACTAGACTGTATTTTTGCAGTTTTGAAATTTTCAATATTTTTAATTTTTTGGAAAAATACCGGGACAATAGCCTTGGAAAACTCGATATTGAAATTTTGGATTTAGACCGGATTTTTTTCATTATAAATCCCGGACACACGTACTAGATTGTATTTTTGCATTTTTTTAAATTTCCAAAATTTTGTCATTTTTTGGTAAAACTCCAAGACTATAGCCTTGGAAAATTCAATTTTGAATTTTTGGATTATGACCAGATTTTTTGCATTATATATCCCGGACACACAACTAGATTGTATTTCTGCACTCTTTGAAATTTACAAAATTTTTACTTTTTTTGGCATAACACGGAGACAATATAGCCTTGCAAACTCGATTTTGAAATTTTGGATTTAGACCAGATTTTTTTGCATTATGAATCCCAGACACATCCAAGAATGTATTTTTGCACTTTTTGAAATTTCCGAAATTTTTACTTTTTTTGGTAAAACACCTACGGGACATTCCATACGAAATCGGCAAGAAAATTGTGAAAATTGAACTCACATCTTTAAAAGTTTACAATTTTTTTACAGTGAAACTTTATAATATACTGAATATCTGAACCGAATTTCAAGTCTCCGCTTGATGTAATTAAAGAGTAATAGAACTGTCAATTTATCGTATTGTTTTAAATAGACTCTTTTATAAAATAGAGTTCTCGAAGTATGGCTATTCCCTCAACTTGAAAAGATATTATAGTCACATTATAGATGATTTTATGCTCTATCGCTTGAAAATTAGTATGTTAATATTTAAGTATTTCTGAAGGGCGTAAATGCAATTAATATGCAATTGACCTTCCTCGCCAAAAAATTTATAAAATAAAAAAAATGCCACATTATTACCTGAACACCAGTTATTTCTTTGAAATTAGTATTAAAGTGGAGTCTTGAAAGGAAACTACAAAAAATAATTATTTTTCCTAAAATCTCCTATGTGTAGACTGCCCGCAATACCTTTCGCGTGAGTGGAGATCGCTCGCTCGTACAAACAATGACGGAGCTACTTGGTAATAGTCCTTTGCGCACTTACAAATATTTTTATTGTTATTATCATCATTACATTATTTTTATTATCATTATTACAATTATTACACTATCATCATCATCATCGTGGACAAGTGGTTACTATGCACCCCTCCGATTCCGAGGTTCGCGGGTTCAAACTCGATAGGAATCAATGACATTTTAAAGGCGTAACAATTCTGAATGCAGCTTTCTCCAGAAGGAAGGAAATCCGTGAGTCCCGTGTCGTAAATTTATGGTACGTAGGAGAACCTCGTGCTTGAAATAAATTGCTACATAATAAACGTCATTAAATATAACAATATTTATTGATATATTCAGTAGGCGGTTAATTTTATGCTGATTTTGGCTAATGTATAGTTTAATTTAAATTACTAAGCACCTACGCATTCAAGCTGGTAGGCCTATTAAAAATATTTTCTAGAGAGTAGTTTTGTAATGTGTTGTAATATTTTGTACTTGTACCCTACACCAATGTCTGATGTTGAATATTGTAAGTAACGTTAAGCTATCGATAATAATTTATAACAATTTTCATGCTGTTACAAGTAATATTTAAAAGGTATAAATATATTTTATTGGCTTGGTATTACTTACTGATCTTGCATCCCCTACTCATGACATATCTAAGATGATATTAAAATGCACGATAATATTAGCTTTTATTATAAGCTAAATTATTGTTATAGTGTTTAATTTAATGTCTAAACTTCCCATTATTCTCCTTTTATAACACAAAATGTATACCTCTACGATTATTCTCTCATTCCAGAAACATTTAAGAAATTGTAAAATTATACATTAACACATAATATTGTTAATAACTATTGTATACTAATATATGTATAATTAAAATTATATTTAACTTCTAACTCACCATTCAGTCTTTGTAGATCTGCAAACTTGTGAGTTAAAAACAGTAAGATATTATTTTAAATTTGACTGTGACACTTAAAATGACGAGATGCACTAAACATACTGATGTAAATCAACTGTCTGAACTTGAGAATTGTTGATATAAAACAGATGTTTAAGGAAGACTTACTGACATTGCATTATTATCGTTTGATAGGAAGTGGTACGAGTATTAAAACATTCGGTTTTATTTGGAAGTTATATCTTAAAACAATACTATTTCGTCAAAGATTTCAGGGTACAATAAAATACACTGAATAAAAAGTTATTTTAAGACTGAAATTAGTAATTATAATATAATACAAATTTATACCAGTTTATTCAATTAATGATGAAAGAGTTTTTATTATGTAATATTACATTTAAACTTTAATAAAAAATTTATAACAAAATAAATAATTTGTTTTAAAAAAGGGCAGAAGATTACGAGTATTTGAGAATAAAGTTTTTAGGAAAATTTTTGGATCAAAAAGAGATGAACAGACAGGTGAATGGAGAAAACTACATAATAGTGAGCTACATGATCTGTATAGAAAGCCAGATATAATAAAAACAGTTAAGTCTCGTAGGCTGCGATGGGCAGGAAATGTGGCACGTATGGAAGATGAAAGAGGTACTTGGAAATTTCTGGTAGGAAAACCGGAGGGAAAACGCCCAGTTGGAAGACTAAGAATGAGGTGGGAGAATAACATTATACATTATTTGAGGGAAGTAGATTATACAGGGGATAATTGGAAAACGTTAGCTCGGGATGGGATGTATGGAGAGCTCATGTCCGCGCTGCAATGAACCTACAGGTTCCACAGAGCCAGTGAGTGAGTTAGTTATAAATAATTTGTTTAATAATTCACAGTAAACGTAAGTAACAGAGCTCTTTACTTCTCCCTTCAGCAATAAAATTTGATAAACATCTACTGCGTAAGAATTACAATATCGCCACTTTTATAAATTTACGGTACTGTTCCATTAAGCAGAACATATAATAATCTATTCGATTTAATGGCAGTTGAAAAAGTCACTGATGAAGCTCTTTCAATAAAGTACGCGCGCGACCTTGGTCGTGAAATGAATCTGCTGCGCCGTGGCCCCGCGAGTTTTTTTACGAAAATAGCATAAAATACATTTATATTGTCTGAACTATTCAACTCTCCAAAAGGGTAATTGCTGGAAATTAACCCTTATTACGTGAATAGTATCCTGTATTTTTTCCGTTTTCATTTTTTGATATGTACTGCAGTAAACCGCCATAAAACAGAAAATTGACACCGAAAATAAAAATATCCTAATTATAAAAATAACACCCTTAAACTACATGATATCACCTATATAAATATGTTTGAAACAAACTTTTGCTGTTTATTGTTTCAGAAATATTAGTTAGTAAACGTTTTAGTTTATCATATTTACGATAATTTTAGATCATCATAACTACGAACCTATAAATGATAAAAATTAAATTTCTGTATTAATACGTTTATAAATGTATTCACTATATTTAGGGATACATAAAATTAAAAAAATAAATTGCAAGATTTTTTGCTGTCCGATTTGATATGGATTGTCCCGTTCGTGAAGTTATTTACAGAATCTCGGAAATTAAAAAACTGGCTAATGTACCGAAATCACCTTTTCAGTAGTAATACTATGCAACAAATACGTCATCGTGTCTTCCCTATGCAGTGATCTTATAGAACAGTGCCAAATTCCTATCTTCGTTGTCCTCTCTCCTACGTACCTCCCCCTTACTTCTTTATGCGCTGCTTGTGTCTGCGCATCTTCCCCTTGCTATCGAAAGCCTCAAATATGCTGGGCAAGATAGTATCAGGGTCATCTTCAACTTTGGAATCGTCGTTGTATGATCGACGGTAGCTCGAAGGAACTGTTTGATTTAATCAGTCCCATAAGCCAGGGTTCTACCCAACGGATGCGATGATCTACAGGGAATGGACAGCAGCCAGATACGACCTGAGACACACCGTGACGAGAGTCGCGGTCCATGGTTTCCACCACAGGATATGCACAACAGTGAAGCGCCATAACCCAGAAGAAAAGTGCAAGTGCTAACTATGTGGGTCGCACTGCGACCGATATCACCTATTACAGTGTAAAAACATAGGAACATCGATAACAGACTTTTGTAAGACATGAAAACAGTTCTTTCTACATGGCCATTGGCTGCAATGATACCTATTATTATTATAAGCCAGGGTAGGGCAACCAGGACTGTGAACCCTAGCTCTTGGCTGGACTGGATTGTGTGTGTATGTATGTATATTTTATTATGATTATTATTATTATTATTATTATTATTATTATTATTATTATTATTATTATTATTATTATTATTATTATTATTGACTTTTTTCTTTTGATGACCGATTTATATTATTATTTCATTCATGTATTTTCTTTCAATTGTCAAGAAGATATAATTTTGTTATATTATTTTTATTTCAATTATCTGGCTTATGACTCTAATTAAAAGCTACATTTTGTTTTAGTTAACTTATGTTTACTAATTGCGTAGCTAGTCATGTTTGATATTGATTAATATTCCAAAGCTTTCTCAAGCCAAATTAATCCCCTTTTTCCTTCTAGCTTCCACAATTATAATACTGTTTAGCATACAGTACTATATGTTAAATAATTTACTAAGGAAAGGTGGATTAATCTTTGCCTTCTATGGGCCCGGGCAAAGGAATGTGGAAATAGTTTCTCAAAACTTTTCAAACTCAAGGTAATTATGAAAGATTGGTAGGATCGCGCGTTGCACTCGCTCGGTTTTTAAACATGTTCCTCGATTCTGTAAAAGCCACTTCCCAACCTCGCATCGTAATATACTTACTTACTTACTCACTGGCACTATCGAACCCGTAGGTTCATGGCCGCGCGGACATAAGCTCTCCATACATCCCTATCCTGAGCTAATGCTTTCCAATCATTCCCTGTATAATCTACTTCCCTCAAATCATAGTTAATGTTGTTCTCCCACCTCATTCTTGGTCTACCAACTGGGCGTTTTCCCTCTGGCTTTCCTACAAGAAGCTTCCATGCACGTCTTTCATACCCCATACGTGCAACATGTCCTGCCCATCGCAGTCTACGAAACTTAACTGTTCTTATTATAACTGGCTTCTTATAAAGACCATGTAGTTCATTGTTATGTAGTCTTCTCCATTCACCTGTCTGTTCATCTCTCTTTGGTCCAAAAATCTTCCTAAGAACTTCATTCTCAAATACTCGTAATCTCCTTTCCTCCCTTAAAGTAAGAGTCCATGTTTCACACCCATATAATATGACTGGTAGAATAATAGTTTTATATATTTTCAGCTTAACGTTTCTTGAAAGGAGTTGGGACATCAAAAGTCTCTGCAATGCATAATAGCACGCATTTCCAGAATTGAGCCTATGTTTAATTTCTTTGTGCATCTCATTCCTATTTGTGATTATAGTTCCTAGGTATTTGAATTCAGCCACTTCCTCAAAATTTCCCTCATTTGTCATTAGCTGTCCATTTCCATTATATAATGAATTTCTACGCGTGACCATATATTTAGTTTTACTGATATTTACTTCCAGTCCCAATTTCTTAGTGTTACTCAATAGTGTGTGCGTGTTGTCCTTTAGTATCTCCTCGCTATCGGCCAGTAGTACTACATCATCAGCATAAACTAACAGCTTATTAATACCATTCAGTTGTAAGCCTTCCTCATTCTCTAAAGAGTTAATGGCATGCTCTAGTACAAAATTAAATAGTAGAGGAGATTGCTTCAACCCATTCTGGATTTCAAAAGTGTCTGAAAACTGTAATATACTATTGTTTAATTATTACAATTGATGATTAAAATAAATGACAATAAATTTGAAATTAAGCTGAAAATGGAACAAACTGCGAATTTAGTACAATTCTTAGAATGTATTTTGTATGTGAAAGATCGACAAGAGGTCGTACGATAATGTGAGATAGAAATGACATGTAGAGGCAGTGATTTAGCTGCACATGACGCCCTAATAACGGGCGTTAGATCGCCTGTCCGTTAATATGCAGCCTAATAGCCTCTCATCGCTCAGGGGCGTTGTAATAGCAGCTAAAATATTCCAGCTCATAGCAGACTGATAAAGTTGTAAATCAGAGGGTCTCTCCTTCTCATTAACTGAGTTCACTCAACTTATCACGAGTATATTCTTGGCTGTAATGAACATTCCTTGGCTTCGCCAAAGGAGGACATTAGATCGCTCCCTCTTGTTACCATTTGGTATATTCTTGGAAAAATACGCGGAGACATTCTCCGATAAATTCTATGACATTATTCTTCGAAGAATTTCACTAGAAAATTCTACAACAAATATTAATACATTGAACAATACTTCGAATCCTTTTAATGGTATCATTTTTCGATACAATCCCTGACAAAATTCTCATAAGTAATGCCACGAGTGATTTCCAAATTATCGATATATTCGTGACTCACGAAGTCAGGAGTGAATTTATATAGAGAATTTGGAAATCAAGAGTGGTATTTTTAGGACTATTTAACGAATAACATTAAGCTGTTTACTCACAAATCATTATTTAAATATAGTTATTTTAAATATGTATATATTTAATGTAAACGGCGATGTTTTAAAACAAATGAGAATCAATTGGTACGCCTCATCTGCTTCTTTTGTTCATCACTACATCCAGATCATATTATGTATTGCCAAAGGAACGCAATATTGTAAGAATGCACTCTAGTGGAGAAAAAATGAAACACATCAAACTGTATATTAATTCATTTCTGATGTCCTATGACAATTATATTTTCCTGGAATATTATTACCTGGGAAAAAATACATTTAAGAAAGTGCAAACAGTGGTTTCTTTTTCTGGTGGTATAGTCAATTGCTACAAATGTTTTCATACTAACTCCCGCATACTCTACGTGTTGACATTCATGCACTATATGTACAGTCTGGTAGCCGTATTTCTTAAGGAGTCAGTCAATGCTATGACCTATTCAGAATGTTCAAAAGGAGGTGCTTTCTTAATTATGATAAACTTTAGTTGGTAAATTCTAGACGAAACACGACTGTGATTGGTTGTAAATAAAAAATAATTGGAATTTGATTGGTCATTGACTCCCATTTGGGGCATGAGTTAAATAGTCATAGAAATTGTATTAAAAAAATCATCGAGTAATTTCACTGACTATTTAACTCAT
Source organism: Diploptera punctata (assembly GCA_030220185.1). Classification (NCBI taxonomy): domain Eukaryota; kingdom Metazoa; phylum Arthropoda; class Insecta; order Blattodea; family Blaberidae; genus Diploptera; species Diploptera punctata. The sequence goes on from JASPKZ010007560.1 coordinate 23,856, forward strand.
GCCCCAAATGGGAGTCAATGACCAATCACGTTTCAATGATTTCTGTTTTACAACCAATCAGAGTCGTGTTTCACGAAATATTTATCAGTGTTATATTTACCATATTAAAGAAAGCTCCTCCTTTTTAATATTCCGAACAGGTTTGACCATTATTTTGCAGTAACTGAGCCTATAAGAAATACGGCTACCAGATTGTATATATAGTGCATAGATGTCAACACCTAGCGCTTGCAGGAGTTAATATAAAAACATTTGTAGCAATTTATTATACCACCAAAAAAAAAAAAGAAACCACTGTTTGTACTTTCTTAAATGTATTTTTTCCCAGGTAATAATCCAGAAAAATATAGTCATATTTACATCATACGACATCAGAAATGAATTAATATACAGTTTGATGTGTTTTATTTTTTCTCCACTAGAGAGCATTCTTACAATATTGCGTTCCTTTGTCAATAAATAGTATGATCTGGTTGCAGTGATAAACAAAAGAAGCAGATGAAGCGTACCTATCGTTTCTCATTTGTTTTCAATCATCGCCGTTTGCATTAAATATATAAATATTTTAAAATAACTATATTTAAATAATGATTTGTGAGTAAACAGCATAATTTTATTCGTTAAATAGTACTAACAAATGCCACCCTTGATTTCCAAATTATCTAGATGAATTGGAAATCACTCGTGGCATTACTTATGATAACTTATTGACTGAAGAAAAAGAGACAAAACATCGATAGTTCATGCCAAGGGTCTATTTGACTGGAGTTGTGATAAAACCCTGTCTTTGATTACATTGGGGCGGAGTCCTTCCGAAACGCGATGCATGATGTTATATTGATGAATAAAATGTGTAATAATTGGGAACCGCCCTTTTTAACGGCTTAATTCTGCATATCTTGTGAATATACAGACCTCATTACATACAACTGATTGCATTGCAGTGGAGTAGATAGTGAACCAATTATCAAGTATGGCTCACGATCACGAATACATCCATATATGCTGCACGATATATTTATGTGAATTTTTCAGCTTTAAAATCTAACTATCTATCTTTGGGGTTTTACAGCTTCTGCCGTCTTCGCTCCAAATCCTACGATCTTGGGCATCTTCAATGTTTAGCTCTCTTGCTTGGATTACTATCCTCATGTTTTCCTTCCATGTTAACTTTGGTCTCTCTCTTTTCTTCATTCTGGTCGGATGTCATTGATATAGTTGCTTCGGCCATCGCTCATCTTCCATTCTTAAAACATGTCCTAACCACTTTAATTCCTTCTCCTCAATTCTTTCAGTTACGCTTTCTTCTGCTTCCATTATGTTTCTAATTTCCTTATTTGTGACATGTTCTAATTTTGACTTTCTGGCACTTCTGCGTAAATAATCAATTTCTAGAGCTATTAGTCTGTTCTTGTAGTACTTATTGATTGTCCATACCTCACTTCCATACATTTCAACAGATTCCACCAATGTTTTACCAATATACAGGGTGTATCATAAACGATGGCGCAAACTAACATGGTTGAAAGTACACGATAATAGAAGCAACAATGTCCCAGTAAACATGGGTCCGCAAACGAGCCGTTTGCGAGATAATTACGAATGTACGGTTACAAGCCGCCACTGACGTCATTTTTGTAACATCGTACTAGGTGATTATCTCATTGGGCCACACAGTCTTCCACGAAAACTTAATGGACGGAGGCACCTTAGGTTTCTGCGGCGTCATCTTTCAGGATTGCTTGAGGATGTTTCCCTTCAGCAACGTCGGAGTTTGTGGTACATGCATGATGGAGCTCCGGCACATTTTGCTGCTGCAGTGAGAGGGCATCTAACGCGCAGATACGGCCAAAGATGGATAGGTCGAGGCGGACCTGTACCTTGGCCTCCAAGATCACCTGATCTAAATCCTTTGGATTTTTACGTCTGGGGTCAAAAGCGAAGTGTAAAGCACACCCGTTAGCAAGATTGAAGAACTGGAGCAGAGAATTGTACATGCTTGTCAAAAATTGAGAAATGATCCAGGGTTTTTTTAAAGAATTCGACATTCATTGCAGAGACGAGCTGAGTATTGCATCCAGATGCAAGGAAGACACTTTAACATGTCCTTTAACAGGTAACCCATAAGTGAAGTGAACTGTGAAATGTGAACTAAATGAGATGAAAAATTAATAGTAAAGTCTAAATTCAAATAAATTTCTACTAACTAGGACGATGTTTACAATGAAGTCAGTGGCGGCTTGTAACCATACATTCGTAATTATCTCGTAAACGGCTCGTTTGCGGACCCATGTTTACTGGGACATTGTTGCTTCTATTATTGTGTAATTTCAACCTTGTAAGTTTGCGCCATTCTTTTTTATACACCCTGTATTTTTTGTGTCTTTCCAAATATTTTTATCCCACCATATGGAATCTAACAACGATATTATTTTGCTTTGCGTTCTCTTTGCCTATACCTTCAATGTTATCCATAATTATCCCCAGATATTTAGTTTGTTTCACTTGCTTTATTTGAATTCCTTCTTCCAATATTAAATGTTCTCTTTCATTGCTATTTATTGCCAAATATTCTGTGTTTTTGTAAATTTACTGTGAGACCCCATGATTCATATGTATTTTTCAACCTTTTTATCATGAATTCCATTTCAAATTTGTCTTGTGCTAAACCAGTCGATCATCAGCAAATTGTAATGTCAGTAAAAATCTGTTGCCTATTGGGATACCCATACTTTTGCAGCTTTGTTTCTATTTTATTAATATCAATTCTACATAAATCTTATATAAAAATCAATGTTTGTTTGTTTGTTTGTTGGTTTGTTTGTTTGTTTGTTTGTATTCTATGCGCGGCCATACCGTTGATCCGATTGTGATGGATGTTTTTGCAAAATGTTCAGAAGATTCCCGGGATGAACATAGGCTATAAAAGAGTTGTGATATTCAACCCCTTCACCCCTAAAAAATCACCCTTTGTAGTGAAAAGCGTGAAATAAAGCCCCTATTTTGACGCTTAAATGGCTTACGCTGCCTAAACCATAACAAATACACCAAATTAATGTACACAGAATTGAACATCTCAAAAAACTCTACAAAAAAGTCCGCGACAGCATATGTTTATCTTCTACGGATAACTCACAATAGCCAGTTTTGTCTTTCACTGATGCCAAGAATATCGGGATAAGCAGATTCCCGAACAGTGCACGGCTGGTGGTAAAAACGAAATTGGCATTTATTTATGAGTAGCAGCGCACACCGAGTATTAAATAAAATTGGTTATAGACTGCACTCTTGTTTCAATCCCTTTGTGGTTTTTATAGGATTAGATATTATATTTTCAATTTTAACATAAGAAGTGTTATGAGTTTAAAATAATGAATGATATTAAATCGGGACGCTCGAGTCGATACATCGATTACCCATAACATTTAATATGCTTTCTAATGTATGACAAAATGTCTTACAGAATTTTTCCGATTCTCGTTCTTTATTCATCTCAGTTTAACCTCTCACTTTATAGGTAGCCCTCCTTTTTACGCGCCACACATCACCCGGGCCTTACAGTGGCATGGCCTGTCGGGAGAGGGATTTTAAACTGTCGATCTCACACTTACGTTTTTGATCACATAAAGAAATGGAGAGTTTCCACGAATGAATGATCAGTTCAGTATCAAAGCCTCTTCCGAAACAACACAACATTAAGACAAAACACATCATTCACACATATTCATACTAATTATGATGAATTTGAAAATGATGGTAATAGTGGCCGGATGATGTTCAGGGACCATTTGGGCTTTAACGCATTCGCTTCAGGTTTAAATACTCAGAGCATTTCCCCAGAAACCGGATTTATGTTACCGTAAATTATATCGTCTGTTTTCAGACATTCAAAACAAACAAAAGATAACGGTACTTGAGATCACAATAAGGATGAAGGCCAAAACACATTGCTCTACTATTCATAACTATTAACAAAAGGTTACCCTGCCAAGGGATGTACAAAATATTGCAAAATATATAATAGCAGAGAAGCGAGAGTATCTCGTCTACTGAGTCTACCTCGTCTTTTGAGGCGAATGGGTTAATGATTCCTGACATTTGTCTTTACATGTGAGAAAAAACACTGAAAAAACACCTAGGAAAAGTGTCCAACTTTTTCTCCTAGCGCGACAGGCCTAGATGGTCCTTAGCCTACCATCCAGCTGCTGGCCTCACATCCACATGTGTCAATCACAGAGATAGATGTATTGACGTAGACTTTTACGGCCGGAGTTGCTATGATGATCTTGAAGAAGATTTTCGGGCAGTAGGCCGTGGTCGTGAGGCTTGTAGTTCCCCGACGTTTCAAGACAACCCTTTAGGATGCCAGACGCAGTCTCTGGCGAAACGTTGGGGAACTACAAGCCTCACGACCACGGCCTACAGCCCGAAAATCTTTTTCAAGATCATCACAGAGGTAGATGATTATCAGCCAGTGTAGGGGTGACATGTTGTCAGCATGTCGATTCCCCCAGCTACTTATTGTAGCTACCCAAATGCCTCGCGATGCTGGGTGAGCACCGGTCCCATACTGTCCGAAATACCATGACAAAAATTATTCCCCCATGGAGACTCGAACCAGCGCAAGTCACGTACCTCTGCGCTAAGGCTTCCTGTCTTAATCACTCGGCTATGGCGCGGAAAATTGTACAATAGGCCTATTGAAATAGTGTAGCATAAAAAGTCTTCATTTTTGGGTTTAAAAATGTATTAGCTCTTAACAATCTAGGCTAATTCTCTCAAAAAAGTGTAATATAATATTTGACTTAAATAGTGAAGTCATTAAGTCAGTTCCTTATTACATATTTTCATGTAATTTTAATCAGTTAAACTTTGCATTGAAATTGTGTATTCTGTTTAATGTAAGGAAATGATTATATTACCTTTTTGATGAAGGTAGTCTTTGGGAAGCTGTGAAGTTAATATTTTTATGCAGATGTTACAAATTATCTGACATTGAAACTTATGAAACTGGATGTAATGTGATCTCAATCAGATAAGCCATTTTGTTTAAACAAGTTCCCACATATTAACTTACCTTCTGGTGCCCTTCTATGGAATCTAAGCCTTCTTGAGTATGCTAATAATTATAATAATACTTAAAATTACATTTAATTTGTATTAATAATACATTTTAATTATGTTCAGTTCAGTTGATATATAGGCAAATTATAATTACAGACACGAATAAAAAATCAGAATAAAATATTTTTCAGATGGAGTAGAGTATTAAGGGCGCTCGGTACTAATGTCCTTGCAATTTGGTTTAAAATATCTTCTTCTTCTTCCTTCCAAGTATTAGGCCAAGGTCTGTTACGATCCTATAGAAAATGTTCCCTCCAGCGTTTCATAGGACGGCCCAGAGATCTTCGTCTACTTGGTATATAATTATAAACAGCTTTGGGGATCCGATTTGAACTCATTCTTTCAAGATGGTGTTTCCAATTTAGTTGGTACTGTTTAATATATTCCAAAATTGGCGTAGTCTTCAATTCTTTTAAGATATCGGTGTTCCTTTTCCGATCCCATCTGGTGTAACCCGCTGTTCTGCGCATGAATCTCATTTCACAAGCCGTTATTCTGCTTTCATGTTATGTGCATGAACATTATGTCACTAATTAAACAAGTCTTTCTGAACATAATGGCACTCTGTTTAACATTCTAGACATATTTCTTCTTGAGTAATTTAAGATACAAAAAGAAATGAAAATGAAAAATCAAACTTCTTAAAAGTATTGACTTGGTAAATATTTTCTCAAAAAATACTTATCCACTTGTTTCCAAAATTTAGTAGGAAAAAATGGAAGTGGGGAGGCCACGTCGCAAGAATACAGGACGACAGGTGGACAATAAAAACAACCATGTGGGACCCGTACACAGGCAAGAGACAGCGCGGAAGACCAAGACGACGATGGGCTGACATCTTCAAAGAACGAGCAGGGACGCAATGGTCCAGAGTCGCCAGATGCAGGAAAAGCTGGAGAACGATGGAGAGCCAACTGTGTATTAACTAATCACAGAACACACAGTGTATACAAACCAAGTGCTACATCCAAGTCAACTTCTCACCACGGAGTAGCTCACCGGATGACACTCTCAAATAGAGCTTAACCCCTGTACAGGGAGGCTTTTGCCCTAAAGGGACATATCAGGCTTTATTTATTTATTTATTATTATTATTGTCCATAGTTTATTTGATAATAATAAGGTTTGCTTGTGTTCAGTTTTGGATTGTGATTTATTTTTAAAAAATTGAAAGATCAACATTTTTTTTGTTAAAATTTTGCATAAATTTTTTTTAAATTTCAAACACTTTCAATAGCACAAAGATAAATTACCTTATTTTTATAGAGCTCTTTAAATTGCACATCCATGCTAAAAATATTCCCCTATCTTTCATAGTTTCAGAGAAAAGTGTACCAAAATATAAAAAAAATACAAGTTACGGGAAAATGCAAAAAAAGTGCACATTATCAGAACACAGAGGAGCTATTTTTAAAAAACCCATTTTTATGGGTTTAAATGTCCAAAATCGACAAAATAATATTACACATCGATAAAATAGACCTTCCTGGATTTTTTGAAGCAAAAAGAAAAACAATTATTTTTTAACCCAAATAAGTACTGGGTGCCCTTAAGGGAATTAAGTAAATACAAAATATCTAAAAATAATTACGAAAACCACAAGAAAAATACCCAGTTGGTAGACCAAGAACCAGGTGGGAGAAAAACATTAACCATAATTTGAGGGAAGTAGATGATACAGGGAATGATTTGAAAGCATTAGCTCAGGATAGGGATGTATGAGAGCTTATGTCCGCGCCACGAACCTGTGAGTTCGATAGTGCCAGTGAGTTAGTTTTATTTAATGTAGCTCAAACAACATTTATATTAAATGAATGTGATAAATTGAATCATAATCCAGTACAGAGACTCTCGTCGAAGTGGTCGCCAAGTTGTCCTGCCTCCAGAGAGAATAAATAGGCCTGCTAAAAATAAATTCAGGCAAATAAATAAATCTATCTATCTATCTTCGGGTTTTTACAGCTGCTGCCGTCCTCCCGTGCCAAACCTCCAAATATATATATATATATATATATATATATCTTAATCTTATATCTTATCTGAACATCTTACCTCAGTATTAATGTTGATTTGTTCTTGAACATGTTTCAAAAAAATTCTGTTTTATCGTCAGCTTTTCCAGACGGTAAAACAGAATTGTATTGAAACATGTTCAAGAACAAATCAACATTAATACTGAGGTAAGATGTTCAGACTAAAAATAATTATAAATAAATAATATATTCATATTAATTTCGTTTAGTACATTTTCTTCCTTATTGTGCCATATTCTCATTTTCGATCGTTGGTTCTGATGGAACAGTGGTTACCGTGCTCACCTCTAGTTTGAAGGTTTGCAGGTTGAAACCCGACTGGACCCGATGGAATCTTGACGACTTATAAATCCTGTGTAATGGATTCCTTCAGAAGGGCAGAGATTCTATGGATCCCTTATCGTAGATTTACGATACGTAATAGATCCTCATATCCGAATAAAGGAGTTATCTGTGTAAAATTTGTCGGCACTTCCATGCCTACATTTAAATTGCCACGATAATGAAATTAAATGCTACAAAGAGCCGTTATATAAAATAACAGCAAAAAGTATTTTTTATCACCAATGTTACGGGAATATTCCTTGAAATCTAAAGTTATGGAATCAGCATAATATTACCTATTATTATTATTATTATTATTATTATTATTATTATTATTATTATTATTATTATTATTATTATTATTATTATTATTATTTCAATAGTAGATTATATAAGACACAAGCAATTAAATTGGCATGGGCATGTACGACGAATGGTGTCCACCTGGAAGAAGAGGGAAAGGAAGACCTCGAAACTCGTGGATGCAAGAAATTAGAACTGAAATGAGACCAAGAGGACTGGAGGAAATGGGTGGATGGAGAGAGACGAGTGGAGAAGAAAAATAATACTTTAGGCACAGAAAGGTGTGTAGACAGTAAAAATCTGAATGCCATTGATTTGGTTTTATTTGTTGAGGTTTTCATGTTATATTTTGCTGCAATGATTCTACATTTGTGCAATAGCATTTGTAAATCATCTTCACTTTGTGGAATTAGAACTGTGTCATCAGCATAGTTCATTATCTTCGGCTCTTTGTTACCTATTTTAATCCCTTTTCTAACTTCAACTTTTAGTTCTTTGATGATTTCATCCATTACACTGAGCAACATTTTTTTTTTGTCTCAGAAAGAAAAATATGCGATTCTGATAGCATTTTTCTCCTGAATTCAAATATGATATCGGTTTTTCTCCATCGTGCAAGGTTTCCGAGACATTACATCCTTTTAGACAGGAACCAAGCATTTCAGACTAGTTTTTGGATAACTTTAAATCTAGCATGATATCGTTAAGATCTTCTTGAGTCAACAAATAAGGCTCAGATGAACAGCTTTGTTCAAAAGTTGTACCACCAAAATCTGTTTTTTTTTCTTCTTCCTTACTTCCATCAGAATCTGAGCTCTCTTCATCTAATGACACATGTTCTGGAGGCTTTGGTACGGGCAATTCTTCGCAGTGTGGAACTGGTCTCATTGCAGATTGCAAGTCAGGGTAACCCCCGTATGTTTTGATTTTGACGTAATCCCTTTAATGTTTGCTTTATTTAAAAAAATGATTATTTAAATCCATTAATTGAAAATGAAATAAAACAAACTGTGGATGATGGAGAAATTCCGAATAACAAATTTGAAAACACGATAAAAAACTGCATTAAGTACAACTATTGGTACTCATGAGACAAAAACCACGTTGACCAGTGACTATTTAACTTATTAGTGTGACTATTTAACTCATGCCCCAAATGGGAGTCAATAACCAATCACGTTACAATGATTTTTGATTTACAACCAATCACAGTCGTGTTTCGCCTAGAATTTACCAACTAAAGTTTATCATAATAGAGAAAGCACCTCCTTTTTTAACATTCTGAATAGGTGATAGCATCATTTTGCAGTGACTGACTCACTAAGAAATACGGCTACCAGATTGTATATATAGTGCATGAATGTCAACACATACCGCATGCGGGAATTAATATAAAAACATTTGTAGCAATTGATTATACCACCAAAAAAAGAAACTACTGTTTGCACTTTCTTAAATGCATTTTTCCCAGAAAAATATAATTTTCATATTTACATCATAGGACATCAGAAATTAATTAATATACAGTTTGATGTGTTTTATTTTTTCTCCACTGGAGTGTATTCTTACAATATTGCGTTCCGTTGGCAATAAATAATATGATCTGGTTGCAGTGATAAACAAGTGAAACATAACGTTTCTCATTTGTTTTCAAACATCGCCGTTTACATTAAATATATAAATATTTTAAAATAGCTATATTTAAGTAATGATTTGTGAGTAAACAGCTTAATTTTATTCGTTAAATAGTCCTAACAAATGCCACTCTTGATTTCCAAATTCTCTAGATAAATTCACTCCTCACTTCGTGAGTCCTGAATTTATCGATAATTTGGAAATCACTCGTGGCATTACTTATGAACAATATGGTTAGTTCTTTGATGATTTCATCCATTATTAGTATGAACAATATGGGACTTAATGAGTCTCTTTGTCGTAATTAATATTTATATTTACACCTTCTGCAGTGTAATGTACTAACAGTCCAGCAAAGTTATATTTATATTAAATTTAGTTTTCCGCATTGTCATTTTTCTCTCCATTTTCCTGGAGCAGGTTTGATGTAAGAGAATAAAGGAAGAAAACATGAACCTTCCATTATATCATAACAATTATGAAGTTTAACATAATACCTATGAGGGTTTCACGATTTAATTTGCATATAAAATACAGATTATATAAAAATATGGTAGCCTATTTAACTCAGGTATTTGCTAATATTGGTAATTGCATATTCTTAACGCTGTGGGTGACGCGAAGAACACCAAGTCTACGTTACAATTATAGGGGGACATATGCCCGTATTTACTTTATGCGATCACTTGATGAAATATCCTCAGGCTATTTGTTTGCAATTTTACTACGTAATTTTAAAAAATAACAGGAACCATGTGTCGGCCATTTTGCCTGAGGTATAACCTAGATATGTTAATAACTTTCATTAATAGTTTAAAACGTTTAAGTATGTGGTGATATTAAAGCCAGGAATGCACAACCTGCACAACATACAACATTTTCATCATTTCTTGTAGTAGAGTTTTTTCTTAAGGGTCTAAAGCATAAGAACTGACTAGTTTATACAACCGACATTAGAGTGGGGTTTAATTTACTGAAGCAGAAACGTGGACTCTTACTTTAATGGAGAAAAGGAGATTACGAGTATTTGAAAATAAAGTTCTTAGGAAAAAATTTGGACCAAAGAGAGGTGAAGAGACAGGTGAATGCAGAAGACTTACATAACAGTGAACTGCATGATCTTTAAAGGAAATCGTAGAACCAATTTTTGTATTAACACAATTTATGACTGGACACGGTAAATTTGGACAGTATTTGGAACGATTTAAAATAGGCACAGATACCTGTATTTGCAAAAAAATCCAGTCAGACTATCTCACATCTGTTATTTGAGTGTCCTGCATTTGATTCCAAAATATATGAATTTATTAAAAAAATAAGTTATTGCCTTAATAGATTTCAACTGCCTGTGTCAAATATTTTATGTAAGAAGTGTTGCTGTAGAAAGCTGTGTGACTTTATCCATCTTATTTTTAAGAGACTTTGAGTTAGTTTTTTTTCTTTTGGTTTGTCAATTTATTATTTTATTTGTTCATATTACGTTATTATGTAACGCTAGAAATTAACCACACTCTAAATTACTGTAAATAATTAATTGTAATGTATCTAAAACCCTAACATACCGGATGGTGAAATAGGGTTCGTATTATTGGAGATTCAATAAAATAAAGGAAGCCAGATATAATAAGAACAGTTAGACCCCCTCAGGGGTCCTCATCTAGGGGATATGTGGATGGCGACCACAAGGTGCCCAAGCTGAGCAAAACATTTCTTCCACTTATTTGTGTTTTGCACTCTTTTAACTTTGCTATATAACCTCTCTTGGTTAACTCTTGTTTTTTCGACCCCGACGCTATTAGGGCATCCGAGGGCTAGGGAGTCTTTCCTTTCTTCCATTTCTTCTTTCCTTTATTTTCTTTTCTTCTCCAGAAAAGCCTGACCAGAGGCTATAAGATGGCAGCCCCATCACTGGTCTTGCCTTCCTTTGGCCAGCAACCAATCGAAGGGACTATTATTATGCTTTCAAGTCTTATACGAGAATTTCCCGTAAATGTTCTATAGGACCGTAACAGGCCTTGGCCTAATACTTGGAAGGAAGAAGAAGAAGAAGAAGAAGTCTCGTAGACTGCGATGGGCAGGACATGTTGCGCGTATGGGGAATGAAAGACGTGCATGGAAGATTCTTGTAGGAAACCAGAAGGAAAACGCCTAGTTGGTAGACCAAGAATGAGATGGGAGAATAACATTAACTATGATTGAGGGAAATAGATTATACAGGGGATGATTGGAAAACATTAGCTCAGGATAGGGATGTATGGAGAGCTTATGTCCGCGCGGCCATGAACCTACGGGTTCGATAGGGCCAGTGAGTTAGTTAGCAGAAGAATATATAACCCACAGTCCAGAATTAAATTCCGAGAACACTTCATGACAATTTTCTTCACCTGTAAGACATATGTGAAGAAATATTAAGAGCAAAATAGTCGCCTAATATCATATGGCTATCATCAATATGAAATAAATTTTTCGATGTTTAGTACGAACGTATGGCTGAAGAGTGTATCTTGTATTATATATATTTTTTTGCTGTCTACGAAATTAAGCTGTTTACTCATTGTGGGAGGACTTCCATATCCTGATGTGGTAAAAAGAAAAATAAGACATAGCGACATCAGCAATGGGGTTGAAATGGAAATAATGATAATAATAATAATTAATATTATTAATAATAATAATAATAATAATAATAATAATAATAATAATAATAATAATAATAATAATAATAATAATAATAGTAATAATAGCTTTATTTTACCTGGCAGAGTTAAGGCATTAAGCCCTTGTCTGCCACTCAACCAGGTTTTAAAAAATACAAAAAAATAGTCTTACATCTAAATTACAATACTATACATAAACTAAATATATGGTCACACGTAGAAATACATTATATAATGGAAATGGACAGCTAATGACAAATGAGGGAAATTTTGAGGAAGTGGCTGAATTCAAATACCTAGGAACAATAATCACAAAGAGGAATGAGATGCACAAAGAAATTGAACATAGGCTCAATTCTGGGAATGCATGCTATTATGCATTGAAGAGACTCTTGATGTCCCAACTCCTTTCAAAAAACGTTAAACTTAAAATATATAAAACTATTATTCTACCAGTTATATTATATGGGTGCGAAACATGGACTCTTATTTTAAGGGAGGAAAGGAGATTACAGGTATTTGAGAATAAAGTACTTAGGAGGATTTTTGGACCAAAGAGAGATGAACAGACAGGTGAATGGAGAAGACTACATAACAATGAACTACATGGTTTTTATAGGAAGCCAGATATAATAAGAACAATCAAGTCTCGTAGACTGCGATGGGCAGGACATGTTGCACGTATGGGGAATGAAAGACGTGCATGGAAGCTTCTTGTAGGAAAGCCAGAGGGAAAACGCCCAGTTGGTAGACCAAGAATGAGGTGGGAGAATAACATTAACTATGATTTGAGGGAAGTAGATTATACAGGGAATGATTGGAAAGGATTAGGTCAGGATAGGGATGTATGGAGAGCTTATGTCCGCGCGGCCATGAACCTGAGGGGTCGATAGTGCCAGTGAGTAAGTAAGTAAGTAAGTATACATAAACGATTACATGTTATAAATACAATACAATTCATATTTATAATGTATTTTGATTTACTCTAAATTTAACGAATTAAATATATAATATGTACAAGATATATAAAAAAACGAGGAAAAGATTATTAACGACAGGGGGGGGGTCATGTGCTCCGAATGGATCCTAAAGAGTGGACTTATACAGTGACTATGTGGAACCCAGACTGGGGAAAAGGAAAGTATTTGTATTGATTTGTAAGCCCATGTTTTCCCTTTACAGAGATTTAGGCGGTCTCCCCCCTACAGGGAAGAATTTGAATCATACTAATTTAGTTACACTTTGTTTTCGTATAGATGTCATTTTTAGTGGCGCGTGGTCAGCGTTCCGCCTCATGCTGACATCTAGGAAACCAAGGTAGTACTAGGTCTGGAAAATTCGGTAAATTTTGCTTAGAGGCCTTTTTATTCAGGCTTAAGGATTTTTTATGAGCCTGAAAATCTTCAGACTCGGGACCCACGGCTTAAAGTCCCGCCCGGAGGACTTGCTCCTTGGATTTTTCCGTCCTAAAAAATCCATCGACCCCGGCCGGGTTTGAACCCGCGACCCTCGGGACCAGAGGCAAGGAGCATAACCACTAGTCCACCGCAGCCGACGAAAAGGAAAGTTGGAAGACAAAAGAAGCGTTGGAGTGAAGTGTTTAAGTGTCATCTAGAAACATTGTGGACTAGAATAGCACAAGACAGACAAAATGGAAGCAATCCATAAAAAGTTGAAGTGATAGTCCCAAGGGATTGGCTAACCCGGGGATGTAACGTAAGCCACCCTGCAGTTGCAGGAGGCCCTTGCCCGAAATGGGATGAATATGGGCTAATTCTAAATGTAAGTAATCCATTCCAACATCCAATATTCATTAACCTTTTACTGCTAGTTTCTTTTTAAGTAATTCCTTCCGGCATTCTTCTCTTTAGGTTTTTTAGCATTGTATATTTTTCACCATTTACTATTCGCAGATGATCAGGTGGTATTTCTCAGGATCCAGATAGTGCATATTTCATGTTAAGCAAATAAGAGATGTAATATAAAAATTGAGGATTACAGATAAATCATAATAAAACAGAATATCTTTCATTGGATACAACAGATGAGCTAAAATGTAATTCAGGAAGAATACGTAATGTTTTTTTTTAATATTTAGGATCTACTTTACATAAAAGTGAGAATTCAACTACAGAAACTGAAAGAAGAATAACTGATGGAAGAAGAATCATTGGTTTGTTGAACTCAGTGCAGTGGAATAGAAATATAATATACAGAACGAAGAAAACTATATTTCAAGTTCTGTTACAAAGCATTTTATTATATGGGTCCGAAACCTGGACGGTAATTATAAAACAAGCCAACAAGCTGTTACCGGTAGAAATCGATTTTTGGAGGCGATCGACAAGAATTTCAAGAAGAGACAAGGTCAAAAACAGCATAGTAAGGGAAATTATGCAAGTTGAAAAAAAAATTAGGAAAAATAGAAGAAAAACCTTTGAAATGGTATGTAGGTACACCTCAATAAGAATGGAAGAAGAGAGAATACCAAAGAAGATCCTTAATTGAAAAGCTAACGGAAGAAGTGGAAGAGACAGGCGTAGAGAACGATGGAAGTATGGAAGCCAGAGATTTGAGGGAAGAAGATGCTTTAGACAGGAACCTCTAGCAACAAATCAGTTTGAGTTGAAGGAGAAACACTGTATTGTCGAATATTCCTAAAAAAAATGTAATTCATCCAAATTTGCAATCCTTTCCCGAAGGTCGCCTCCCTGTAAAGCTGGGGTGGGTGGAACGCGTAAAGTACTTACATAAGTAGAGATAAACTAAGAGGAAAAAATACATTTCATTCGAGTTAATAAGTACAGCGTCGTTGATCTGTCTTGCTGTCAGAATAATGTCGGTGTTAAAACTGAAGAAACTACTTTACAAATGAATATAAAATAAAATACTAATTGACGGTCTGATTAAGAGAATTTCTTCCTTTTGCGTTCCGATCCTTGACCAGAGCCTGTCCACTCTTCTACGTTGTGCTCTTCTTCTACACGTCCTTCGTATCCCCCCCCCCCGATAACTTCCTCCCGTTTTTCCCCGACTTACCATCTTACTTACATTTAAACCATCAGATTGTTATTTATATATTTTTCTTTGGAAATTCCTATCATTTCTCTTTCTACATGTCCTAACCACCTTAATGTTGCCACATTTAATTTCAACAATTATATGTGTGATGCATTATAGTTCAAGTGCCTCATTATTGGATCTAACTTTCCACTCGCCATTTTCACTAATTGGACAATGTATTCTTGTCAGAATCATTCTCACCAAATATCAATTATTCCATCATCATCATCATCATCATGCGGTATCACGGCAACTGCCGCCGTCTTCTGGAAACCAAACGCCGTCCTCTCTGTCCATCCATTGATATTCCTCCAATCCCCTGATATTCATAGCTGCTTGTACCCATTCTATCCAAGTTTTCTTCGGTCTTCCTCTCTTCCTCCTTTCCATTGGGATCCATTCCATAACAATTTTAAGCAATCTTTGCTCTGGCATTCTTTTGACATGGTCATACCACTGTAATTTTTTTTCTTTTCTATAATGTCTATGATGTCCGGCTGCTCTTGTACACCCATAATTTCCCTTATTTCTTTATTTCGTATTCTATCCATTCTAGATTTTCCACCTGATCTTCTTATAACATCCATTTCTGTACTTAAAATTATTTTCGTTTCCCTGGCAGGAATTTGCCAGACTTCAGCACGATATGTTAAAATGCTCAGAATTATGGTTTGATATATTTATAATTTTTGATTTCTTTAAATATGTTTGCTCCACCAAACAGAGTTCAAAGCATTTATTGCTTGTTTTGTTTGAACGATTCTATTTTTAATTTCCAATGTGTTATCGCTTGAATGGTCTAATTTTATTCCTAAATAGGTACATTCAATACTAGGTTTTAGTTCTTCTCCATTGTTGAAATTTATATTTCCCATTTCTTCTCCTATACACAGATATTTAGTTTTCTCAATGTTTATATAAAGTCCCCATTTTTCATATTCTTCTCTTAGTTTTTTTGTCATATATTCTATGTCAGCGTGGTCTTGTGTTATTAATACTCGTACCTTATCAATTTTTTCATCTACATTAATAAATTAAATCCTCCATGAGGTTCTTTCTAATTTCACCTTATTTTAATCTCTCCCTTGTTATACAGTTTTACTGCCCCCTTCCGGGCTTTTTAGGGAAAAAACGTTTTTTTAACTTTGGATCACATAAATTACATATTTTTGACCACCCACAAGGACATGGAGAATTTCTTCATATGAGTGAAGAACATTGGAAGCTTCTTGTAGGAAAACCAGAGGGAAAACGCCCAGTTGGTAGGATAACATTAACTATGATTTGAGGGAAGTAGATTATACAGGGAATGATTAGAAAACATTAGCACAGGATAGGGCTGTATGGAGAACTTATGTCCGAGCGGCTATGAACCTACAGGTTCGATAGAGTCGGTGAGTGTGAGGGAGCTATTACTATTATATATGTTTGTTCGTATTCTATGCGCTGCCATACCGTTGATTCGATTTTGATGGTTTTTTTTTTGCAAAATATTAGTGAGTTTCCCGGAATGAACATAGGCTATAAGGGAGTTGTAATACTCAACCCCTTCACCCCTTAAAATCACCCTTAGTAGCAAAAAACGTGAAATACTTACTTACTTACTCACTGGCACTATCGAACCCGTAGGTTCCTGGCAGCGCGGACATAAGCTCTCCATACATCCCTATCCTGAGCTAATGCTTTCCAATCATTCCCTGTATAATCTACTTCCCTCAAATCATAGTTAATATTGTTCTCCCACCTCATTCTTGGTCTACCAACTGGGCGTTTTCCTTCTGGCTTTCCTACAAGAAGTTTCCATGCGCGTCTTTCATTCCCCATACGCGCAACATGTCCTGCCCATCGCAGTCTACGGGACGAAATAAAGTCCCTATTTTGAAGCTTAAATGGCTTACGCTGCCTAAACCATAACAAATACAGCAAATTATTGTACACGGAATTGAATATTTCAGAAAACTCTACAAAAAAGTCCGAGACAGCATATGTTTATCTCTTACGGATAACTCACAACAACCACTTTTGTCTTTCATTGATGCCAAAAAGATCGGGATAAGCAGATTCCCGGGCAAGCGTAGCAGCTCAAGGCTGGTGGTAAAAACACATTAACATTTATTTAGGAGTAGCAACGCACGCCGGGTATGTTTAGTTTTATTGATATTTACTTCCAGTCCCAATTTCTTAATGTTACTCAATAGTGCGTGCGTGTTGGTCTTTAGTATCTCCTCGCTATCGCCCAATAGTGCATCATCACTATTAGAAATTGTTATGAGTAGAGACCTGTAGGGAATAGTTGATGGGTGATCAACATTTTAAAATTGTATTGATACATCCATCCATCCATAGTAATTCTGTCCGAGAGCAGGTCTTTCACTGCAATCATAGCATTTTCATGTCATGCTTTGCAGCTTTACCAGGGAATTGTAGGTGTGGTAGCTTCTCGTTGCTTTCCACACCGATGAAGGATGATGATAATAATAATAATAATAATAATAATAATAATAATAATAATAATAATAATAATAATAATAATAATAGATTTATTTTACCTGGCAGAGTTAAGGCCTTAAGACCTTGTCTGCCACTCAACCACGTTTTAAAAAAATACAAAAAAAAAAATAGTCTTACATCTAAATTACAATATACATAAACGATTACATGTTACAAATACAATACAATTAATATTTATAATGTATTTTGATTTACTCTAAATTTAACGAATTAAATATATAATATGTACAAGATATACATAAAAAGCAGAAAAGATGATTAATGACATAGTATAAATTTAAATAAATAAAGAAAAATTAATTATTAGACAACAGGTAACTGTATAAGCGTGACTTAAAAGTGATGAGATGATAATGATAAGGATGATGATGATGGCCATATGATTTCGGGGACCGTTTGGGCCTTAAAGTTTTCCTGACATTTGTCTTACAGGTGAGGAAAAACCCCGATAAAAACCTCACCCAGAAATACTGCGCCGACCGGGATCGAACCCGGGCCCGCTGCGTTACAACCCAGCACGCTACCTCGAGACTATAGCGGTGGACCTATTGATACATATCCATCCATAGTAACTCTGCCCGAAGGCAGGTCCTTTAATGCAATCATAGCATTTTCATGCTATACTTTGCAGCTTTACCAGGAAATTGTAGGTGTGGTAGCTTCCCGTTGCTTTCCACACCGGTGAAGGATGATGATGATGATAATAATTATGGCCATATGATTTCGGGGACCGCTTGAGCCTCAAAGTTTTCCTGACATTTGTCTTACAGGTGAGGAAAAACCCCGAGAAAAACCTCATCCAGAAAAACTGCCCCGACCAGGGATCGAACCCGGGCCCTCTGCGTTACAACCCAGTACGCTACCTCGAGACCACAGCGGTGCACCTATTGATAAATATAATGTTGAATTTTTTATAACATATTTGTGCAGGGATCGGTGGTATGTGGCGGATATTCTGGAGGCAGACAATTATGTGTGCTATGTTATTACGGAGACTGACGTGACAACAGCTGGTAACCAATGCTCAACCGCGAGGGTTCAATCACAAGCTATTGTGTTAGATTTGTTCTTACAAGTTTATTAATGCGCCATAATCGTTTTCATTATTAAAGTTCATGCGAGGACCTGTTGTTCATATACAGTTGTAACCACTTAGTTGAATTATGTTCCGAGAAAACTTGACTTTCTTGAACTCTAGTTCATCATCATCAAACTTCATGGATTAGGTATTTGCCTGTTTCGATCTCTTGAAGAAGTAATTGCTTTGTCCCAGCTTCTGGTGGCATTTTGATATAGTAATTCTCTTCATGCCCGATGTTGTAGTAACATTTTGAAGAAGGATTTGTGTCCCAAAAAGAATTATTGGTTCAGGTTAGGTTTACTTTTCGGTAGAGCCGGATTCTCTTCTCAAGGTCGGAAGTTGGTACACTGGATAGCAAAACACTTCAAAATCATAAAAAATGTTTCTTGTAGAAATAATTACAAATGTATTCAATTTGTAGGTATTATTCTTCACTATCAATTAAAATAAATTATTTTCTTTTTCTGGAATCAATTATTCTTGTATTAACTATTACGTTTTATCTTGATAACTCTTCTTGCTTCTATTTTTGTGGAAAGTTGTATACAGAATGACTAGTATAATTCTTTTATAATTTTAAAAGAACATTATTACATCACATGGTGGTAATTTTAAATTCTATTGGTTAATAGTCCATTAAATATAAGGTTTAAATTTGATTTGTTAAATCAAAAAGTTAATTGTTTCAACATACAATTAGCTAATTAACTTCAAAATTAAATTCAAAATTTAAACCGGGGCTAATGTATTTTACAGGAACCCGGGGTTCTACCTATTAAGGAGGACCAAAATGGATCGCTCACCGCCAACACTTAAGTGATGGCCGCAGAGCTTTCCATCTATCTATCTATCTAACATACAATCAGAGTTTATTTTACTTTTATTTAAGAATATTAAGTTAAGCAGGTGTTCTTTTTACAGTTATAACAGAAAGCTTTATAATTCTGACAACAATGACTTAAAACAATTTTTTAAAAACATTCTTTAGAAAGACTGTTATGTAATACAATTTCTTTAATTGTTACTGAGACATTTTTATTCAACAATGAACAACAATGAATTATTTAGATGTTTTATTTATTTGAGTTATATTTAAATATTAAAAGAATTTTAAAATACAAGATTATTAACTTAAACTTTTATATTTATTATGATATTAAAATTCTGTTTTAATTTGTTGAAGAAGTGGATTACTTTTAGTTCCTCTCTAATATTCTCATTTCTAATATGTTCTTCTCTTGTACAACCTTTCACAGCCCGTAGGAACCTCATTTTCGCTGCCTGAATTTTACTTTTTTTTCTTTTTCCTTCAGGACCAGGTCTCACTTCCATACATCACCACTGGTAGTGCCATCGTTGAATAAAATCTTAGCTGCATATCCTTTCTTACTTTGTTCCTCAGGAATTTAGTTCATAAAACAATTCTCGATCCATCGCTCTCGTCTCATGGTGAAGTCGTTTCGGACATAGTGAGTCGGGTTCGATCCTCGGAGGGCAAGTTTCCTGGATGGATATTTTTTTTCTCGCGGTTTTCCTCATATGTAACACAAACATCAATTAACTTTAACCGTTAAATTGGCAAAACAGAAATTTCTTCTGTTAGATATTTGAATGTTTCGGACCGCAGTGAAAACGGAATCTTGTATAACTGTTATTATTAGGTATATTGTATAATTAGACACACATTTAAGTGGTTTATATTTGTTCGTTTTCTTCTGATTTATTTAAAATATTAAATTAACTAAACCAACTGATGTAGGCCTATCTAAAAGGATACATTATGAATTTAAGGGTTAAAATCAAAATAGTTCCCTAATACCATCAACTCGTTTTAATATATCGTATCATTTTAATAACCAATTAAGTTGAAGAGACGGACCTTTCAGGTGAATATTCCATAATTTTATATTTTAATTTTGAATAATACCTCAACGGAACACATCATGAATCTTATAAAAGTTGATAATTTTAACTTGATTGATGTGTCTTGTATTAAATGTGTTGTTGTCTCGGAGACTGCTGTGATATTGAGCTTATTATTCGTTCGGTGCTTCTGAATGTTCTTGAATGGTGTATAAGAGGTGCGTATCATATAATTATGTTCCAGAGTTTAAACTCACTTCTGATAGGTCGTGTTCCTGTAAGGCAGATGTCGAATCAAAATAACATAAAATAATTTATTTTTAAAATAATTTATTTTATGAAGAACTTGAAGAAGATTTCCGGGCTTTTGACCGTGGTTTTGAGGCTTGAAGTTCCTCGACGTCTCCCCAGAGACTGCGTCCCGCATCCTAAAGGTTTGTCTTGAGTCTCTGGCGGAACGTCGGGGAAATTCAAGACTCTACACCACGGCCAACAGCCAGGAAATCTTCTGCAAGATCTTCAATAATAACTCCAGCCGTGAAAGCCTAAGTCAATATATAGGCCTATATATATATATATATATCTTCGCCGTAGCGTAGTGGTTAAGGCACTGAGCTACAAGCCGGAGGGTCGAGGGTTCAAGTCCCGTTGGGGTCAGGATTTTTAAACTGACCCAAACCCTCTGGCGGCACTATGGCCCTGGGGTCGACTCAGCCTCTAACTGAAATGAGTACCAGACGCTTGTTCTGGGGTAAAGGCGGCCGTCACGCAGGGCTGACAACCCGGCTGACATAAAGTGCCGATTGTCTAGAAAAAGTGGGAGCCTTAACCTCCTACTACCCAAAGGGCCTCCTGAGGCCTGTTGTGGGATCACTTTACTTTACTTTATATGTTCGGGTTTTTACAGCTGCTGCCATCTTCCCGTGCCAAACCTCCAAAGCCTACGGTCTGTCCGGCTTTGACTGATTTGGTCTTTTAGCATTTTGTTCTTTTTTTTCTAATGTGTGGGGAGCTGGCCCACATCATAAACCCCCAATCTGGAGGACCAGGACAATTTCTGTCTGGGTTTTCCTCCCATAGCCTTTGAAGATCCCTCTTCACCGCAAGGCAGCGTTTCTCTATTTCCCTTAGAGATAGGGTTGCTTCTTCCGCCAGATCCGCCGTGATGAAGGACTCCTTCTGCGCCGACTCTGCCGTTGAGGTCTTCACCGTAACCCTGGCTAGGGACCCTTACAGAGTACTATCAGTCGGAGACAACTGAACCCTGGTTTTTTAACGAGGTTGTTACTCCTCCCCCTCCTCCTTTCTCATCCGGGCTTGGGACCGGCCATGGCGGAGTTATATATATATATGATATAACAATTTGGTAATCACATTTATTCTTAAGCTTTTCCTACTTACTTACTTACTCACTGGCACTATCGAACCCGTAGGTTCATGGCCACGCGGACATAAACTCTCCACACATCCCTATCCTGAGCTAATGCTTTCCAATCATTCCCTGTATAATCTACTTCCCTCAAATCATAGTTAATGTTCTCCCACCTCATTCTTGGTCTACCAACTGGGCGTTTTCCTTCTGGCTTTCCTACAAGAAGTTTCCATGCACGTCTTTCATTCCCCATACGCGCAACATGTCCTGCCCATCGCAGTCTACGAGACTTAACTGTTTTAAGCTTTTCTACATTCTTTATTTCGTTAGTTTACACACGTCTTTGATGCTGTAACTATACAGGGTGCTTGAAATGTCCGTTTATAACGTATGAGGAAAGAAATGGGGAACTGACAGATAACGATATGTAATTTCATAAAAATATTTTTTAATTAAATTTAAACTATTAAATTATTTGAATAAAATACATAATTTTCTTGTTTATATCTTCTTCAATAATAAATCTACACATATAGGTTTATGTATGAACAATATATGTAAATTCTAATTTTATTTTCAAGGTCTTGCCCTAGAATATAATTTTTCTGCTAATTTTTTGCGAGTCCACTAGATAATACACAATTACTTTAACAACATACAATTTATTAATTATTCTGCAATTTACGACATTTTTATGCTCAATATCTAAATTATCGTAAACAACCACAAATATTCAGTTTGACAGATAAAATAGAAGAGTATAGGAGAAAATGGCATGAAGATGTCTGCAGAACGGATACAAACAGATTGCCTGGGAAAAGTCTGAACTACACTGGTCAACATGATTTTTATCTCATGAGTACCAATAGTTGTACTTAATGCTTTTTTTCATCGTGTTTTCAAATATGTATTCGGAATTTCTCCATCGCCCACAGTTTTTATTTCAATTTCAATTAATGGATTTAAATAATTATTTTTTAATAAATGATTTTTCGTCCATTTGTCCATTGTAAAATAAAACTAAATTAGCTAACTCAGGAGATTTCAGCTATGGAAAAGAGATATAAAACAAATGGAATCCTAATATGCTGGCCGATTATTGTTGGACCATCCATAGGGATGCTCCACAGGCAAAATATAGCAGAAAATCGTCATTTCTTACTTTCCAGGTGATTCCGAATGTTCGAATATTGTGTAGTTACGAATGTAGAAAATACTAAAGTATTTTAAATTATAAATTCCTCTCGGAAACCTTGCGTGATGGAGAAAACCCGATATCATATTTTAATTCAGGAGAAAAATACTATCAGAATCACATAAAGTTTATTTTTTGTTGCTCAGTGCTATCAACCAAGAGGAGGAAAAAGAGATCGGGGACGCCCATGAAACAGTTGGACACAGCAGCTATAATACTAGGAGCTGGAACAAACCAAAAAGGTTCAATCCTCGCAAGAAGAAGAAGATAATCGAAATTTCACCACTGAACTTTATCAAGAAACCAACTAAAGTTCCTAAAAAATCTGAAAATGTATCTACAGAGTTTTCTCTTATACTTATAGCTCTGAATTAAGAAAAATAAATGAATGAAACTAAAAAATACTGCCAACTTTCATGTCTTTCCGTTCAATTGCATATCCCTTGAAGTTTTGCGAGGTTGGTACAAAGGAGGAGACTGGAGACATACATAATTATCGAAAGATTAAAGGTCAAATTTTTCTTTGTGAATGGAACAAGTTTGGAGGTATTAAAGAAATGTTGAGTGGTTACATTCTAAGGAAATTTCAATATATTTGACCGTTCAGACGTCATAAATTGTGTGAAGTTGGTACATTGAAAACATGCAACGTAATCTTCATTATGGTAGAAAATGTTCATAAATTTATAAAATGCACAAAGTATTAGCAGTAAAACCCAGCAAAATATTATGATGTGGCGTTAAATAGCTTTACAAAAGCTGATTTTTATCTTCATTTTCTTGCTGTTAAAGTAAAAGATAGCTTAGCACAATTCGCTACTGTCTGCTTCTCTCTGAAAAAAAGTATGAAGAACAAACAGGTTTTTTGTAAAACGTATTTACATATTTTGATGTAATTCAACGATATAAAAAAATTAGGATTTATTAAATCCAGAATTGAGCCTTTGTTTTAGTATACTACGATGCGAGGTTGGGAAGTGGTTTTTACAGAATCGAGGAAAAATGTTCAAAAACCGGGCGATAGCGAAGTTTTTAATTTCCGAGATTCTGTAAAACACTACACAAACGTGCGTTGTACATTATTTTTACGCGATGGTGTTTTCAAAATAATAAATAATAGTAAAATAATAACAGCTTTGTTGGAAATATTTGCGTTCATCATAAACAATTGACTAATGTTAACGGTGTGGGCAATGTTTATTAGTTGAAACAACAGGAGGCCTTGATAACAATTATTGATAACATGGCCGCAAGTACGTATTTATTGTTTTATATTGTTTCAAATAAAGTTCAGTTCATTTAAAATGCTGTGATTTGTTTCGTATAATGTATATTAACACTACCTTTTGGATATTTCTTGTATATACATTGTACGTAGTATACATAGGGGGCAGTGGTTTTACTTCCCGCACGTGGGTGTAAATGTAATAGCACAATATAGTTATTTAGATTGGCAACCCCGAAATGTAGGAAGTTCATCTTTCAATAATGGTCGCCATTGCTGTAAGTACGACAAAACGCACTATGGCGCAAAAATATCTTTGTGCATCTCATTTGTATTTGTGATTATTGTTTGTAGATATTTGATTTCTGTCACTTCTTATCATTAATTCTCCATTTCTAATATATAGTGCATTTCTATGTGTGAACATATACTTACATTTACTGACATTTATTTCCAGTCCCAATTTATTAGTGTTACGCCGTAGCGTAGTGGCTAAGGCACTGAGCTACAAGCCGGAGGGTCGAGGGTTCAAGTCCCGTTGGGGTCAGGATTTTTAAACTGACCCAAACCCTCTGGCGGCACTGTGGCCCTGGGGTCGACTCAGCCTCTAACGGAAATGAGTACCAGACGCTTGTTCTGGAGGTAAAGGCGGCCGTCACGCAGGGCTGACAACCCGGCTGACATAATGTGCCGATTGTCTAGAAAAAGTGGGAGCCTTAACCTCCTACTACCCCAAGGGCCTCCGGGTCTGTTGTGGGATCACTTTACTTTTATTTTACTTTTTACTCAATACATTACAATAAGTAATGCCACGAGCGATTACCAATTTATCTAGAGAATTTGGAAATCATGAGTGGCATTTGTTAGAACTATTTCTTCTTCTTCTTCTTCTTCTTCTTCCTTTCATGTGATAGACCTAGTGGTCTGTTACGGTCTCAATCCAACGTTTGAAGGGTCTGCCCAAAGATCTCTTGCCTGGTGGCTGGTAATTTAAGATTTGACGTGGTATTCTTGTTCTGCTCATTCTTCTTACGTGAGATTTCCAGTTTTCTGTATTTTTGTACATATTCCATGACTGATTCTGTGTGTAATTCTTTGAGAATCTCAGAATTCCTTTTATGGTCTGTCCTTGAATAGCCTGCAGTACGTCTCATAAATTTCATTTCTGCCGCAGTTAGTCTGTTAGGACTATTTAACGAATACAATTAAGCTGTTTACTCTCAAATCATTATTTAAATATAATTATATTTACCGGAACATATTTAATGTAAATAGCAATGTTTGAAAAAAAAAAAGAGAAATGTTAGGTATATTATATCCAGCATTACAGGTTATTAACTATTTTTTAGGAAACAACTCCGTAAAATCATTATTTAAAAACACAATTATTGAACACACAGTTATCAAATGTGCAGTTCGAAGGAATCTGTTCATTATTTTCTATATTAAAAGTATTTGTTAGAGAGTCAGTCACTGCAAAATAATGCTCTGACCTGTTCAGAATATTAAAAAGGAGGTGCTTTCTTTAATATGATACACAGAAGTAGATACATATCGAGGTGAAACACGACTGTGATTGGTTGTACAACAAAATTCATTGAAACGCGATTCGTCACTGACTTCCATTTGGGGCATGAGTTAAATATTCAGCATAAACTAACAGCTTATTAATGCCATTGAGTCGTAGGCCTTTTTCATCCTTTACAGATTTGATGGCATGCTCTAGTACAAAATTGAATAGTAGAGAAAATAATGCATATCCTTGCTTTAACCCACTATGGATTTCAAAGGTATCCTTTTCTTCTTCATATGAGATATTGCATCCTAGATATGTAAAATTATTCACCTGCTCCAAGATTGTATTGTCAAGTACAATTTTACTCTGACAGGATCTACATCTTGAAATGTCATAATTTTTGTTTTTTCTGTAGATATCTTTAATCCATATTCTTCTGTAATTTTGTTAAGTTCATACAGACCTTTCTGTAGATTATCTTCGGAATTTGCTATTATTATCTGGTCATCTGCAAACAATAGGGTGTTTAATTTTCTATTTTCTGATATTCTTATTCCAAATTTATATGTTTTGTTGCAGCAACATATTACTTAATTGATATAAATTGCAAAGAGTGTTGGGGATAGGGGGCAGCCTTGTCTCACACCACGATTTATAATTCCTTCTTCAGAAAATCTGTTATTTAATTTAATCTTTATGGTGTTGTCTTTGTAAATATTTTGTATGTTCTGCCGAAGTAAATTTGGTATATTTCTGTCTTCCAATATATTTAAGAGTTTTGATCTCTTGACTGTGTCGAGAATTATAAAGCTTTCTGTTATAACTGTAATAAGAACACCTCCTTAACTTCATATTTTTAAATGAAAGTATACTAAATTCTGATTGGATGTTAAAACAATTAACTTTTTGGATTTAACAAATCAAATTTAAACCTGGTATTTAATGGGATAGCCAATAGAATTTAAAATTACCATCATGTGATGTAATAATGTTCTTTAAAATTATCAAAGAATTACACTAGTCATTCTTCATATAACTTTCCACAAAGATAGAAGCAAATAGAGCTCTCCTGATAAAATGTGATATTTAATACAAGAAGAATAGTTGATTCAAGAAAAGAAAATAATTTATTTTAATTGATAGTGAAGAATAATACCACTTAAATTTACTTAATCTGCTGGGAACCTACAAAGTGAATAAATTTACAACTATTTCTACAAGAAACAGTTTTCAGTGATTTTAAAGTGTTTTCCTATCCAGTGTAACTTACGACCTTGTGAATAGAATCCAGCTCTACCGAAAATTAAACCCAACTTGAACCAGTAATTATTTTTGGGACACCAATCCTTCTTCAAAATGTTACTACAACATCGGGCATGAAGAGAATTACTGCTTCAAAATGTCACCACAACTTGGGACAGCAAAATACTTCATCATACAGACCTTTCTGTAGATTATCTTCTGAATTTGTTGTGTATTATACCAATGTAAAAATGTAAATGCAAGGTGCTACGAGTACCATTGAAAATCTACATTCAGTTCTTTTGTTATGTAACAGACATTTTGTTAAATAAAATATAATAAATTAGAAAAATATGTCAATAGTTTACTTAAATTGGAACTTGATTCAAAATTTAAAATAATAAACTGAATACTAATAAATTCCATGGTAACATTCCATCGAAGAATTAGTCATAGTATATAAAAATTATAAATTAAAATTATATAACTGGAGAGTAGCGAATAACTTTTGCTGAGGATGGAATTGGTCGCGAAAGGCCTACAATGATTTAATTATTTGAACTGTTGAGGAGACTGCATACAATGTATAATATTTTACAATCATCAGCATCAACTTTTATAAGATTCATGATGTGTTCCGTTGAGGTATTATTCAAAATTAAAATATATAATTATGGAATATTCACCTGAAAGGTCCGTCTCCTCAACTTAATTAGTTATTTAACTGTAGCGCTTTCGGGTCTTGTTCAATCATCGACTGGAATCCTGCCGATGACGGGACAAGTCCCGAAAGCGCTACAGTTAAATAACTAATTAAGTTGAGGAGATGGACCTTTCAGGTGAATAATACATAATTTTATATTTTAATCATCATCATCACCGCCCCTCATGGATTAGGTCTTTGCCTGTTCTGAACTCATATCTGTTCAGCCCAGCGCTTTCTTGGTCTTCCCACCGATCTTCGTCCTCCAGGATTATACATCATCTTTGGTATCCTATCCTCTGTCGTTTTTTGCAGATGTTCTATCCAATTGTTATTGTGTTCATATATTTGTTGGAGAAGTGGTTGTACTTTTAGTTCCTCTCCAATATTCTCATTTCTAATATCGCTCATTTGCTGCAACAACGTCATAACTAAAAAATCATGATATTTTAGTTAATAACACAGACGACTTGGAATTCAAATGCTTCTCCTGAAAATCGTGATTTTTGAGTTATGACATTGTTGCAGCAAATGAGCGATATGTTCTTATCTTGTACAACCATTCACAGTTGTAGTAATCTCATTTCCGCTGCCTGAATTTCACTTTTTTCTTTTTCCTTCAGAATTAATATAAAATTATAGAATATTCACCTGAAAGGTCCGTCTCCTCAACTTAATTATCATTTAACTGTAGCGCTTTCGGGACTTGTCCCATCATCGGCAGGATTCAAAACTGGTGTTTCACTGAAGATCTGGTAGAGGGGGTTGTATGTATTTGGTTCGTTTTCGTTTATCAGGCTGTCGTTGTGAGCTGCTTTCATGATTTCCATCTCTTCGAGTACGTTTATCTTCGCTGGATTATTTTCTCTGTGCATTACTGTTAGGGTGTTTTCAATATTTAACATGCGATGTCCTTCATGGATAACGTGTTTTGCATAGCTTGATTTACCTTCTGCGTGAATGAAGTCTCGAAAATGTTCTTTGAATCTGATGTTAAAACTCCTGTTTGTCCTTCCTATATAAAATTTGTTGCAGTCCTTACATGTCAGTTTATAAACTCCTTTGCTGTTGAAAATGTTATTTTCTTCAATGTTATTGTTTATTATGTTGTTTAATTTGTTATTGGTTCTGTATGCTATTTTTACGTTTTTATCGGCTTCCTTTAGTGCATTGGCTAATTTTGTTGTTTCTTTTCCTGTGTATGTAAGTGTTATCCATGTTTTCTTGTTGTTGTCAGATTTCCTTCAGAACCCTAAAGGGTAGAGAATGACTGGGGCGTATCTGAGGATGAGCTCTCAGACTCTACAAAAGGCTCCAAATAGTCAGCTCAAAATATAGCCTCTCTCTACTAAACCCTTCCATCTACCTTCACGTGGTGGGACTGTTTTTACTGAAGATGGAGGGAGAATGGCGAGTTTCTGGCGCCATAAAACCAGATGCTCGGGGCAGACAGAGCTCTATAGCTTTGTAAGGCAGTCTGTCTAGGAGAAAGACAACTCCGAAATTAAACTCTGGTCCTCCAGGTTGGGGATTTTGCGGTTGGGCTGGTAATCCACCCAAGTAAAAAAAAAATATCACTCAGAAGTCTCAAATGCGAACTCGAAGAGAAACTCAGCTCAGGTTTTATAAAATTATGGCTCTTCCTGTTCTTTTATATGGATCTGAATCTTAGGTACTTAGAAAAAAAGATATCTCACACATTCAAGAAACTGAAATGAAATGTTTAAGATCTGTAAAAGGATGTACACGCATGAATAGATTACATAATGAATCAATAAGAAATGAACTGGAGATATTTTCAATAGTTGATAAACTAGAAGAACACAAATACCAATGGAAAGAACATTTAGACAGAATGGACAATATAAGATTACCCAAAAAGATCAACACCTACAAACCACATGGGAAAAGATCATTAGGACGGCCAAGGAAACGATGGACTTGAAACCGGAACAGGTCACATTGACCTAATCCTGGAAAGGAAGAAGAAGAAGAAGTATAATAATTTTTATGTACTTCTTCTTCTTCTTCTTCTTTTTCGGCTTTCCCCCACTTATAGGTTTGCCGTCTTCAGTTTCCATTTATCTCTATCATTCCAATCTCCCTCTTCCAAATTACTATCCTCCATTATTGTTCTGACGTAGGTTTTCCATTTCCATCTTGGCCTGCCACGTTTATTTCTTCCAGGGGGTGACCATTGGTATGTATTTTTTGGCCATCTTTCATTTTCCATTCTTTGTACATGGCCATACCATTTAAGCGTTTGATTTTCAATCCTCTTAACAACAGATGTGGTGACATTCATTTCTCTCCAAAGGAATTCATTTCTTATTTTATCCTGTCTTGTTTTTTGGAGCCTTATTTTTATGTACTGAAAATAAAAAAGAATACTCCAGGTATATGTAAATGAGAGAATTTGTCATATCATATAGCTATTGGCTCATACTTACATTTTCAACCATCTATAAATTATGGTGTAGAGTGTAGATACGCCTTGCTCATAATATAAAACAATGATGGCCTTGTGTAAGTGCTACAATGAAGCGCCTGGTTTTTATAAAAGACATATTTTTACACGCTTTATATTAGCTTGACCTGTATCTATCTATCTATCTATCTATCTATCTATGCAATGGAATATTTCAACGCGATTTTCACCCACTTAAAATCATTGGATCGACTTGAAACTTTGTATACTTGTAAAAGACCCGTGTCAATACAATAATTTCATATTTGGTTTCCAAAATCATGGCCAGAATCATCAGAAAATCAAAAAAAGTGTATTTGTTTCTATGTAACGGACGTTTTGAACACGATTTTCACCCACTTAGAAACATCGGATCGACTTGAAACTTTGTATACTCGTAAAGGATCCGTGACAATACAATAATTTCATATTGTGTTTCCAAAATCATGGCAAGAATCATCAGAAAATAAAAAAAATGAAAACTGGTATAATAGGTTGCGGACTTGTCGACTTTTTAGTCAATCGTTGTAAGAGCTCAGTTGGTAGAGGGGTGAACTCTAGTGGTATATAATTACAGTAATTCATAGGTCGCTGGTTCAAATCCGGCTGGGAGGTTTTTTAGAAGAGTATTACCTTTAGCTCATACTACAATAGTATCGAATTTAAAGATATTTACTACATTTTTATCTTATTCTGTAAAATATTAAAACTAAAAAATAGAAAATAAAAAATAGTTTTAAAAAACTAAAACAACACGCTTTATTAGAAAACCGAACTAAAAAAATGAAAAATAATTTTAATTTCCAACACGCTTGGAGTGAATTTAAAGTGGTCAACAAAAAAAAATCATCTCCAACACATATAGAATAAAACTAGAGTTATCAACAAAAGCGTGAAGTGCTTTTTATGATTTTTACATTTTCTTCTTAGAGACTTTACTTTTACCAATATCTGTTTATTATCAAATATATTAATTGATATAGAGCACCCCACGCTTTTGATGGTAAAATTATTTTCTTTTTGTTGATAACTCTAGTTTTATTCTATATGTGTTGGAGATGATTTTTTTGTTGGCCACTTTAATTTTATCCCAAGCGCTTTGGAAATTAAAATTATTTTCCATTTTTTAGTTCGGTTTTCTAATATAGCGTATTGTTTTAGTTTTTTAAAACTATTATTTATTTTCTTTCTCGTTCAGAACCCAGGCCTTACTTTTATTATCTTGTATTATAATTTTTATGTATTGAAAATAAAAAAGAAGACTCCAGGTATATGTAAATGAGAGAATTTGTCACAACATATAGCTATAGGCTCATACTAACATTGGAAATCATCTATAAATTATGGTGTAGAGTGTAGATACGCCTTGCTCATAATATAAAACAATGATGGCCTTGTGTAAGTGCTACAATGAAGCGCCCGGTTTTTATAAAAGACATATTTTTGTATTATGTGGTCGTAAACACTCTTTAAGTCATAAATGCTTGTATATTACTAGCAACGCTGCTAATGATATGATTAGGCAGTGTGGTGTGGCACTTAGATGTCGCCTGCATTGAATACTAATGCAGTCTCTTGCCAGTTAGCCGAAGGGCGTGGCGTTCCTCTCTTTTTTGTTTTGTTGATTTTAAATCGTAAATCAGAAACGAAATCGGAACAGAATTGCTCGACTAGAGTTTAAAGCTGATTTTTTTCCTGAGGTATGTTGGACCGGGCCACTTTCTGCAGGACATTGGCCCTGAGGGTGCCGGAAGGCTGGCTAGTATCTTTACTTACAGCTGTCCCAGACCAGAGCTACATTACACTGCCGTTCTCACGTCTACAAAATCGTAAAAAACCCGAAAGTATAAAACTTATAAGTAGAGCTTAGATTTATGGCAAAGCGTCTGTTTTTAAATTACGAGCGGCAGAGACGTTCTGTGTACCGAATTTATATTTTTATGAACTAACAACATTTTGAGAATCTTCATTATAATTATGGCTACTTTTTACTTAATAATAATAATAATAATAATAATAATAATAATAATAATAATAATAATAATAATAATAATAATAATGCTTTATTTTAGCTGGCAGAGTTCAGGCCGTCTTCTCTTCCACTCAACCAGCGAATAGTAGAATTATAGAAAAATTACATACTTATTACAATTGTATGATATTATTAAAATACAGACTAAACAAAATACAATAATGATGTGATCTAATACTAGCTAATATTAACAAAAACATAGAATATCCATCCATAGTAATTCTGCCCGAAGGCAGGTCCTTCACTGTAATCATAGAATTTTCATGCTATGCTTGCAGCTTTACTAGGGAATTGTGTAGGTGTGGTAGCTTCCCGTTGCTTTCCACACCGGTGAAGGATGATGATGATAATGATGATGATGATAAAGATGATGGCCATATGATTTCGGCGACCGTTTGGGCCTTAAAGGTTTCCTGACATTTGTCTTACAGGTGAGGAAAAACCCCGATAAAAACCTCACCCAGAAAAACTGCCCCGACCGGGGATCGAACCCGGGCCCGCTGCATGACAAGGCAGCACGCTATCTCGAGACCACAGCGGTGGACACATAGAATATAATAAAATTAAAATGATATAAAATAAAGTAAGTAGCTTCCTAGATGATTATTAATGGAATGCTCTATATAGTTGTTATGTAGTTAATGTTTTCATTGTGTCGAACTTAAGATATCAGTTAATTTGGGTTTAAATAATGATAGCGATTGACAGTCCCTGACATTCTGGAAATGCGTGCCATTATGCATTGCAGATACTCTTCACGTCCCAAATCCTTTCAAAAAACGTTAAACTGAAAATATATAAAACAATTATTCTACCGTCCACCGCTGTGGTCTCGAGATAGCGTGTTGCCTTGTCACGAGCGGACCTGGGTTCGATTCCCGGTCGGGACAGGCTCCTGGGTGAGGTTTTCTCCGGGCTTTTCCTCGCTTGTAAGACAAATGTCAGGATGCTTAGGGCCCAAGGGTCTCTGAAAATCATCCGGCCATCACCATCATCCCTCACCGGTGTGAAAAGCAATGGGAAGCTACCGCACCTATAATTCTCTAGTAAAGCTGCAAAGCATAGCATGAAAATGCTATGATTGCAGTGAAAGACCTGTCCTCGGGAAGAATCACTATGGATGGATTATTTTACCAGTTATATTATATGGATGCGAAACATGGACTCTTACTTTAAGGGAGGAAAGGAGGTTACGAATATTTGAGAATAAAGTTCTTATGAACATTTTTGGACCAAAGAGAGATGAACAGACACGTGAATGGAGAAGACTACATAACAGTGAACTACATGGTCTTTATAGGAAGCCACATATAATACCAGTGAAGTCTCGTAGACTGCGATGGACAGGACATGTGGCACAAATGGGAAATTAAATATGTGCATGGAAGCTTCTTTTAGGAAAACCAGAGGGAAAACGCCCTGTTGGTAGACCAAGATGAGGTGGGAGAATAACATTAACTATGATTTGAGGGAAGTAGATTATGCAGGAAATGATTAGAAAAAATTAGCTCGGGATAGGGATGTATGGAAAGCTTATGTCCTCACGGCCATGAACCTACGGGTTCGATAGTGATAGTGAGTTAGTTGTAATTCTGCCCCTCTTTTATGCTAATTAGACAATTTTTGTAATATCCATCTTACTGTATTTTAAATTTTGTTATTATTACAGACTACAGTTATGTTGCCAACAATTATGCCTTCTGAGCTAAGTATATCAAGAAGTTTCTTGCAGCATATTAATTCTATATATCTTCGGGTTTTTACAGCTGCTGCCGTCTTCCCGTGCCAAACCTCCAAAGCCTACGGTCTTGGGCATCTTCGATGCTTAGCCCTCTAGCTTGCATTACTGTCTTCATGTTTTCCTTCCATGTTAAGTTTGGTCTCCCTCTTTTCTTCTTTCTGTTCGGCTGCCATTCATATAGTTGCTTCGGTCATCGCTCATCTTCCATTCTTAACGGCATATTAATTAATTAATTAAAGAAAAAGAAATATACTAAAATGCGTTGAAGTTCAAATATGTTTATCTGAGAATTTCTGTTCAAAGTTTAATTCTATATTCAGGCGTCTGGATGCTGAGTATCCACCACAGTACAGAATGTAAATACAACTTACCTGGGAATTCCTTATGATTACTTTAAAAATAAGAACCCCAACTAACTAACTAACTCCCTGGTACTATCGAAACCGTAGGTTTATGACCGCGGCGGATATAAGCTCTTCATACATCCATATCCTGACCTAACATTTTCCAATTATTCCCCGTATAATCTACTTCCCTCAAATCAAAATTAATGTTATTCTCCCACCTCATTCTTTGTCTACCAACTGGGCGTTTTCTCTCTGATTTTTCTACAAGAAGCTTCCATGTACGTCTTTCACTCTCCATTCGTACCACATGTCCTGCCCATCGCAGTCTACAGGACTTAACTGTTCTTATTACATCCGGCTTCCCATAAAGACTATGTAGTTCATTGTTGTATAGTCTCCTCCATTCATCTCACTTTAGTCTAAATTTTTTTCTAAGAACTTTATTCTCAAATACTCGTAATCTCCTTTCCTAAATATGAGCCCTAGTTAAATTAAAACTGTTACATATATTTACAGCTCATCATCACCATCATCATCATCATCAACAACAAGGATTAAGCCCAATGGCCTGTTCCGATAGGTCGAATTGATCCTTTTATCTCTTCAATGATCTTCCCAACATTCTTCTCCCTTTTGATTTATATTTACAGCTCATACATGTATTTAACGTCTGATAAATAGCATCAAATCATTTTGTAAACATTAACTAACTAACTAACTAACTCAATGGTACTATCGAACCCGTAGGTTCATGGCCGTGCTGACGTAAGCTCTCCATACACCTTTATTACCTATGATAATAGACTATTTTTACTTTTAAGCTTATTAAAACAGTATAAAGACAATTGAACGTATAGAAGCCGAATAAATTCAATATTTACGATTTGTGGCAGAATACACTTTAATGGATAGAAAACGGAGTGAAGATATCCGTAAAGAACTACAAATATCCAGTTTGACAGATAAAATAGAAGAATATAGGAGAAAATGTTATGAACGTGTCTGCAGAATAGATACCAACAGATTGCCTAGGAAAAATCTGAAAATATCAACAAAGAGGTGGAAAACGAGATCGGAGACGCCCACCAAAGAGATGGACACAGAAGCTATGATACTTGGAGCCGGAATGGACCAATAAGATTTATTCCTTGTAAGAAGAAGAAGAAGAAAAGGAAGAAAATAGTATAACTTTATTTTGTGAAAACTACGTATCAAAACACTGATATATCCTTGAACAACCTCTGACAGTTTGTCAGTAGAGTTGTTTCCCAGTTTTTATACAAGATTCTTGTTGACGACAAAGGGCCAGTTTCACAAAGATAAGTAACTGTATTACGCCAGTTTAAGCTAAGCATTATACATGGGGAAAACTGGCGTTATACAGTTACCTCTGTTGGTGAAACTGGCCCTAAAGGAATCAAATATGTATGTCAGGCTCTAGGTACATAGCAGTATAATCAAAATGTATTGTCATTTTAACAGATGACCAATCAAGTCTAGGAAAGAAGTTATTTTTCATGGTTTAAGTATGTCGAAAACACAGATTCCACAATTTTAAATTTAGCTAAAGCTGTAGACAATGCCAGGAGAGAATACCACATATGACAAAATGACAAACTGGTGATATTGAATAATAATAATAATAATAATAATAATAATAATAATAATAATATTTTTCTTGTAAGCCAATGTTTCCCTTAGCAGAGATTTGGGTGCTCTCCCCCTACAGGGAAGAATTTGAACCATACTAATTTAGTTATACTTGTTTTCGTATAGATGTCATTTGAGTGGTCCGTGGTCAGCGTTCCGCCTCATACCGACATCTAGGAAACCAAAGTACTACTAGGACGGGAAAATTCGGTAAATTTTGCTTAGAGCGGTTTTCATTCAGGCTTAAGGATCTTTTACGAGCCTGAAAACCTTCAGACTCGGGACTCACGGCTTAAAGTCCCTCCCGGAGGACTTGCTCCTTGGATTTTTCCATCCTAAAAAATCCATCGACCCCGGCCGGGTTTGAACCCGCGACCCTCGGGACCAGAGGCAAGGAGCATAACCACTAGTCCACCGCGGCCGATAGAATAATAATAATAATAATAATAATAATAATAATAATAATAATAACTTCAATTACATTAATTGTCTTTTTTATTATATTGTTTATTAGTTGATACAGCAGGAGGCCGTGAGACCAATTAATGATAAAATGTCGGCAAGAACGTATTTATTGTTTTATATTGTTTCAAATGAGGTTTAGTTGATTTAAAATTCAGTGATTTGTTTCGTATAATGTAGGCCTATATTAACACCAAATTTTGGATATTGTTTGTATATACATTGTATGTAGTAGGCTATACATAGAGGACAGTGGTTTTACTTCCCACACGCGTGTTTGTAATATGTAATATTACAATATAATTATTTTATTACTTCTTCTTCTTCTTCTTCACGGTTTAGGCTTATTTACTAGCCTGTTCCCGCTCCAAATTGCTGCTCTTTCCATCTTTTCTTTGGTCTTCCCAAACTTCTTCTTCCTCGTGGTGAATAGCTGTATGCTCCTTTTGGTATTCTATTCTCAGTCATCCTTGCCAAGTGTTCTTTCCAGTTTGTTCTGTGTTTTTCTATTGTTGTGTTTAATTCCTCTACTTTTAGTTGTTGTCTTATTTCTGTGTTATATTTTTTGTCTGTTCTTTGATATCCTGCTATTGGTCTGAGGAATCTCATTTCAGCAGCTTGTATTCTGGCTCATTGTTGTGTTGTCACTGTCCATGTTTCGGATCCATAAGTAATAATAGGCACTGCCATTGTCTTGTATAATTTCATTATAGAGTCTTTCCTGGCTTTATTTTTCAAAGTTCTTTTTAGTGTTCCTGTTATATAATTAAACTTATTTAGTTTGTTATTTATATCTGTTTCCGCTGTGTATGATATTTCGCAACCTAGGAAGTTATATCATACCACTTGTTCTATTGGTTTATTTTCTTTGTCCAAACTGGATGAGCACCCTTGAAGGCCATTGATTTTGATTTTTGTGAGGATATTTCCATGTTTTTTTTTTTTATAATTCATTTAGTTTATATAGCATTCTTTTTTTTTATTACAGTACTAGAAGTCCCGGCCACGCGTTACTGTAGCTAAGGTATACGTTAAAAATTTAAATTAAGTGCTGTCTTTCAGCCAGATTACTTAAAACTAATACCCACACACGAAATTAATGATATTAACAATAAAATAAA
Organism: Diploptera punctata; assembly: GCA_030220185.1. Classification (NCBI taxonomy): domain Eukaryota; kingdom Metazoa; phylum Arthropoda; class Insecta; order Blattodea; family Blaberidae; genus Diploptera; species Diploptera punctata. The sequence continues at coordinate 61,523 of JASPKZ010007560.1, forward strand.
TACTGAACACACTTAAATTATGAAGTAATCAATATTTGTAATTCAATTGAAATTCGCGGTTGCAACAAAAAGCACAGCCATCTGGATATCTCTTTGTTAAATAATAAACCAATTACCTTAATAAATTACCTTACACCGTCATCTGTTAGAATTGTATGGAACTCACAAATAATATAAACCTTTGTTAAATAATAAACAAATAATTTGCAATAAAAAAATAATGCGACTATAAATTTAGTTATAAACTACCCTAAGTCTCAAGTTGGATCAAACTGCACACAGTGTGCAAATTTTTATTAAAATCGGTTCAGTAGTTTAGGATTCCATCGCGGACAAACAACGTGACAGGAAATTTTTATATATTAAGATAGTTATTTAGGTTGGCAATCATGAAATGTAGGAAGTTGAACTTTCAATCATGGTCACCATTGCTGTAAGTAGCCTACGACAAAACGCACTATCGCGCAAAAACAAAGCTTATATGAAGTTACAACTTTTAAGCATGTAATAGTAAATCATTTTAAACATAGGCTCAATTCTGGAAATGCATGCTATTATGCATTGCAGAGACTTTTGATGTCCCAACTCCTTTCAAAAAACATTAAGCTGAAAATATATAAAACTATTATTCTACCAGTTATATTATATGGGCGCGAAACATGGACTCTTACTTTAAGGGAGGAAAGGAGATTACGAGTATTTGAGAATAAAGTTCTTAGCCGAGCGGTTAAGGTAGGAAGCCTTGGCGCAGAGCTACGGGACTTGCGCTGGTTCGAGTCTCCATGGGGGAAGACATTTTCTCATGGTATTTCGGCCAGTTTGGGACCGGTGCCCACCCAGCATCGTGAGGCAATTGGGTAGCTACAATAAGTAGCGGCTCCAGGTTGAGGAACCAGCTATAACGGCTGGGGGACTCGACATGCTAACCACATGTCACCCCTACACTGGCTGTTGATCATCTACCTCTGTGATTGACACATGTGGATGTGAAGGGCTAGCAGCCGGCTGGTAAAAGGGCAACCGCTGAAAAGTGGAAAGACCCTCAATCGGAGGAAAATTTTTGGACCAAAGAGAGATGAACAGACAGGTGAATGGAGAATACTACATAACAATGAACTACATGGTCTTTATAGGAAGCCAGATATAATAAGAACAGTTAAGTCTCATAGACTTCAAGTAAGCCAAATGCGCTTCTTACGATCATTGTTAGGAGTTAATAGACTGGATCACCAAAGGAACACTACTATCAGAGGAAAACTTGGAGTAGCAAGTTTAAATGAAGATATCCAAAGATACCAACAAGAATGGAAAAATCATCTGAGAAGAATGGCAAGAAATAGACTTCCAAAATTGGCATTCCAATATACCCCAACTGGACATAGGGACCAAGGAAGACCAAAACATCGGTGGAAAGATCAAGACCATCTTCGCTAGGTTTACCGTACAGGCCACATGGCCTAAAACGAATTTGTTCATGATGATGATGATGAAGTCTCATAGACTGCGATGGGCAGGACATGTTGCGCGTATGGGGAATGAAGGACGTGCATGGAAGCTCCTTGTAGGAAAGCCAGAGGGAAAACGCCCAGTTGGTAGACCAAGAATGAGGTGGGAGAACAACATTAAGTGTGATCTGAGGGAAGTAGATTATACAGGGAATGATTGGAAAGCATTAGCTCAGGATAGGGATGTATGGAGAGCTTATGTCCGCGCGGCCATGAACCTTCGGGTTCGATAGTGCCAGTGAGTAAGTAAGTAAGTAATAGTAAATCATTTTTACCAATCCTTACAGTACAATAGAAAATGTTTGTCATTTAGTTGTTGTACGGACGGGATGTAGGCAGTGCGAATGTTCAGGAATACGTAATGATATCATTAGCACGGGCAGCGTGTACCCAGCTCATATAATTACTATAGGCGCTGGAATATTACTTAATGTCACTGTAATCATTAGTCACAGATGTTTTAATCTCGCTGCCAATGAATGAAGTCCGTGCTGATTACATCGCTGTGGCCATCATTAATAACACTAGCGCTAATCAGGCCGTAACGCCATTTATTGTGATTCTATACAATTTGTTGCTCAAATTACCATAAACAAAACCTTATGTTAATGCAGATCAAGAAACATTCGAAATAATTTGAACAAATGATCGTGAGGAACAAATCCACAAAAAAATAAAAACTTCAAAGAAAAAAGTGATTTTGTGTAGTTCGGTGCAATAAATGTTTACTCTACGTGTTCAATAGTACATTACGATGCGAGATTGCGAAGTGTTTTTTTTACAGAAGCTTGGAAATTAAAAACCTCGCTATCGTTCGGTTTTTAAACATTTCCTAGTTTATTTTGGGGCACGCCGTAGCATAGTGGTTAAGGCACTGAGCTACAAGCCGGCGGGTCGCGGTTCAAGTCCCGTTGGGGTCAGGATTTTTAAACTGACCCAAACCCTCTGGTGGCACAATGGCCCTGGGGTCGACTCAGCCTCTAACTGAAATGAGTACCAGACGCTTGTTCTGGGGTAAAGGCGGCCGTCACGCAGGGCTGACAACCCGGCTGACATAAAGTGCCGATTGTCTAGAAAAAGTGGGAGCCTTAACCTCCTACTACCCTAAGGACCTCCGGGCCTGTTGCGGGATCACTTTACTATGTAAAACATTTCACAAACGTGTGTTGTACATTATTTTTTACACAATGATGTTTTCAAAATAATGATTAATAGTAGAATAGTAACATATTTGTTGGAAATATTTGCGTTCATTATAAACAACTGACTGAGGTTAACATCGGCCGCGGTGGACTAGTGGTTATGCCCTTGCCTCTGGTTCCGAGGGTCGATGGATTTTTTAGGATGGAGAAATCCAAGGAGCAAAGTCCTCCGGGAGGGACTTTAAGCCGTGGGTTTCGAGTCTGAAGATTTTCAGGCTCGTAAAAATCCTTAAGCCTGAATGAAAGGCCTCTAAGCAAAATTTACCGAATTTTCCCGTCCTAGTACTACCTTGGTTTCCTAGATGTCAGTATGAGGCGGAATGCTGACCATGGACCACTCAAGTGACATCTATACGAAAACAAGTGTAACTAAATTAGTATGGTTCGAAAACTTCTCTGTAGGGGGAGAGGGCCTAAATCTCTATTAAGGGAAAAGCATGGGCTTACAAGGTACAAGAAGATACTAAGGTTAACAATGTGGGCAATGTTTATTAGTTGAGACTACAACAGGCCGTGACACCAATCATTCATAAAATGGCGGAAAGTACGTATTTATTGTTTTATATTGTTTCAAATATAGTTCAGTTCATTTAAAATGCAGTGATTTGGTTTTCGTATAATGTTTGTTAACACTACCTCTTGGATATATATATTTTTTTTTTGTATATACATTATATGCAGTATACATAGATGGCAGTAATTTTACTTCTCACACGCGTGTTTGTAATATGTAATATAAAAGTATACTTATTTTATTATAGTATAGTTATTTAGGTTGGGAACCCCGAAATGTATGAAGTTGAACTTTCAATCATGGTCGCCATTGCTGTAAGCACGACAAAACGCACTATGGCGCAAAAATGTTATTATTAATTATTTCGTAATGATTAAATTCAGTAAACATCTAACAAAACACGTGAATGTACACATTTATAAAGTCCACTTATATATATATATATATATATAAGTGGACTTTATATATATACACACACATTCATTCATAGTGTTCTGCTCAAGAGCTGGTCTTTCAGTGCAAACTCAGCATTCACTCTTTCCCTACCGTGGCCAAGACTCATCATGCCATGTTTGCAGCTTTATTAGGATATATAGGTGTGGTAGCTTCCCGTTTCTTTCCACACCCCACTCTCTCGTTTACATCTTAAAATCTTAAAAGAACTTAAGAAGGTCCCGAGGGGCCCCAACTTGGAGGTGAGGAGAGTGGATTTGGCTAAGTTAGACCCTCCGGACTTCACCGAAATTCACCCCAGAGGTTAAATATCAGTTCCATCAGCGTTTTTGACCAGATCAAAGATCTGTAAATCCCAATAGCCTCTACCCCCCATACTTACTTACTTACTCACTGGCACTATCAAACCTGTAGGTTCATGGCCGCACGGACATAAGCTCTCCATACATCCCTATCCTGAGTTAATGCTTTCCAATAATTCCCTGTATAATCTACTTCCCTCAAATCATAGTTAATGTTATTCTCCCACCTCATTCTTGGTCTACCAACTGGGCGTTTACCCTCTGGCTTCCCTACAAAAAGCTTCCATGCAAGTCTTTCATTCCCCATACGCGCAACATGTCCTGCCCATCGCAATCTACGAGACTTAACTGTTCTTATTATATCTGGCTTCCTATAAAGACCATGTAGTTCATTGTTATGTAGTCTTCTCCATTCACCTGTCTGTTCATCTCTCTTTGGTCCAAAATTTTTCCTAAGTACTTTATTCTCAAATACTTGTAATCTCCTTTCCTCTCTTAAGGTAAGAGTCCATGTTTCGCACCCATATAATATAACTGGTAGAATAATAGTTTTATATATTTTCAGTTTAACGTTTTTTGAAAGGAGTTGGGACATCAAGAGTCTCTGCAATGCATAATAGCACGCATTTCCAGAATTGAGCCTATGTTTAATTTCTTTGTGCATCTCTACCCCCATATATATATATATATATATATATATATATATATATATATATATATATATAGTGCACATGTATCTAACTAACAAATGCGATATATCTAAGATGTTTAAGCGTTTAAAAACAAAAGCTCCAGTGCATTAATATTGTTTTATGAAATTGATCCCAGGAGTGTAGCCATAGAGGATATGAAAACGGTAAGCAATTTAGTATGGAAAAGGTGTCGTGGTAAAGAAGATCTGGAAGCCAGCAAGAGATGTCAAGTTGTGTATTATTTACAGCTAGACCTCCTAATGACGTATGGAGCCGCTCGGAGACAAAACAATAACATCGCCAATATATTGCTCAAGGTTTGGAATAGACTCTTCCAGGGAACGCCATGTCTTATGCATTAATGCACATCAATCCCCTTACATTTTGTTATATTATTTTTCTATCTTCTTTATAGGATTTATTTTAGACGCTTTAACATCTATGATTATTTCGTGCGAAAAATCGTTATTTCCAGCACACTATATTTCTAATACATCTATAATAATAATAATAATAATAATAATAATAATAATAGGCCTAATAATAATAATAATAATAACCATCGAAATATATAAAAATAATTGGCAGGAACACCTCCTTAGAATGACAAAATATACACTACCTCTGAGGCTGTTAAACTACAGACCCACTGAGAGGAAGAGACCCTGGACAACCTAAGAAGCTATGGAGTGACTAATTTCTACCCTGCAGTGGAACAGGCCAATGGCCTAAATCTCTGATTGTTATTGATGATGATGAGCACTTTTAGGTCACTTAAAAATAGAGAAAAGATGGCCAAAAAATATATACCAATTGTCACCCCCTATGAAATAAACGTGGCAGAGCAAGATGGAAATGAAAAACTTATGTCAGAACTATGATGGATGATAGGAATTTGGAAGAAAGAGATTGGAATGATAGAAATAAATGGAAACTGAAGACGGCAAATCATTAAGTGGGGGAAAGCCGATGAAGAAGAAGAAATGGAGAACATAGCGAGTATGGGAATGGTATATATGGGTGAGATATAAGGAAGAAGGTATAGAGGCAGACTTGATTGAAATGGTACTGACGGATTTGGGATTAAGGAGATATAATAGAAAAGCTAAAAATGTATATCAATGGGCTACCCTTCTGAAGGATGCACTAATTACACTGTATACCGAAGAAAAATGAATAGGGATAAATACATAAGAATAGGACAAAATAAATAGAAGAAGAGGAATATGAAGAAGAATAAAAGAAGAAAAAGATAATGAGATGGGAAGAGTAGAGAAAGAAGACGGAGAAGAAATAATGCAAAGGAAAGGTTACAGTTCCCGCTGCTCGCTTGGAGCTGACACATGCAAATGTCTTATTTATTCAGTTTGGCTGCAGAATAGCTATTAAAAGTAATAAAATATGTTAGAACATGCGATTCGACATCATTGGGTGCATAAATTATATTTTGGGTTACGCCATACCCAGGCCCTCTTATTTCGTCTATCCACATCGCTGTCGAAAGGTGAACATTTCCAAATATATATTAAAAGTAAGCCAGTAAAAACATACGATTTAAATATTTCCATACTTCAACGTTAAAAAATTTGAAGTTCATCAAATCAGTATAAAATTTATTACTGTTTAGTTTGTTTTGTTAATTTTTGTTGCATACCTTATATGACGTATTATTAGCCTATATATCAAAGGTTGAGATTAAGAGCATATACATACATAGTGCTTTGCCCAAGAGCAGGTCTTTCACTGCAAACTAAGCATTCTACACTCTATCCTTAACTCAACTTTCCTTTTATATCCGCATACAAACCATTTATTTTAATACTGCCTATCATCTGATGTCTTTTTCTGCCTCTAACTTACTTTCCGTTCACCATTCCTTCTAGGGCATCCGTCAGCAGCCAGTGGCCAATCCAATTTATTTTCCTCTTCTTTATGAGTTCCATCATTATTCTTCCTTCGCCCACTCTGTCTAGTAGATATTTATTTTTTATTTTGTCTGTCCATTTTATACGTTCAATCCTTCTCCATAACCACATCTCAAAAGCTTTCCTCATTCCGTCGTAACGTCTAAATATCTGCACCATTCAATGCTACACTCCACACAAAGCACTATACTAGACTCTTTCGTAATTCTTTTGCCAAAGGTCTGCAGAAAATGCTTCTCTTCTTGTTAAAAGCTTCTTTTGCCATTGCTCTCATCTGCTTTACTTCTTGACCGCAGTTCATGTTACTACTGATAGTACAACCCAAGTATTTGAAGCTCTCCACTTGCTCAATGGCCTCATCTTTAATCCTCATGTTTATCTTACTTAGTTTCCTTCCTATAATCATGGCCTTCGTCTTATTTAAAATTATCTTCATCCCATAATTACTTGCCATTTAGCTCCATCAGCATGTCCCTCAGTGTCATTGCATCTTTTGCTAGCAACGCCATAAGTCTATAATTAATCCACAAATATTAAAATATTGAGAATAAAATTATCGTTTAACCTGTATTAAAAAAAAGTGTTTATCATCATTATCATCGTCCTTTCAAGTATTAGGCCCAGTGGCCCGTTACGGTCTCCCGCCATCTCCGAAAAGGTCGACCCACAGATCTTCTGCCTCGAGGAATGTAGTGAAGAATTTGTTTTGGTATTCTGTGACGATCCATGCGCTGAATATGGGCTAGCCAATTGTTTCTATATTCTTGGAGGTATTCAGATATAGGTACGATGTTTAACTCTCTGGCTATTGTTGAATTTCTTTGGTGGTCTAGAAGGCTATAACCTGCAGTTCGTCGCAGAAATTTCATCTCCGTGGCTGTAATATGACGATCATCCTGAGTTCTGATGGTCCAAGCTTCACTGCCATAACAGATTATGGGTCTAGCGAGAATTTTATAGATTTTCATTCTTGTGTGTCTCTGCTCTAACCGCATTAAAATACAGGTGTCCCATTCAAACCTCCCACATTTTAATTAATCATAACTAACAAAGTACGCGGAATTATGAAATGAGGCCGGTATTAAACGAAACAAAAACTCAAAGAACTTGCATTGCCACACATTAAAACACTTCTATATGTGCACCATTAGTAGCACGAACAATATCAAGTCTGTATTCGATTTCGAGCCATATTCTGTCCAACATGTCCATTGGTACTGTTGCAATTGTGTCGAGAATACGGGTTCGTAAATCATGAAGATCTTGTACTGGAGTGCAAACACACGGTCTTTTACATACCAAAAAACAGTTTGTGCTCTTTACTGAGGAATCGCCATTTTGTTTTATGTCATTATTGTCCAACATAGGACAGATGAATTAACTGAAACAATGAAAACTAAATTCTTTGAGTTTCTCTTTCTTTTAATACCAACCTCATTTCATAATTCCGCATACTTTAAGAGTTATGATTAATTAAAATGTGGGAGGTTCGAATGGGACACGGTGTAAATTTTACACTTAGAAATAAATCAGACTTCAGTTATATTGGTTTACAATAAGCTACCAAGACTAAAAATAGTAAACTTCGGCCAATATTGCCCTGTGAGGGGTTTGATCTACCTATGACGAAGCGTTTGACGTCATCCTAAATTCTTAATTGTAAGTTGGTAGTTATTAGTGGAGTGGTATTAAAAATTAAATAAATTAAATTGACGAGTTATTTCTTAGACTATTTAACTCATGCCACAAATGCTAGTCAATGACCAATCACGTTTCAATGAATGTTGTTTTACAACCAATGACAGTCGTGTTTCACCGCGCTCTTTATCGATTTCTCTTTATCAGCTCCTGCTTTTGTGATAAAGAAAGCTCCTCCTTTTTAACATTCTGAACAGGTCAAAGCATTATTTTTATCCAACAAATACATTGAATATAGCAAATAATGAAAAGATTCCTTGATTTTACTGAGTTGTTTACTAAAAAAAATAAATCAATAACCCGTAATGTTGATTATGATATATAGTTTGATGTGTTTCATTATTTCTCCACTTGGGTGCACTCTTACAATATTGCGATCTTATTTGGCAATAAATAATATGATCAAGCAGCAGTGAATGAACCTAACCTCACATTTCTGATTTGTTTTCAAACATCGCCGTTTACATTAAATATATACATATTTTAAAATAACTATAGTTAAACAATGATTTGTGAGTAAACAGCTTAATTTTATTCGTTAAATAGTCCTAACAAATGCCACTCTTGATTTCCAAATTCTCTAGATAAATTCACTCCTCACTTCGTGAGTCCTGAATTTATCGATAATTTGGAAATCACTCGTGGCATTACTTATGAAAAATCACTTTTTATGTGGAACGGACACGCAATACAAATGTTATTTAAGATATAATTCAATGTATTTTGATTTGGGGGGGGGGTAATTTCCAGAAATTTTGTCCTAACGAGAAGGTGTTATATGTGACTAGAACACCTAGAGTGGTCACATCAGCATGGCTGTTATTACCATATGCGGAACAATGGAGGTAAAACGGCCCCATCGTGCGACGTAACACATAATTTACTCTGTTGGGCAAATATTATGCCAAGAAGTGCGATTTATTGCCATTTAAATGCTTTATGTTAACTGAAAGCAGTATATTCCCACCTGCGTGTTGGTTGACAATAATTTGCTATTAATTATAAAAGAAATGTTGAAGTCGTAAAATTTGTGAAATTAATTTGGAATTGTTCATGCCAGAAAAGTAGGATGCCAACAGAGTAAATGAATATGTATAACAATAATAATAATAATAATAATAATAATAATAATAATAATAATAATAATAATAACTACATAACAATGAACTACATGGTCTTTATAGGAAGCCAGATATAATAAGAACAGTTAAGTCACGTAGACTGCGATGGGCAGGACATGTTGCGCGTATAGGGAATGAAAGACGTGCATGGGAATTTCTTCTAGGAAAGCTAGAAGGAAAACGCCCAGTTGGTAGACCAAGAATGAGGTGGGAGAATAACATTAACTATGATTTGAGGGAAGTAGATTATACAGGGAATGATTGGAAAGCATTAGCTCGGGATAGGGATGTATGGAGAGCTTATGTCCGCGCTGCCATGGACCTGCGGGTTCGATAGTGCCAGTGAGTAAGTATGTAATAATAATAATAATAATAATATTAATAAATATAATAATAATAAAAATAATAATAATAAAAATAATAATAATCATCTATAGTAATTGTGCCCGAAGGCAGGTCCTTCACTGCAATTATAGCATTTTCATGCTATGCTTGCAGTTTTACTAGGGAATTGTAGGTATGGTAGCGTCCCGTTGCTTTCCACGCTGATGAAGGATGATGATGATGATAAAGATGATGATGATGGCCATATGATTTCGGGGACCTTTTGGGCCTTAACGTTATCCTGACATTTGTCTTAAAGGTGAGGAAAAGCCCCGATAAGAACCTCATCCAGAAAAACTGCCCCGACCGGGGATCGAACCCGGTACAATTTAATTTTTAACTTTCATCATATGACTTCACCTCAACGGAATTTGATATGAATTTTACTAGTATTGATTCCATGCACGTCTTTCATTCCCCATTCGTGCATTAGAAACGAATTAAATATGTTTTAATATAACAAATAGAGTTGACAACATTAGAAACAACTACTATGGACATGTTAAAAGATTGCCTACAGATAGAATCCCTCAGCTGTTATTAAAATACTGTGGCAAGAAGTAATAGACTCGTAATTACTAAAACGTACCATTAATAGTAATAACTGGAAGGCGCACAAAACATGCACACGAGTCTATTACCAACATAGAAACCCAAACGAATGGTACCTACCCTTCTAAGCTATAATGAATAACATATACACTCGGAGTGGGGGTGGCGACTTTACGGGAGGAGTCATCGCCGTTATAAGGCGAGGACGCGTGTGAAAACTCTCTCACGCTCCTACGTTTTTGAAATAGTCAAGTTCTTCAGTAACCGTTCGCGAAGGTGATATTAAAACAAGTGGGCGGAAGTAATTCATCAACTCCACTCCGAGTTAGTTAAGTATCAAACATTGTAAATACAATTGTACACACAAAATTATCCAATAAATTGAAATAAAATATGTATAATGATCATATTCTACCCTGAGCGAACCGGCACAATACAAACCAATAGGACATAAAAGTGTTGGACGCCCATTTACTAGATGGAAAGTTTCATTAAATCCCACTTGATGTGAACACAGGTCAAAAGGCCTAATTTCATGAAGTAGAAGAAGAAGAAGAAGAAGAAGAAGAAGAAGAAATTGTAATCGTCTATTGTTATTTCTCTTGGTCTTGATGACTATATATGCAATAAGACCAGATCGTAGAAGCCATTTCAGAATATGACAACTTTGTTTGCTCATACCCTGTAGACATTTTAAACTAGTTCAAGTTAGAGATACAAATAGATAGTTGCGAGCCAAATTCGATTGTGGTCGGAATACCAGCTATCGAAAGAGTAAATTATCGATAGAAAGACAAATTGCATGTCAGAAGTATATTTATAATACAAATACCAATAATTGACTGCTGTGATATATGTTGCCAACCTATCTGCATACAATTTATCTTTTTTTCTTTTGTCACTCCGATTCTTTTCTGTTACTTATATTACATATCGCCCACAGAACTTATTGCGTATGAAATATAATGATACAAATTGGGTTTACCCACACTTGGGGTCTTTAACCGGCAAGCCATTGACCTTAAAAGGGTCTTAGACGGGTATGAGAAGTTGAAGTACCATTCATACGTGAAAAGGCACGTCAGGTTTTTTTACACGCTTTGATTCTTACCGCGAGGCAGTTTTTAAATAAAATCTTAATTTTTGTTGATGCGAAAACAAATGAAAGAATGTTATGGTCACTCCACTACAAGTTTTAGCTTAGGGTGTAAAGTTATAGAGCGTATCACAACAGAAAATAAACTGAAATATATATTCAATGTGAATCCTGCATTAAAAACTGCATTTTAATATATTTTTACCGGAAACTTCAATAATTTAAGTCTTTCAAATTTACAAATTGTTTATACAGTAAAAAATATCATCATCATCATCATCATCATAGAATATTCACGAATTTAGGTCATTTGTTGACCTGTTTCGGCCTCAAGAGAAACTCCATCCAGAAGTCTTTTGAGTGGACGTCCTGGTCTTCTTCCTGCAGGTTGATATCTTAACATTTGTTTGGGTATCCTGTGATCTTCCATTCGATGAACATGTTGCATCCATCTTGACTTATAATCAGAAATTTGTTTTCTAAAGGCTCCGTTTGTAATTCTTCTAAGATGTCTTCATTTTTTTTGTGATCTAGTAGTGTGTATCCTGCAATCCTCAGAGGGTATCTCATATCAGCAGATCTAAGACTCTGTATATCCTTCTGTTTCAACGTCCATACTTCGCTAGCATACAAAAGAGTTGGAAGAGCCAATGTTTTGTACACTTTTAGTCTTGAATGTAGAATTTATTAACCCCTAAAATTCTTAAAAATTTAGATATTTTTGCATTTACATCCTTTTCTTCTTCATATGAGATATTGCATCCTAGATATGTAAAATTATTCACCTGCTCCAAAATTTTATTGTCAAGTACAATTTTACTTCTGACAGGATCTACACCTGGAAATGCCATAATTTTCGTTTTCTCTGTAGATATATCCAATCCATATTCTTCTGTAATTTTGTTAAGTTCATACAGACAGTAAAAAATAAATCATGAAAAATATTAGAATATGTCTACATAAATAAATACAAATCTTGCATTACAGTATTTTGTAATTGATGTGGTTATCCTGATAAAATGTGTTTATGATTTAATGAGTTAGGAAAGAGATTATACATCATTGCTTAATCTACGAATAAAACATTTCGCTCTAATAATGTTAGAAAAAAGGACACAACAAGGAAATAGGCCCTCATAAATTAATACAAATCAACAATAAACATTCGTGTTTTTTGTACAGTATGCATTTACATTGAACTAGTATATTACGATGCGAGGTTAAGAAGTGGTTTTTGCAGAAGCGAGGGAAATGTTTAAAAACCTCGCTATCTCTCGGTTTTTAATTTCCTAGATTCTGTAAAACACTACACAAACGTGCTTTGTACATTATTTTTTGCGCGATGGTGTTCTCAAAATAATAAATAACAGTAAAATAATAACATCTTTGTTGGAAATATTTGCGTTCACTATAAACAATTGACTAACGTTAAGAGTGTGGACAATGTTTATTAGTTGAAACTATAGAAGGTCATGAGATCAATTAGTGACAAAATGGCAACAAGTACGTATTTATTGTTTTATATAGTTTCAAATAAAATTCAGTTCATTCAAAATGCAGTGATTTGTATCGTATAATGTATATTAACACTACCTTTTGGATATTTTTATATTCTATGTAGTATAGGCTACATAGAGGACAGAGGTTTTACTTACCACATGTGTTTCGTAATATGTAATATTACAGTATAGTTATTTTATTACAGTATAGTTATTTAGGTTGGCAACCCCGAAATGTAAGAAGTTCAACTTTCAATCATGGTCGCTATTGCTGTACGACAAAACGCACTATCACGCAAAAAAGTAGTTTAAGGAATTGGGCACATACTTGTTTGCATACTTACTTACTTACTTCCTTACTTACTGGCACTATTAAACCCGTAGGTTCATGGCCGCGCGGACATAAGCTCTCCATACATCCCTATCCTGAGCTAATGCTTTCCAATCATTCCCTGTATAATCTACTTCCCTCAAATCATAGTTAATGTTGTTCTCCCACCTCATTCTTGGTCTACCAACTGGGCGTTTTCCCTCTGGCTTTCCTACAAGAAGTTTCCATGCACGTCTTTCACTCCCCATACGTGCAACATGTCCTGTCCATCGCAGTCTACGGGACTTAACTGTTCTTATTATATCTGGCTTCCTATAAAGACCATGCAGTTCATTGTTATGTAGTTTTCTCCATTCACCTGTCTGTTCATCTCTCTTTGGTCCAAAAATTTTCCTAAGAACTTTATTCTCAAATACTCGTAATCTCCTTTCCTCCCTTAAAGTAAGAGTCCATGTTTCGCACCCATATAATATAACTGGTAGAATAACAGTTTTATATATTTTCAGCTTAACGTTTTTTGAAAGGAGTTGGGACATCAAAAGTCTCTGCAATGCATAATAGCATGCATTTCCAGAATTGAGCCTATGTTTAATTTCTTTGTACATCTCATTCCTATTTGTGATTATTGTTCCTAGGTATTTGAATTCAGCCACTTCCTCAAAATTTCCCTCATTTGTCATTAGCTGTCCATTTCCATTATATACTGAATTTATACGTACTTGTTTGCATATCTAGAATAATTCCTATGTAGAAATTCAATAAAATTCTTATTTCCAAACTCAAAATTTTTGTCTTTTTTTTTCTGATGTTGGGTTATCAAAGAAAATCTGATTTCCCCTCTTCAATCTTTCTGGTTACCTAGCAATAAAATGGAATAAAATATAAATATAAGAGATTGGCTGTCCTTATTTAGACATAATCGATAGCGAGTTGGGGAAATTATCTTGTTTCCTCGAAAAGTTGTTTCTCTCTTTTACGTTCGACGCAACGTCAATGCATGAATTTAAGTTTTCTAAATTCCGATTGAGGGTCTTTCCACTTTTCAGCGGTTGCCCTTTTACCAGCCGGCTGCTGGCCCTTCACATCCACATGTGTCAATCACAGAGGTAGATGATCAACAGCCAGTGTAGGGGTGACATGTGGTTAGCATGTCGAGTCCCCCAGCCGTTATAGCTGGTTCCTCAACCTGGAGCCGCTACTTATTGTAGCTACCCAATTGCCTCACGATGCTGGGTGGGCACCGGTCCCATACTGGCCGAAATATCATGAGAAAATGTCTTCCCCCATGGAGACTCGAACCAGCGCAAGTCCCGTAGCTCTGCGCCAAGGCTTCCTACCTTAACCGCTCGGCTACGGCGCGGGACAAGTTTTCTAAATTATAAACTAATAATTATAAACACAAGAATGGAAACAAATCTAAAATTTTATAAAGCAGTGGCAGTCCCCTTACTATTGTATGGTAGTGAATTTTGGGTTTTAACTAAAAGTGAAGAGAATATCATAGAAGCAGCTAAAATGAGATTTCTTAGAAGTGAGGCTGCAAACTTCTAGATAAAAGAAGTTGAAGATATTAGAAATGAGCAAAATATTTTTAAACTTTCAGATAAAATAAAATAATCTAGAAAAAAACTGGGGAAAAAATGTTCAAATAATGTAAGATGATCTGATTCCAAAAATTATACTTAATTACAAACCAAGAGGAGGCAGGAATGTTGGTAGACCGAAAAAGAGATGGATTCAACTTTTTGAATGAGAATCTATGAGACCGGAACAAGCCACATGGGCTTAATCCGTGATTCTTGATGATAATGATGGTAATTATAAACAAACAATTTGGTAACTATATTAACCATTAAATAGGCAAAACACAAATTTCTTCTGTTATTTAATTGAATAATGAGGAATGTGATATATCCTTTAAAATACAAAACTATAATAAAGCTTTAAGAATTATCAACCAAATTTTTAAACTATCAAAAGTGCAGAGACACACAAGAATGAAAATCTATAAAATTCTCGCTAGACCCATAATCAGTTATGGCAGTGAAGCTTGGACCATCAGAACTCAGGATGATCGTCATATTACAGCCATGGAGATGAAATTTCTGCGACGAACTGCAGGTTATAGCCTTCTAGACCACCAAAGATATTCAACAATAGCCAGAGAGTTAAACATCGTACCTATATCTGAATACCTCCAAGAATATAGTAACAATTGGCTAGCCCATATTCAGCGCATGGATAGTCACAGAATACCAAAACAAATTCTTCACTACATTCCTCGAGGCAGAAGATCTGTGGGTCGACCTTTTCGGAGATGGCGGGAGACCGTAACGGGCCACTGGGCCTAATACTTGAAAGGACGATGATGATGATGACTTAATTGAATGTGGCGGACCGCAGGGAAAACTGAAACTTTTGTGTAACTGTTATTATTAGGTATATTGTATAATTCTTACTGTAGTCGTCATAAGGTTTATCAATCCGGCTTTTCTTCTGCTGAAGTTTATGAGTAAGTTATTTTTTACTAGTAGAGGTTACCAGCCTCCAGCCAAACCCCTCTTCCTGGAGGGCAGGGAACTGCAATTTCGGAGTGTTCGTCTCCTAGAGAAGTTGCCTTCACTACGGCTTTGGGAACTTCTCTTCTCCCCACGTAACCCTATGGACGAGGGCCTACCCAGGTACTACCCACTGGGCGAGTGGGACCTGGAGCTCACAAAAGGAATATAGAATCAAGAACACAGAAATAAGACAGGAACTTGAAATATTTGCAATAACTGATAAAATAGATACATATAGACAAAAATGGAAGCAGCACATAGACAGAATGAATGAAGATAGATATCCAAAACAAATAACAAAATACAAACCTAAAGGCACCCGAGATGTGGGCAGACCTAGAAAGAGATGGGCTGAAGTCGGAACGGGTCAACAGACCTAATCCATGAATGCAGATGATGATAATGGTATTGTATAATTAGACACACATTTAAGTGGTTTTTTTGTTCGTTTTCTTTGATTTATTAAAAATATTAAATTAATTGAACCAACTGATGGATACATTACAAAGTTAAGGGCTAAAACATTTATTAAATTGGACGGGCCCGGGATTTGACGAGAATCAAACGCTCCAACCAATTATTATATTTTTAAAAAGGAGTGTATATTTTATAATGAAGTTGGCAATGGGGTGGTGAGTCAACAGAACAGAGAAGAATGACAGGCGTTTCCCCGGGAGAAATGGGGAAACGCAGTAATAACTGGGTGGACACGGGACAACCCTCTGCACAATAATTCACTCACAAACTGGCGTCATTCACAGACAGGTGTTGTAACAATTACATTCGTACTTACAGTTGCGCCTCATGACTGTAACCAATCATCCTAATTAAACATGATTTTTTTTTATGTTACAAAGACTGAAAGTAAGTTTTTTTGGATGACTTGACAGTTTAACGGTGGATGCATAGCAAAGATGGAAATGTATAAAATAACTTTTACAACTTACCTAATTCACTGGCTCTATCGAACCAGTAGGCTCAAGGCCATGCGGACATAAGCTTTCCATACATCTCTATTCTGAGTTAATATTTTCCAATCTTTCTTACTTACTTACTCACTGGCACTATCCAACCCGTAGGCTCAAGGCCGTGCGGACATAAGCTCACCATACATCCCTATCCTGAGCTAATGCTTTCCAATCATTCCCTGTATAATCTACTTCCCTCAAATCATACTTACTTACTTACTCACTGGCACTATCGAACCCGTAGGTTCATGGCCGCGCGGACATAAACTCTCCATACATCCCTATCCTGAGCTAATGCTTTCCAATAATTCCCTGTATAAATTACTTCCTTCAAATCATAGTTAATGTTATTCTCTCACCTCATTCTTGGTTATATCTGGCTTCCTATAAAGACCATGTAGTTCATTGTTATGTAGTCTTCTCCAATCACCTGTCTGTTCATCTCTTTTTGGTCCAAAAAATTCTCCTAAGTAGTTTATTCTCAGGGGGCACGCCGTAGCGTAGTGGTTAAGGCACTGAGCTACAAGCTGGAAGGTCGAGGGTTCAAGTCCCGGTGGGGTCAGGATTTTTAAACTGACCCAAACCTTCTGGCGGCGCTATGGCCCTGGGGTCGACTCAGCCTCTAACGGAAATGAGTACCAGACGCTTGTTCTGGGGTAAAGGCGGCCGTCACGCAGGGCTGACAACCCGGCTGACATGAAGTGCCGATTGTCTAGAAATAGTGGGAGCCTTAACCTCCCATTACCCTAAGGGCCTCCTGAGGCCTGTAGTGGGAATACTTTTATACTTTATTCTCAAATACTTGTAATCTCTTTTCCTCCCTTAAAGTAAGAGTCCATGTTTCGCACCCATATAATATAACTGGTAGAATAACAGTTTTCCAATCTACTTCTCTCAAATCATGGTTAATTTATTCTCCCATCTCATTCTTGGTCTACCAACTGGGCGTTTTCCATCTGATTTTCCTACAAGAAGTTTCCATGTCCCTCTTTCATTCCCCATTCGTGCCACATGTCCCGCCAATCCCAGTCTACGTGACTTAACTGTTCTTATAATAGGCCTGACTGGTTTCCTATCAAGACAATGTAGCTCACCAATTTATGGTTTTTATTTTTTTTAGTTGTACTAGACTAGGTGTTTATACAGTAATAATTGCTGGGTGGGCCTCTATCTCTAATTATTCTTTATTGGGAGGATTTCGTGACGTAGCTCAAACGATTTCTTATTAGGTAAGATTAGCATTAATTTTATTATTTTTGAAGTCTACTCCATTATAATAATAATAATAATAATAATAATAATAATAATAATAATAATAATGCAAAATTATAAGAAAAGTTTTAGATCCACAAGTCATAGGTGAAGCATTTAGACTCAGAAGTAAAAAGGAAATAAAAATATATACAGACATTCATTATAATTGGATAAGTAAAAGAAAAAAGAGAGGAATATAGGAAGACCAGTGAAAAGATGGACAGAACAACTGTGAGGCGGAACAGGCAATTTGCCTAGCCCGTGAAGTGTAGAAGAAAAAGAAGTGGATAAATATTGAGGTGAAACACGACTGTGATTGGTTGTAAAACAAAGATCATTGATACGTGATTGGTCATTGACTCCCATTTGGAGCATGAGTTAAATAGCCATAATAGTTAGGTTCCTCATGTACTGTATAAGAGTACTAAAAAAACTGATAAAATTAATCGTTTCTGGACATGTGTTCATATAACACATTTTTACACGCTTTATATTAGCTTGACCTGTATGTATGTAACGGAATCTTTGAACACGATTTTCACCCACTTGAAAATATTGGATCGACTTGAAACTTTGTATACTTGTAATGGACCAATGACAATACAATAATTTCATAATTATTTTCTAAAATCCTGGCCTGGATCATCAGGACATCAAAAAAATAAAACCGGTAAAATAGGTTGCGGACTTATCGACTTTTCAGTCAATCGTTGTAAGAGCTCAGTTGGTAGAGCGGTGGACTGTAGTGGTATATAATTTCAGCAATCCATAGGTCGCTGGTTCAAATCCGGCCCGGAGGATTTTTTTAGAAGAGTGTTAAGCAATTATTTTTTCATGGGATTCCGGTTTATGACAATCAATAAAACTAAAAATTAAAAAAAAAGTTTAAAAAACTAAAACAACACGCTTTATTAGAAAACCAAACTAAAAAATATAAAATAAATAATAGTTAAAAAACTAAAACAACACGCTTTATTAGAAAACCGAACTAAAAAATGAAAAATAATTTTACTTTCCAACACGCTTGGGATAAAATTAAAGTGGCCAACAAAAAAAAATCATCTCCAACACATCTAGAATAAAACTAGAGTTATCTACAAAAAAAATAATTTTACCATCAATAGCGTTGGGTGCTTTTTATGGTTTTTGCATTTTCTTCTTAGAGACTTTACTTTAATAAATATCTGTTTATTAATTAAATAAAAATAAAACGTAGTTTTATTTGATTTTCATATTTATTATATAATTCAGTGACAGCTGTTTCGGTACACTGTACCTTCTTCAGACATGTTAACAAATTATGAATTGTGTTCCAACTGATCTAAGCAACAATACAACAATATTTATTTAATTTTTTTAATTTAACAAAGGAGATTCATTCAAATCAAGTTGAGAATTTAACAGTTTTTTACTACTTTTAAACTTATTAATTTCTACAGCCTCCAAAAGATCTAACTTCTTACCCTTATCACAAATATGTAAAATTTCAAAATTTGGATCGAAACAATGATTAAATTGGAATAGGTGGTTAGCATAGTTTGAACTTTCTAAATTTCTGTTATATGCTCTCATGTGTTCCTTTATCCGAGATATAAAAGGTCTACCAGTTTGTCCTATATAGACATTGTCACATGTATGGTACCCCATGCTTTTGATGGCAATTTTTTTGTAGATAACTCTACTTTTATTCTAGATGTGTTGGAGATGATTTTTGTTGACCACTTTAATTTTATCCCAGCGTATTGGCAATTAAAATTATTTTTCATTTTTTTAGTTCGGTTTTCTAATAAAGCGTGTTGTTTTAGATTTTTAAACTATTATTTATTTTCATCTAGATGCGGAGAACATTTCACAAAAACATTAAACTCTTTTGTTACACCCTGTATAACTAAAGTAATATCTCTTAAAGGCACTGTATATTGGTTAGAGTAAATTTTGTGTAGTTTATAGTGCGAAGAGGGATAAGAGAGAACATAGAGGAATATAACCGGTAAATATGTCATACATTATTTCTGTAAACGATGTCCGTGAGGCAGATGGTACATTATCAGATCGGTATGTTGAGACAGTAATGCCCCTGGAGGATCTTAATAACAATTCCATATTCATCAATCACAACTCCTACAAGACCACTACAGATAACACTTGGATTTATGTTCCCTGCAGATAATGAAGTGGTGCTGGGTGTGGGCACCGCCATGACACCTGCAGCTGACCTGCATCATTCAAATTAAACCATTCTAGATCCGTATCAACCTTTATTTCTGCTCGCAAATACTTCAAGTCTGTATTACCATTACAGATGCTTTTAAAACTCTGCTTCTAGCGTTATATTATTTCTGATATTTAATGAAGGTGACAAACCATGTCCTATATTTTATCTTACCGTGTTCTTACCCGTAATAAAAGTTCAATAGTAGATACAAGAAAAAAATTGCGGTCTATGACCCCTGAATTATTTATGTATTCTATAAGACACATCGATGGACAGCTAATGACATATGAGAGAAATTTTGAAGAAGTGGGGCAGGTGAATGGAGAAGACTACATAACAGTGAACTACATGGTCTTTATAGGAAGCCAGATATAATAAGAACAGTTAAGTCCCGTAGACTGCGATGGGCAGGACATGTTGCGCGTATGGGGAATGAAAGACGTGCATGGAAACTTCTTGTAGGAAAGCCAGAAAAAAAACGCTCAGTTGGTAGACCAAGAATGAGGTGGGAGAACAACATTAACTATGATTTGAGGGAAGTAGATTATACAGGGAATGATTGGAAAGCATTAGCTCAGGATAGGGATGTATGGAGAGCTTATGTCCGCGCGGTCATGAACCTACGGGTTCGATAGTGCCAGTGAGTAAGTAAGTAAGTAAGGAACAATAATCACAAATAGAAATGAGATGCACAAAGAAATTAAACATAGGCTCAATTCTGGAAATGCGTGCTATTATGCATTGCAGAGAATCTTGATGTTCCAACTCCTTTCAAAACACGTTAAACTGAAAATATGTCTTCTCTTCTTCTTCTTCTTCTTCTTCCTTCCAAGTATTAGGCCAAGGCCTGTTACGATCCTATAGAAAATTTTCCCTCCAGCGTTTTGATCCTTCCGGGAAATTCTCGTATAAGACTTGAAAGCATAATAATAGTCCCTTCGATTGGTTGCTGGCCAAAGGAAGGCAAGACCAGTGATGGGGCTGCCATCTTATAGCCTCTGGTCAGGCTTTTCTGGAGAAGAAAAGAAAATAAAGGAAAGAAGAAATGGAAGAAAGGAAAGACTCCCTAGCCCTCGGATGCCCTAATAGCGTCGGAGTCGAAAAAAACAAGAGTTAACCAAGAGGGGTTAGATAGTAAAGTTAAAAGAGTGCAAAACACAAGTAAGTGGAAGAAATGTTTTGCTCAGCTTGGGCACCTTGTGGTCGCCATCCACATATCCCCTAGATGAGGACCCCTGAGGGAACTATAAAACTATTATTCTACCAGTTATATTATATGGGTGCGAAACATGGACTCTTACTTTAAGGGAGGAAAGGAGATTACAAGTATTTGAGAATAAAATACTTAGGAAAATTTATGGACCAAAAAGAGATGAACAGACAGGTGAATGGAGAAGACTACATAACAATGAGCGACATGGTCTTTATAGGAAGCCAGATGTAATAAGAACAGTTAAGTCTCGTAAACTGCAATGGGCAGGACATGTTGCACATATGGGGAATGAAAGACTTGCATGGAAGCTTCTTGTAGGAAAGGGAAAACGCCCAGTTGGTAGACCAAGAATGAGATGGGAGAATAACATTAACTATAATTTGAGGGAAGTAGATTATACAGGGAATGATTGGAAAGCATTAGCTCAGGATAGGGGTGTATGGAGAGCTTATGTCCGCGCGGCCATGAACCTACGGGTTCGATAGTGCCAGTGAGTAAGTAAGTATAAGACACATCGTCCCGCTCCGTAGCCGAGTGGTTAAGGTAAGAGCTACGGGTCTAGCGCTGGTTCGAGTCTCCATGGGGGAAGAAATTTTCTCATGGAATTTTGACCAGTATGGGACCGGTGCCCACCTAGCATCATGATGCATTTGGGTAGATACAATAAGTAGTGGATCCAGGTTGAGAAAACTAGCTATAACGGCTGGGGACCCGTCACGCAACATAATGACATCACATCACTCCATGTCATATACCATCTCCACTTCTCACAACTGGAATTCCCTACCACAAGAAATAAGGGGCTGCCGGACATTGGCATCTTACAAAATAAATCTATATTTATATTTGCCCTAACCTCGACTTCATCATTACCCAGTGTAAGGTACATATATTAATTGGTGTTTCTCGTATAATTTATCATATTTATACTATTATTATAATTATTATCATTATTATATTATTATTTATTTTATTATTATTATTATTATTATTATTATTATTATTAATATTATTATCGTAACTCTTGTTATTGTTATTATCGTATAAAATGTTGTTTGTACTCGTACATGAAATTTACATTGCTACATTTAATGTATCTTTAACTGTTTATAATTAGTATAGTGTATATCTATATTTGTCAAATATTTATTTGTATTTGTGCTGGTGAGTGGAAGAGAAGGCCTTATGGCCTTAACTCTGCCAGAATAAATAAAACATTATTATTATTATTATTATTATTATTATTATTATTATTATTATTATTATTATTATTATTATTATTATTATTATTATCGTAACTCTTATTATTGTTATTATCGTATAAAATGTTTGTATACATGAAATTTACATTGTTACATTTAATGTATCTTTAACTGTTTATAATTAGTATAGTGTATATCTATATTTGTCAAATATTTATTTGTATTTGTGCTGGTGAGTGGAAGAGAAGGCCTTATGGCCTTAACTCTGCCAGAATAATTAAAACATTATTATTATTATTATTATTATTATTATTATTATTATTATTATTATTATTATTATTATTATTATTACTATTATGCTGACTACATGTCACCCCTACACTGGCTGGATAATTATCTACCTCTGTGATTGGCATGTGGCTGGTAGGCCAAGGACCTTCTAGGTCTGTCGCGCCATGGAGTGTGTGTGTATGATACATTATTTCATACAATGTCCCATTTCAGTACTTTACGATTTTACAAATAAAAAGGTTGTCATCCTTATCATTATCATCATCATCATCCTTTACCGCATCGAAGATTCAAAGTTGACCTCTGGGCACTGTTTCAAATGTTTCAACATGCTCCCACATGGCGTTGTCAAGGGCAACTTTGAATCTTTGTCACGGAGGAAGTTCTTGCAATCTTCGAGATACTGAGTAATTTTTTTACGACAATATTCGCTTGAGACATGAAATACTATGTTGTGAACAAAATGATTGCTTGTTTACATATGTTGGAAATGCAAAACTAGGCATCCTGAGTGTTAATGACAGTTTTAGCGCCTGCGCATTGCGTGCTAGTCGGGTAATTACTAAGTCTGCGTGTTAATGAGACTGACTAATTAGGCAATCCCGCGCAGCTTGACAGCTAGTTTGAAACCAAACTCGTTTTTGAAACCGCGATTACTAAAATAACAGATAAATCATTTGCAATTTTATTGACACTTTGTGAAGGTATGTTTACATAGATTATTATCGTGTGGAAAAACACAAAGTTGTCTCTATCTCTCAGTTGTAAAGTTACGCAAGTCACTTGATATCGTTTGCAGTTATAACTAGGGCTATGTTATGAAATGAAAGGTTGCAATGCAGATAGTACACGTATATTATTCGACTGTTTCTGTGTGAAACCAAAATAATAGACAGTCAGAAGTCTAACTTTCCATTATACTATTCAACTGTTTGTATGTGAAACCAAAATAAAAGACAGTCAGAAGTCTAACTTCTCATTATACTATTCAACTGTTTGTTTCTGAAACCAAAATAAAAGATAGTCAGAAGTCTAACTTCTCATTATACTATACTATTCAGCTGTTTGTATGTGAAACCAAAATAAAAGTCAATAAGAAGCCTAACTTCTCGTTATACTATTCAACTGTTTGTATGTGAAACCAAAATAAAAGACAGTCAGAAGTCTAACCTCTCATTATACTATTCAACTGTTTGTATGTGAAACCAAAATAAAAGGCAGTCAGAAGTCTAACTTCTCATTATAGTATTAAACTGTTTGTATGTGAAACCGAAATAAAAAAGAGTCAGAAGTCTAACTTCTCATTATTCTATTCAACTGTTTGTATGTGAAATCAAAATAAAAGACAGTCAGAAGTCTAACTTCTCATTATACTATACAACTGTTTGTATGTGAAACCAAAATAAAAGACAGCCAGAAGTCTAACTTCTCATTATACTATGTTGCAATTTTAACTTTTAGTACATAGAAACTGTAGCCCTAGTTATAACAACATATATTTGTTTCCTCTCTATGCCAGATACTGTTGAACAACAATATTTAAAAACATATAATGAAAAGGTATTGAATCAAATGAAAACGAACTCATTCAAATGCTAATTTCAATTTAGTAACCAAATGTTGCTATTTCTCATATAAATGTAGCAATTCACTTGTTCGCTCAAGGCTGTGACCTAGTTCCAGAAAGGAAAATGTATATGATATTGTGATTTTTAAGGGTGTAGGGGTTGAGTATTACAACTTCCTTATAGCCTAAAACCTTCCTGGGAACCTCCTGAATATTTTGCAAAAAGCCCCATCACAATCGGATGAACGGTGTGGCAACGCATAACGTACAAACAGACAATCAGACAAACATACATACATTCATTTTTATATACCCTATATAGATGTGTACTTAGTATGGCCTCCTGTTACTCTGGATCCAAGGTTTTGGCAAATAGCCGACATGTACAAATTAAAATGTCTGTTGGAGTGTAATGGGACGCACTAAGTGGGCCCTCTATTCCCGTTTGATACAAATTGATGTGGACTTGAAAGATTAAAAAGGTGTTTTAATTATAAAGTAGGGAACTTAATGCTACATGAATCACTAAACCTCTCTGAATGTTAATGCATCCCATTACAGTGCATGCATATCTTTTCCAAATAAGCTCTAAAGCATGCCGTATCAGCTCAAATACCAGGACTGGTCAACCTGACCACAGTTCGTCGTAGTTTGTCTAAATCGCCAACGAAAGTGTTTAGGTATTGCTATATTGTTAAACTTCGAAAGGTCGCTATTAGTAAACCTGTTTTTTTAGTTATAGAAAAATCATATTACAAAAAATAGAAGAAAAACGTTTGAAATGGTATGGACATAAAAATGGAAAAAGAGAGAATACCAAAGAAGATATTTTATTGGAAAGCTAATGGAAGAAGTGGAAGAGGCAGGACTAGAGAATGTTGGATAAATGAAGTGACGAGAAGTATGGAAGATTTGAGGGAAGAAGATGCTGTAGACAGGAACCTCTAGCAACAAACCACTTTGGATTGAAGGAGAAACACTGTATTGTGGAATATTCCTAAAAAAATGTAAGTCATCCAGAATTAAAATTCTTTCCCGAAGCTAATGGAAGAAGTGGAAGAGGCAGGCCTAGAGAACGATGGATGGATTGAGTGAGGAGAAGTATGGAAGCTAGACATTTGAGAGAAGAAGATGCTTTAGACAGGAACCTCTGGAGACAAATCACTTTGACTGAAGGAGAAACACTGTATTGTGGAATATTCCTAAAAAAATGTAAGTCATCCAAAATTAAAATCCTTTCCCAAAGCTAATGGAAGAAGTGGAAGAGGCAGGCCTAGAGAACGATGGATGGATTTAGTGAGTAGAAGTATGGAAGCTAGACATTTGAGGGAAGAAGATGCTTTAGACAGGAACCTCTGGAGACAAATCACTTTGAGTTGAAGGTAAAAACTGTATTGTGGAATATACCTAATAAAAAAATAATGTAAATTGATATTTATAGTACAAAGTGATTCAACATTCCTATTCTATACTTCTGAGGGACAAAAGGAGCACTTAATATATATTATTTTTTTATGGGTAACTTATCTGTAAATGTAACCTACTGTTTCAAGGCTAAAATTTGGCCAAACATATTTCCTGATTCACAATGACCTAAAGAGTTGTCTACAATGACCATTCCGTCGTTTTTGACATGTTTAGGAGAAATGTTGTAGGACAGAATAAAAAAATCCTTAAGAAAGTACAGTGGCACTTTAAAAAAAAAAATCCACCAGTATTTCTCGCAAGAAAGTCAAGAAGTTGGAACTGATTAGGTAATACAGGTCATGTTGTAAACACCAGACACCTGATATTGGGTGACATCACACGTTGAACGAATTTTGTCTATAGGCCCTACTGTACGTGATCGTTGAGAAGCTGGAGACTTGAAATCTTAATTTTTTTCGTTATTATAAGGGATCAAAAAGTAAATTTCCAGACATGGGATCTTCAGCAAACATTTATATACTGAGGTCTCTCTACAATCCCAAGAAGCGTGTGATACGAATTCTGAACCAAACTGTATTTATTAGTATCTAATATAGGCTATATAAAAATGAATGTTTGTTTGTTAGTATGTTTGTTCGTAGCCTACTTTATGCGCGGCCATACCGTTGATCCGATTGTAATAGGGCTTTTTGCAAAATGTTTAGAAAAATATAACAGATTAAATGGTATAATTAGGAGAAATTTTGGAAAACAAATGAGGAAAGAAATCCAATTGAGATTTCATAATGCCATAGCCAAACCTGCTCTACTATACGGAAGTGAATGCTGGACACTTCGAGCAAAAGATAAATCCCGCATTAATAGTTCACAAATGAGATTCCTCCGATCACTAACTGGAGTA
Source organism: Diploptera punctata (assembly GCA_030220185.1). Taxonomy (NCBI): domain Eukaryota; kingdom Metazoa; phylum Arthropoda; class Insecta; order Blattodea; family Blaberidae; genus Diploptera; species Diploptera punctata. The sequence goes on from JASPKZ010007560.1 coordinate 88,397, forward strand.
ACATTAAGGGATAGAATGAAAAGTGATGAGATAAGGATGCAGTGGAATAGTAGAGAAATGGTTGAACATATACAAAATTATCAGATTAAATGGTTCCAACACGTCCAGAGAATGTCAAATTCCCGTTTACCAAAGATGATTTACCACCTCAACCCTAACGGCAAAAGAGACCTCGGAAGACCCTTCAACCGATGGAAAGATCAGTTTTTGTAGTCGCAGAACGGGCATCATCACAAAATACTGCATTCGGAAGAAGAAGAAGAAGAAGTTTAGGAGATTCCCGGCATGAACATAGGCTATAAGAGAATTGTGATACTCAACTCCTACACCCTTAAAAATCGCCCTTTTAATGGAAAAGGTGAAAAAGGTAGTCCTTTGAATGATTAAATGGCTTACGCTGCCTAAACCATAACAAATACACAAAATTAATATAGGCTACACAGAATTGAATATCTCAAAAAGCTCTACAAAAAAAGTCCGCGACAGCATATGTTTATCTCTTACGGATAACTCACAATAACCATTTTTGTCTTTCATTGATGACAAGAAGATCGAGACAAGTACGTAGATACCTGTGCAAGCATAGCAGTACATGGCGATTATTTTTTCACGGATAACTCACAGTAACGAATTTTGTCTTTTAGCTCATTTATGCTAAGAAGATCGAGATAAGTAGATTCCCGGGCAACACCAGGTAATCAGCACGGGGAATCTTAAAATAATTACGATATACATTTATAATTATTTTTCATTTTACTTATTCAACTAATCATAAGAAGTGCATTCATTTTTGGCGCATTTATGCCAAGATGGTCGAGAAGAGTAGATTCCAGGACAACGCCGGGTAGCACGGTGTATCTAAAAATAATTACGATATAATTTTTTCCGTTCACTTATTTAACTAAACATAAAACACATTAATTTTCGTATTTCAGCTCATTTATGTCAAGAAGAACGGGATATGTAGATTCTCGGGCAACGCCGGGTAATCAGCACGGGGTATCTAAAAAATATAAATGTATAATTATTTTTCTTTTACTTATTCAACTAAACATAATAGCACATTCATTTTCATTTATTTAGGCATAGCAGCGAACGCCGGGTATTAGCTAGTAGGAACTATAAACCGATTCGGAAGGGATGCGGTATAAGGGACAGAAGCATCAAATTCCATCGAGTTCAGTACAGTTTTTTTTTTAAATATTAGGGTAAATACAAATAATTATAACGAAATAAAGAGCATTTAATAAGTTCACTACCTTACCTAGGTTTGTAAAAATATATTGTGACAGGAAAGTGGGAAGTGTGAATTAGGTCCTACTTGAACAAAGTGCAAGTTTTAAAAGACGAGACTTCGACATTTTTTTATTTCATTTTCTTATTTCTGCAATACACTTACCACAGTTGCCTGTCACACTAACATGGTGCGGCATGTCAGTTAACCACAGCACATGGTTGCAAGGAATGTATTTTTCGTTTCCTTAATTCTTCTTCTTCTTCTTCCTCCTTCCAAGTATTAGGCCAAGGCCTGTTACGATCCTATAAAACATTTTCCCTTCAGCGTTCCATAGGACGGCCCAGAGATCTTCGTCGCCTTGGTATATAATTATAAACAGCTTTGGGGATCCCATTTGAACTCATTCTTTCAAGATGGTGTTTCCAATTTAGTTGTTATCAAAATGCAATACCATTAATTCTTAAGAATTATATATAAATTAATTAATGTATAATGCTATTGTGTTATTATTTAATTGTAATATCACTGTGTTTTCTTTATTTAATTTTAATGTTATGGTTTTTTTAGTGTATAATGCTATTGTGTTATTATTTAATTGTAATATTATTTCGTTCTCTTTATGTAATTGTAATGCTATTGCCTTTTTTTGTTGTTTATTTTTCTTCACACTGGTAGCACTTATTACTTTATTGTAACGGACAGTCAACAGCACATAGGCCTACGGTTTACTGCCCGTGCGACCCATATTTGTAAATAATATTGTAAATATCTTACTTTTTGTCTAATAAAGTCCTACTACTACTACTACTGAAAGGGAGAAGAAGAAAAAGAAGTATTTTATTTTGGAAACTTGGAACATATCCCCTGTGCACCCATACAAATTACCATTTCATACTCACTGTTTCTGTATTCTTTTAGATTTAGACTAAGATTCGCGGCATATTTGCGAATAAGGAGCTTTTACTCTACATAAATATATAAAGAACGTCATTAAATGTAATACCAACTTTAATAAATATTAGTTTAATTAGCTATTATTGATTTTCTACTCCAAGCTGCCTTCGACACAGCCGATATAATTAAAAGTGTACAGCGTAGTTAATTATAAATGTGTTTTTGCCGTTGGAAGCCCATTAAATCGAACGCCTCAAGTTCAGGAGGTGTTTCGCGGAATAAATTTGATAAATAATTTTTGTGTGGAAGGGGAAGTGAACTCAATAACCATTAACAGCATTTGTTGGGAATTTGGTACAATGGATGTTCACCACTTTAGCTGATTGAGTCTCTGAGAGGAACATTAATGTGCATACATATGTGTATCACGTTCTACCATCTGCCTGAAACAATGGCATATGTCTCACAAATTTAATGCTTTTTGTGGTAGGCTATCAGTGGCGGTTTGTATTAAGAAAAGTGAATGGAGTTTTCATTTGAATCATTATTGCAGACAACCACGTAAAATGGTCAACTAATTTAATCACACATTGAATCTCCAATAATTTTTTTATTCTTTCTGATATTTATATTCGATTTTCTTATGAGTTTAATTTGGGGACCGTTGTTTTTTATTTAGGTTAATATGTCAATTAATTCGGTAAATATCCTTTTATTACCATAATTCAGTTCTTAATATTGAAAAATAAATTAGTGAGCATCAGAAACCAAAGGAATGTAATTTAATTTCCATAATACTGCGAAGTGAAAGTAAAGTAAAGTGATCCCACAACAGACCCGGAGGCCCTTGGGGTAGTAGGAGGTAAAGGCTCCCACTTTTTCTAGACAATCGGCACTTTATGTCAGCCGGGTTGTCAGCCGGGTTGTTAGTCCTGCGTGACGGCCGCCTTTACCCCCAGAAGAAGCGTCTGGTACTCATTTCCGTTAGAGGCTGAGTCGACCCCAGGGCCATAGTGCCGCCAGAGAGTTTGGGTCAGTTTAAAAATCCTGATCCCAACGGGACTTGAACCCTCGACCCTACGGCTTGTAGCTCAGTGCCTTAACCACTTCGCTACGGCGTGCCCCCTTCATAATACTGCTGTGGAATATATTCTGTGTTTCTCAGCCTACATGCCTTGATCCCTCAATGTGATAAAGGGCCCCAAATATTTTATACTGAAGGTAGAATTGCAAAAATCTATTTAATATTTTTTTATGTCCATATACTTCCATTATAACTTTAAATAGTATTTGGGATCAATAATTCAAAAAGATGGACCATTAGAATTAGGCATAGAAAAAAGAATAATAGAGACAAAGAAAGTTATTGGCATATTAAATTCTATTTTATGGAGTAAACATATAATCAAGAGGACTAAATTATTAATATATAACATAATTGTGAAGAGTATTTTATTATATGGAGCGGAAACATGGACGTTGAAAACACAGAAATACATTATTAGTAGAGTCTGGATATTAGGCACTTAAAAATTCAAAATTGGCAGGCAAAAAGGCACTAAAAACCATTAACATAGGCACTAAAAATTCAAAATAGGCTCTTACAAAAATGGACTACAACATAACTTTTTACAGTCTTACGTTAAGAGTATACACATATGCTATCAATAGTATGCGAAGATATCAGAGATATTTACTTACTTACTCACTGGCACTATCAAACCCGTAGATTTATGGCCGCGCGGACATAAGCTCTCCATACATCCCTATCCTGAGCTAATGCTTTCCAATCATTCCCTGTATAATCCACTTCCCTCAAATCATAGTTAATGTTATTCTCCCACCTCATTCTTGGTCTACCAACTGGGCGTTTTCCCTCTGGCTTTCCTACAAGAAGCTTCAGTGCAAGTCTTTCATTCCACATACGTGCAACATGTCCTGCCCATCGCAGTCTACGAGATGTAACTGTTCTTATTATATCTGGTTTCCTATAAAGACCATGTAGTTCATTGTTATGTACTCTTCTCCATTCACCTGTCTGTTCATCCCTCTTTGGTCCAAAAATTTTACTAAGTACATTATTCTCAAATACTTGTAATCTGCTTTCCTCCCTTAAAGTAAGAGTCAATGTTTCGCACCCATATAATGTAACTGGTAGAATAATAGTTTTATATATTTTCAGTTTAACGTTTTTTGAAAGGAGTTGGGACATCAAGAGTCTCTGCAATGCATAATAGCACGCATTTCCAGAATTTAGCCTATCTTTAATTTCTTTGTGCATCTCATTCCTATTTGTGATTATTGTTCCTAGGTATTTGAATTCAGCCACTTCCTCAAAATTTACCTCATTTGTCATTAGCTGTCCATTTCCATTATATGATGAATTTCTACGTGTGACCATATATTTAGTTTTATTGATATTTACTTCCAATCCAAATTTCTTAGTGTTACACTTAGTGTTGTCCTTTAGTATCTCCTCGCTATCCGCCAATAGTACTACACCATCAGCATAAACTAACAGCTTATTAATACAATTGAGTTGTAAGCCTTCCTCATTCTCTAAAGATTTAACGACATGCTCTAGTACAAAATTAAATAGTAGAGGAGATAGTGCATATCCTTACACGGGGTATCTAAAAAAATATAAATTTATAATTATTTTCCCATCTACTTATTCTACTAAACGTAAAATCAGATTAATGATCATTTATTTAGGCGTAGCAGCGCACGCCAGGTATTAGCTAGTAATAAATAAATAAATAAATCATCATCATCATCATCAACAACCACGGATCAAGCCCATGTGGCTTTTTCCGATCTCATAGATTCTCATTCAAAAGTTGGATCCATCTTTTCTTCGGTCTACCAACATTCCTGCGTCCTTTTGGTGTGTATTTAAGTATAATTTTGGGAATGCGATCATCTTCCATTCTTTGAACATGTTCTTTCCAGTTTTTTCTAGATTATTTTATTCTATCTAAGAGTTTAAAGATATTTAGCTCATTTCTAATATCTTCACTTCTTCTCTTATCTAGAAGTTTGCAACCAGCCACACTTCTCAGAAATCTCATTTCAGCTGTTTTATGATCTTCTCTTCTCTTTTAGTTAAAACCCAAAATTCACTACCACACAATAGTAAGGGGACTGCCACTACTTCATAAAATTTTAGTTTTGTTACTTTTCTTGTGCTTTAAATATCCTTTTCATTGTTCCACATATATAATTAAATTTATTAAGTTTGTTAAATAGATCTGCATTTTTAAAATAGGAGCTTTCATAACCCAGGTATTTAAAATGGTTCACTTGTTCAATGGGTTTCCTCTCCAGAAATATTTTAGCTCTTACGGTATCTGATCCCTTAAAAGCTAGGATAATAGTAGTAGTAGTAGTAGTAGTAGTAGTAGTAGGACTTTATTAGACAAAAAGTAAGATATTTACAATATTATTTACAAATATGGGTCGCACGGGCAGTAAGCCGTACGTGCTGTTGACAGTCCGTTACAATAAAGTAATAATTGGTACTAGTGTAAAGAAAAATAAACAACAAACAAAGCAATAACATTACAATTACATAAAGAAAACACAATAATACTACAATTAAATAATAACACAATAGCATTATACACGAATTAATTTATATACAGGGCTTCCAATATAAAACCGGACACGCCTCACGGGGTTCACCCGTCAGGCTGCGCTCTCTCCTCGTCCGCATTTCACTCTGCCAGCCGCAGAGTGTCCGGTTTTATACTGGAAACCCTATATAATTTGTTAAGAATTAATGGTATTGCATTTTGATAATATATATTTATTCATGAATGAAATAAAACGTGTTTATGAGTTTGCTCTGGAATTTGATCATTAGATGAATGAGGGTATTGTATTTAGCTTATTAGGCCACATGACCTTAGGGTAGTAAGCACTTTACAATATGAACTGCTTAATGTCTTAATGTTGAGGCATAAAGTGCAGATTAACTGTTTCGATACAGAGTCATATTTGTGGATCGTTCAGACCGCACATAAAACTTGCCCGTTATCTTCAATTGGAACATATAATTTGCTAATTACGTAAAGAGCTGCTGTTTATAGATTAATGTGATATTGTATAAATTATGCTCCATAAGAATTACGAGTTCTTTAAACCTCCTTATGGTTTTATCTCGACTGGTAGTTGCAGTTTAATTATTTTCAGAACCTGCCAAGCGCTTGACATGGAGTCCAAACGCGCAGTCACAAAATAACAGGTGTTTTAATATATATATATATATATATATATATTTGAAAGCGGGGGAAAATCGTAATTGAGCCTCAAACCAGAACGCGTGACCTCTAGAGCAACATTTGTCTGTTTTTTCGCGTCCAATTTTTAATCTCAACGCAGTGATCTGATATATTAAGGAGCGTCCTAAATTAATTGCCCTCCCCCTATTTCCATACTATAGCCCACACTATTGAGTAACACTAAAAAATTGGGACTGGAAGTAAATATCAATAAAACTAGATATATGGTCGCACGTAGAAATACATTATATAATGGAAATGGACAGCTAATGACAAATGAGGGAGGTTTTGGGGAAGTGGCTGAATTCAAATACCTAGAAACAATAGTCACAAATAGGAGTGAGATGTACAAAGGAATTAAACATGGGCTCAATTCTGGAAGTGCGTGCTGTTATGCATTGCAGAGACTCTTGATGTCCCGGCTCCTTTCAAGGGGCGTTAAACTGAAAATATATAAAACTGTTGTTCTGCCAGTTATATTATATGGGTGCGAAACAAGGACTCTTGCTTTAAGGGAGGGAGGGAGATTGCAAGTGTTTGGGAATAAAGTACTTAGGAGGTTTTTTTGGACCAAAGAGAGATGAACGGACGGGTGAATGGAGAGGACGGCATAGCAATGAACTGCATGGTCTTTATAGAAAGCCAGATGTGATAGGAACAGTTAAGTCTCGTAGACTCCGATGGGCAGGACATGTTGCACGTATGGGGAAATGAAAGACTTGCATGGAAGCATCTTGTAGGAAAGCCAGAGGGAAAATGCCCAGTTGGTAGACCAAGAATGAGATGGGAGAATAACATTAACTATGATTTGAGGGAAGTAGATTATACAGGAAATGATTGGAAAGGATTGGCTCAGGATATGGACGTATGGAGAGCTTATGTCCGCGCGGCCATGAACCTACGGGTTCGATAGTGCCAGTGAGTAAGTAAGTTAAATGGAGAAAGTAGGTCATTCTGGATAATTCACTGTGTACTTTATCACATCAACAAAGAGTGTTCAAACCAAGATTTTTTTTAGATGGAAAAATCATTAGTTGGAAATGCGTACTGTAAGTAAAGAGATCCCACAACAGGTCCGGAGGCCCTTGGGGTAGTAGGAGGTTAAGGCTCCCACTTTTTCTAGACAATCGGCACTTTATGACAGCCGGGTTGCCAGCCCTGCGTGACGGCCGCCTTTACCCCCAGAACAAGCGTCTGGTACTCATATCCGTTAGAGGCTGAGTCGACCTCAGGGCCATAGTGCCGCCAGAGGGTTTGGGTCAGTTTAAAAATCCTGACCCCAACGGGACTTGAACCCTCGACACTCCGGCTTGGTGCCTTAACCACTACGCTACGGCGTGCCCCCACTGAACTTTATATATATATGTATATATATTTTTTTTTTTGTTTTGCGTGATAGCGCGTTTTGTCGTACTTACAGCAATGGCGACCATTATTGAAAGTTCAACTTCCTACATTTCGGGGTTGCCAAACTAAATAACTATACTGTAATATTATATTTACACCTACTTGTGGGAAGTGAAACCACTGCCCTCTATGTATACTACGTACAATGTATATACAGAGCATATCCAAAAGGTGTCCACCGCTGTGGTCTCGAGGTAGCGTGCTGTCCGGTTTCGATCCCCGGTCGGGGCAGTTTTTCTGGGTGAGGTTTTTATCGGGGTTTTTCCTCACCTGTAAGACAAATGTCAGTAAAATATTAAGGTCCAAACGGTCCCCGAAATCATATGGCCATCATCATCATCCTTATCATTATCCTTCACCGGTGTGGAAAGCAACGGGAGCTACCACACCTACACAATTCCCTAGTAAAGCTGCAAGCATAGCATGAAAATGCTATGATTGCAGTGAAGGACCTGCCTTCGGGCAGAATTATGGATGGGCATTAAGTACGAGGTCAGTCTCATGGGCTAGTAGTTAGCGTTTCTGACTACTGTTCGAGTGTCCCGAGTTCGATTCCCGACCAAACCATATGATTTTTTCCTTAAAGGAAATTATTCTTATAGTTGCCCGTGGTCTGGAATTTAGGTTAAGTTTAGGTTAAAAATTTTCCTGGCGCTTTATCATTTATCAGCCATCATATCATCGGTAAAGCAGAGGATAACAATGGCAAAAGAAGCTTTTAACAAGAAGAAAAGCATTTTCTGCGGACCTTTGGCAAAAGAATTACGGAAGAGGGTAGTGGATTGATTTGTGTGGAGTGTAGCATTGTATGGTGCAGAGACTTGGACATTACGACGGAATGAGGAAAAGCGAATGGAGGCTTTTGAGATGTGGATATGGAGAAGGATGGAACGTATAAAATGGACAGACAAAATTAAAAATAAAGATGTGTTAGACAGAGTGGATGAAGGAAGAACAATGCTGGAACTCATGAAGAAGGGGAAAAGAAACTTGATTGGACACTGGCTACGAAGGAGCTGCCTGCTGATGGATGCCATAAAAGGAATGGTCAATGGAAGGAGAGTTAGAGGCAGAAAAAAAAACATCAGATGATAGACAATATTAAAATAAATGGTTTGTATGCAGATACAAAAAGGAAAGCTGAGTTAAGGAAAGAGTGTGCAGTGAAAGACCTGCTCTTAGGAATGAATGAATATCATCTGGGTAACGTAACTCCCCTTCCAGGTGCACCAACCTAAGAAATGGATTACAATTCCGCCAATGCCAGGGGAGAAAGCCAGAAATGTCATAAAAGACAACCTACTAGCATTAAAAAAACATTAAGAACAAGAAACGTTTTTTCTGCAGCAGCTTTATTATTTAAGAAGGTAAAAAAATCGCAATTAAAAATATTATATCTCTGATTTTATTTGCTTGAAATTAATACTTTTTCGTCATTAAGAATATATTTACCTTTATTTTCTTCTTTGTGGAAAGCAACGGGAAGCTACCACAACTATAATTCCCTATTAAAGCTGCAAAGCATAGAATGAAAATGCTATGATCGCAGTGAAAGACCTGCAATCGGGCGTAATTACTATGGATGGATATATATATATATATATCCATGCATCCATAGTAATTCTGCCCGAGGGCAGGTCTTTCACTGCAATCATAGCACTTTCATGCTATGCTTTGCAGCTTTACTAGGAAATTATAAGTGTGGTAGCTTCCAGTTGTTATCCACACATGTGAAGGATGATTATGATGATGATGATGATGATGATGATGACCGGATGAATTTCGGGGACCGTTGGGCCTTAAGCTTCCTGACATTTGTCTTACAGGTGAGGAAGAATCCCGAAAAAATAATCTCACCCAGGAGTCTGTCCAGCTACCTAAGGACAGAGTTGGTTGAGTGCATAAGCACATCTTTCCAAAACGTAGTTGTTAATAAGCTGTTGCTTTATGCTGATGATGTAGTACTATTAACCGATAGCGAGGAGATACTAAAGGACAACACGCATACACTATTGAGTAACACTAAGAAATTAGGACTGGAAGTAAATATCAATAAAACTAAATATATGGTGACACGTAGAAATACATTATATAATGGAAATGGACAGCTAATGACAAATGAGGGAAATTTTGAGGAAGTGGCTGAATTCAAATACCTAGGAAAAATAATCACAAATAGGAATGAGATGAACAAAGAAATTAAACATAGGCTCAATTCTGGAAATGCATGCTATTATACATTGCAGAGACTCTTGATGTCCCAACTCCTTTCGAAAAAAAACGTTAAACTGAAAATATATAAAACTATTATTCTACCAGTTATATTATATGGGTGCGAAACATGGACTCTTACTTTAAGAGAGGAAAGGAGATTACAAGTATTTGAGAATAAAATACTTAGGAAATTTTTGGGTCCCGCGCCGTAGCCGAGCGGTTAAGGTAGGAAGCCTTGGCGCAGAGCTACGGGACTTGCGCTGGTTCGAGTCTCCATGGGGGAAGAAATTTTCTCATGGTATTTCGGCCAGTATGGGACCGGTGCCCACCCAGCATCGTGAGGCAATTGGGTAGCTACAATAAGTAGCGGCTCCAGGTTGAGGAATCAGCTATAACGGCTGGGGGACTCGACATGCTAACCACATGTCACCCCTACACTGGCTGTTGATCATCTACCTCTGTGATTGACACATGTGGATGTGAAGGGCCAGCAGCCGGCTGGTAAAGGGCAACCGCTGAAAAGTGGAAAGACCCTCAATCGGAATCGGAGGAAAATTTTTGGACCAAAGAGAGATGAACAGACGGGTCAATGGAGAAGACTGCATTACAGTGAATTACATGGTCTTTATAGGAAGCCAGATATAATAAGAACAGTTAAGTTTCATAGATTGCGATGGGCAGGACATGTGGCACGAATGGGAAATGAAAGACGTGCATGGAAGTTTCTTGTAGGAAAGACTGAGAGAAAACGCCCAGTTGGTAGACCAAGAATAGCATTAACTATGATTTGAGGGAAGTAGATTATACAGGGGATAATTGGAAAACATTGGCTCAGGGTAGGGATGTATGGAGAGCATATGACCATGAACCTACGGGTTCGATAGTGCCAGTGAGTTAGTTAGTTGTTACACACTCCATCTGATACTAAATTTTCTGTGGACTTCTCTCTTTCGACTTTGTCTTTCGGCTTTTGCCTTTACACAATATATTGCCTAGTACTGTACTCACTAAATGACGAAATCTCTGTAATAAATTCTCTAAAACAATACTTTAAAAATTGTAAACACAAACACACTGAATCATAAACATACAATAATTTTTCGAATTAAAAATTCAATTATATCCTGCATTTAAAATATTGCAGATACAAAAAATAAACATGATTGGGAAGATGGTAGTAAAAGATTCCGGGCTATGTGGCCGTGGTCTATAACTGGCGTTTCTTCCAGACGTTTCTCCCTCAACTGCTGAGGGCATCTTCAGTGGCGAGCGCTAGAAGCTGTTGTTTCCCTGTCGTAGACTCGACTGCGAATTCTCAGCAGTTGAGGGAGAAACGTCTGGAAGAAACGCCAGTTATAGACCACGGCCACATAGCCCGGAATCTTTTACTACCATGATTACCGGCCGTGAAAGCCTGCAATTCATTCGCAGTCGAGTCTACGACAGGGAAACAACAGCTTCTAGCGCTCGCCACTGAAGATGCCCTCCGCAGTTGAGGGAGAAACGTCTGGAAGAAACGCCAGTTATAGACCACGGCCACATAGCCCGGAATCTTTTACTACCATGATTACCGGCCGTGAAAGCCTGCAATTCATTCGCAGTCGAGTCTACGACAGGGAAACAACAGCTTCTAGCGCTCGCCACTGAAGATGCCCTCCGCAGTTGAGGGAGAAACGTCTGGAAGAAACGCCAGTTATAGACCACGGCCACATAGCCCGGAATCTTTTACTACCATGATTACCGGCCGTGAAAGCCTGCAATTCATTCGCAGTCGAGTCTACGACAGGGAAACAACAGCTTCTAGCGCTCGCCACTGAAGATGCCCTCCGCAGTTGAGGGAGAAACGTCTGGAAGAAACGCCAGTTATAGACCACGGCCACATAGCCCGGAATCTTTTACTACCATGATTACCGGCCGTGAATGCCTGCATTACACTATGATTGGGAAGATTTTTTATAATATCAATTTGTAGTTAAATTTTTATTGCTTTATTTATTAGAGAATTTTAATAATAAAACTTTTTTATACCTTTTTTTATACCGTTGTCCTCAACTACAATAATTCATGTAACAAACTTGTTACATCATTACATTTCTAAGCTACATTTTTTCGAAGTGTTGGCTTCATCTTCACGAATCTTCTTGATGAAGATGAAGCCGAGACTTCGAAAAACTTAGAAATTTAATGATGTAACGAAGATTGTGCCAGTGAGTAAGTAAGTTGTTCATGGCCGCACTGTTGTTCGCACTCTTCTCAAATTATAGTCCTTTCCATGGAGAATCAAATGTCACCTTAAACTCTATTTAAAAAAAAATGTTTTCTGTATTGATCATTGCTTTTTTTTAATGGAGTTTTTTTGTGTTTATGGATATTCGACTAGAATATTATTATTAAAAGGAGAGAAATGCGCGTGAAATAAGGTAAATTGTTATGTCATAACATCTTCTTCACTTCACGGGATAGGCAAATTGCCTGTTCCGCCTCACAGTTGTTCTGTCCATATTTTCACTGACCTTCCTACATTCCTTGAACTCTGGGCTTATAATTAAATGCTGTTTTTGGTAATCTTGTTACATTCATTCTTTCTACATGTCTAAACCATTTATCTGTATATTCTTTGATTTTATCATTCAATGGATTCATATTTAAATCTGTTCTTATATCTTAATTCTTTATCCGATCCAATCTAGTGCAGCCTTTTGTTCTTCTAAGGAAGTTCATTTCTACGCTTTGTATTCTACTTTGTAATTTTTTGGTCATTACCCAAGTTTCACTCCCATAAAGTAATGCAGGAACTGCCAATGTTTTATAAAACTTCATTCTAGTATCTCTTCTTGTTTTGTTCTTTAATGTTTTATGTCTAGTTCCGCATATCATTTGAAATTTCGACAGTTTCATATTGATGCCTATTTCAGTTTTGTCTTTATAGTAAAATAACAACCCAAATAATTAAAATTTGTTACTTGTTCCAGAGGTTTGTTGTCTATTACGATTTTTGATCTTATATGTTCGTTTCCCCAAAATGCCATTATTTCTTTTTTCTTTTGATATTTTGAAATTATATTCTTGGCATAACTGATTTAATTGATGTAAAGAGTATTGCAAATTATTTTCATTTTCTTGAATAATAACCACATCGTCAGCATACATTAAAACCTTTAATATTTTTAAATGGTCCATTCTTATACCTACATTAACACTACTTTTCCAATTTTGGATGATGCCATTGATATATAAATCATCATCATCATCCGGTATCATGGCAGCTGCCGTCGTCTTCCAGAAACCAAACGCCATTCCTCTCTGTCCATCCATTGATCTTCCTCCATTCCTCTGATATTCATAGCTGCTTGTACCCCTTCTATCCAAGTTTTCTTCGGTCTTCCTCTCTTCCTCCTTTCCATTGGGACCCATTCCACAACAATTTTAGGCAATCTTCTTTCTGGCATTCTTTGACATGGCCATACCACTGTAATCTTTTATTTTCTATAATGTCTATGATGTCCGGCTCCTCTTGTACACCCATAATTTCCCTTATTTCTTTATTTCATATTCTATCAATTCTAGATTTTCCAGCTGATCTTCTTAAAACATCCATTTCTGAACTTAAAATTCTTTTCATTTCCCTGGTGGGAATTTGCCAGACTTCAGCACCATATGTTAAAATGCTCTGAATTATGGTTTGATATATTTGTAATTTTCTATTTTTTGTAATATTTTTGCTCCACCAAACAGACTTTAAAGCATTTATTGCTTGTTTTGTTTCTGCGATTATATTTTTAATTTCCACTATGTTATCGCCTGAATGGTCTAATTTTGTTCCTAAATAAGTGCATTCAATACTAGGTTTTAGTTCTTCTCCATTGTTGAAATTTATATTTTCCATTTCTTCTCCTATACACAGGTATTTAGTTTTTTCAATGTTTATATAAAGTCCCCATTTTCATATGCTTCTTTTAGTTTTTTAGCCATATATTCTATGTCATCGTGATCTTGTGCTATTATCACCTGGTCATCTGCAAAATTTAGTGAATATACATGTGTATTTTGGATGGGTTTGCCCATTTTTTGACATTTTTTTCCTCCAGTCTCTTAGTACTCTTTCGAGATAAATTTTAAATAGAGTTGGAGATAAACTGCAACCTTGCCTTAAACCTTCCGTAATAGTAAATCCCTTTGTTATATGATTTCCAACTTTTATTTTCGAAATAGATCCTTTGTATAATGCTTTTATAGCTTCTACTAATTTTTTGGTAATGTTAGAATTGTCTACAGTTTCCCATAACATTTTTTGAGGAATACTATCATATGCTTATATATATATATATATATATATATATATATCATCATCATCATCATAGTGCATTCACGAATTTAGGCCATTTGTTGACCTGTTTCGGGCTCAAGAGAAACACCATCCAGAAGTCTTTTGAGTGGACGTCCTGGTCTTCTTCTTCCTGCAGGTTGATATCTTAACATTAGTGGGTATTCTGTGATCTTCCATTCGATGAACATGTTGTATCCATCTTGACTTATAATCAGAAATTTTGTTTTCTAAAGATTCCATGTGTAATTCTTCTAAGATGTCTTCATTTTTTTTTGTGATCTAGTAGTGTGTATCCTGCAGTCCTCCGAAGATATCTCATTTCAGCAGATCTAAGTCTCTGTATATCCTTCTGTTTCAACGTCCATACTTCGCTACCATACAAAAGAGTTGGAAGAGCCAGTGGTTTTATACACTTTCAGTCTTGAATGCTTTTGGACTAACTGTGGCTTGAAGATAGAATTTATTAACCCTAAAATTCTTAAAAATTTAGATATTTTTGCATTTACATCCTTTTCATCTTCATATGAGATATTGCATCCTAGATATGTAAAATTATTCACCTGCTCCAAAATTTTATTGTCCAGTACAATTTTACTTCTGACAGGATCTACACCTTGAAATGCCATAATTTTTGTTTTTTCTATAGATATCTTTAATCCATATTCTTGTGTAATTTTGTTAAGTTCATACAGACCTTTCTGTAGATTATCTTCGGAATTTGCTATTATTATTTGGTCATATGCAAACAATAGGGTATATATATATATATATATATATATATATATATATATATATATATGTCATATTTATTAACTGATATAAACTGGATCCAACATGGTGGGTATGTCATATTTATTAACTGATATAAACTGGATCCAACATGGTGGGTATTATGAATTAGGGATCTTTCTCCTGGGTCAGGAAGTTAGTTTACTTTGGAATGGAATGTCTTTATTAGAGGAATTTATATCGTCTGCCAATAGATAAGGAATATTTGCTGCTAAGGGCATTTTCTAAAGCTATAACAGCTTCAGAGATCTACTCAAATGCGTATTTCAGGAATGTTATCGCATTGGTCATTCCATTCAACGTCAATAAACAAATATTACGAAATTAGAATTTTTCTTAAGCATATCATAAAATATTCAGTAGAATCATTCTCGTTTGTCTGAATATGCAAGAACATTGGGCTCGAGGCAATTCCTCGACATCTTTATGTAAACCAATTAAAAAGAAATCGGCACCGAATTGCGTAACCAAACTAGTATGTCGTCATGAAAGCATTAAGCCACTCTTGCATTGAAAGCACGCCCCATATATCATACTGTTAATAAGCAGACCCACTACTATAGCAAAAGAAAAAAAAAGAAGAAGATCGTAGCTGCATATTCAAGAGGACAATCTGCGCAGGCGTGACAGGTGCATGGCTGCCGGTATTGTTTGTGCAATAATATCAATACAGTCTATTCAATTGGCTTCTATTGAAATCAATTAAGTAGACGTCTGTATGCGCTATATATAATGTTTTATTTTTAACTGCAGTCTTATTTCTAGTGAACAGCCCTTTGACAAGTCAAGTGTATAATATCTGGTTTTTGCATCAAATAATCTATTTCTAATTTTTCAAAATGATTTGACATTCTATTGCAATTCATTACTAGACCAATCGAAAGGCGAAACAAGAAAATATAATGCATCAATCAGTGACGTTCGTTGTAGTCTATCATTTAAGTTTATTAGTCCCTAAAAGAAACTGTGAGACAGACATGCAGTAGACATGTATTTTGTAAGAATATTTATGATCATACGATTGTCAAATGCACAGAATTATTAAAGATCCGTAAGGATTTATAGCTATATATATATATATATATATATATCATCATCATGAACAAATTCGTTTTAGGCCATGTGGCCTGTACGGTAAACCTAGCGAAGATGGTCTTGACCTTTCCACCGATGTTTTGGTCTTCCTTGGTCCCTATCTCCAGTTGGGGTATATTGGAATGCCAATTTTGGAAGTCTATTTCTTGCCATTCTTCTCAGATGATTTTTCCATTCTTGTTGGTATCTTTGGATATCTTCATTTAAACTTGCTACTCCAAGTTTTCCTCTGATAGTAGTGTTCCTTTGGTGATCCAGTCTATTAACTCCTAACAATGATCGTAAGAAGCCCATTTGGCTTACTTGAAGTTTATGAGAGTTTCTTTTATTTAAAATCCAAATTTCACTTCCATATTTTAGAGCAGCTTTTGATGTGACGTTATGTAATCTTAGTTTTGTCTCTGTCCTCATCTGTTTACCAAAATGTCTTCGTATTACCCCATTCATTTTATTATATTTTGTAATTTTGAATCAATGTCACTCTTATACTCTGCAAATACACTTCCTAAGTAAGAGAAATCTGACACTTGTTCTATAATTTTTCCATCAATCTCAATTTTCACCCGTTGTATGTTTTTTCCACACATTGCCATTGTTTTGGATTTTGATGTGGAAATATATATATATATATATATATATATATACAGGGTGTTTCTAAATTAGACCGACAAACTTTGGATGTAGATAGATAACCTTCGTTGAAGGATATCTTGTTAAGGAATCCATGGCCTGCGACGTTTCGTTTCAGTGCTAGAGGGATCATACAGGAAGGGATTGAAGGAAACGAGATCACGTGACCTTAACCCTCTCGACTACTTTTTGTGGGGCGACATGAAACAGTCTGTTTATCAGACTCCAGTAGAGTCACATATGGATCTTATAGCCCGAATTCACGCTGCTGCAGAAATGATTCAAATGAGGTCAATCATTTGAACGTGTGCGCCAATCACTACATCGCTGATGTACGCTCTACAATGAGGTGAGATGTGGATATTTTGAAAACATGATGTAACTGTGAGAGTATTGTCAAATATTGAATCTGGAAATCCAACTAACGGAACTCTTGAGAAGTTAGCTACTCATAGTGTGAAAACGCAACATTTCCGGACATTGGTACCTTATTAAAAATGATCAACATATCTCAATATATCACAAACAAACAAACAAACAACATTTTATACGATAATAATAATAATAATAATAATAATAATAATAATAATAATAATAATAATAATAATAATAATAATAATAATAATAATATAATAATATAATAATGATGATAATAATAATTATAATAATAGTAAGAATATAATAAATTATACGAGAAACACCAATTAATATATATATATATATATATATATATATATCATAACATTGGGTAATGATGAAGTCGGCGGCCCTGAGCACAAATGTCCACAAATATAACGGATTTAGATTTCTTTTAAAAGATGCCAGTGTCCGGCAGGGCCCTTGTTTCTTGTGGTAGGGAATTCCAGTTGCGAGAAGTGAAGATGGTATATGACATGGAGTGATGTGATGTCCTATGTTGCGTATATTAAGCATGAGAATATGTTGTGATCTTGTGTTTAAGTTATGGTTTGAGGATAGATACTGAAAACGGGATGATAAATAATTGGGAATCGAGGTATGTAGGATCTTAAATAGGAGAATTAGACAGTGCGGTTTTCTTCTCTCTTTTAGATGTAGCCATGATAATTCGTGGAATAATGGAGAAATGTGATCGTATTATCGGACATTAAATATGAATCTGCCTTTGAAAAAAATGATGACGCAACTCTTGATGATGGAAAGTTAGAATTTTGAAGAGCGATTCACACCAGTACGTTGTTACATGTTCTGACTCGTTTGAGTATAAAGCGGAGGGCGTAAGTCTCTCTTCATGCAGTATTCGTATTGTTCGCTTCAGTGGAGCAGTCGGTAAGATGCCATTTATCCGACGACGCGGGTCCACGTTTAATTCCGATCAGGTAGATTTTTTATTTATTTTTATCTAATAACGTCGTTAATTTTCATAATGTCTACATGTTAGCAGGCTTCCTTATATAAATAAATTTGTATGTATACGGAGATACCTCACCTCCGTGGTTGGTGATTTTTTGCAACAACCTGTATATATGGCCTATATAAAGTGATCATTTTATTTCTACTGATAAAGTTAATTCCAATAATGTATGTATATAAATGGGCCTATAATTTGTTATAATAAATAGATATATTATTTCATAGAGTTTAAATCAATAGTTTACTCAATGTTTATTTCTCTTTCAAATATTTAATAATTCTCCGATCACGTGATTATTAAAAGAGGAAAGCCAAATATATATAGGCCTATAGGTGGCTTGTCCGGTATTAGTTTGTAATTTTTTTATTTGACATTGTATAGATATTGGCAGAGAGATGAACAGACACGCGAATACAGAGTACTACATAACAGTCAACTACATAATTATCTTTATAGGAAGCCAGATATAATAAAAACAGTTACGTTTCGTAGACTACGATGGGCAGAACATATGGCACGAATGGGGAATGAAAGAATGGCATGGAAACTCCTTGTCGGAAAATCAGAGAGAAAATGCCCAGTAGATAGGCCAAGAAATAGATGAACAATAACATTAATCATGATTTCAAGGAATTTGATTATACAGGGGATGGTTTCAAAACATTTTAGCTCTGGTTAGATTTAGTTTTATTTAGATTTAGATTTATTTAGCCTGGTGGAGTTAAGGCCATGTGGCCTTCTCTTCCACTCACCAGGACAAACATATATTACATCAGAATATAACAATCTTAATTAACTCTAATATTAAACACTAAGTAAAAATTTGATCAAAAGATAATATCTAATATATTACGATCTATAATGCAACCAGTTAATGTTAGTTAAAATTAAGACTAAAACTAATAATAAAATGTATACAAGCAAGACATATTAAATTGTCCCTGCCTAGTGTATATAAAAAACAAAGGAAAATAATGAGATATAGAAAACTAATTTTATGATTATACAATATTTAAAACAAAACAAATAAAAATATTTGTTATTCTTAATATTATTTTCATAAATAATTAAATATATTAATATTGCTAAAAGAATATTATCAGGGAGGTGTATAAGTTAGTTTGTTATTAAATAATTCTTTAGTTTGTTTTTGAAGGATGTTATAGTTTGACAGTCTCTGACATAGGGCGGAAGGGAATTCCATGTTTTGGTAAGTGACACCGTAAAAGATAATGAATAATATACAGTGTGATGAGGAGGGATATAAAGGACAATGTGCTGATGGGATCGAGTGTCAATATTATGTGTGTCGCATAGTCTAATGAAGCGGCGTGATAAATAATTAGGCGATGATGTGTGAAGTATTTTATAGAGAAGGGATAAGGAATGGACAGTTCTACGATCTCTTAGACGAAGCCACGATAATTGTTCCAGGGACGGTGTAACATGGTCAAATTTGCGAATACCACAAATAAAACGTGCGCAAGAATTATGAAGGGATGTATGGAGAGTTTGTCATTACGATCGTGAACGTATGAGCGTAAAATGTCTGAAAAAGTTTACTCAGATTCCTTTCTTTTCAGATTTGAGTTTATTTTACGTGCCGTAAATCTACGACGTAGGACACAAGTCTATAGTTTCCTTCCGAAATAATCCATAATATGGATTTTTACGTCCTGAAAAAGCAGGCTTGGACGTACAAAGCATGAGGCAGAAGAGATCCTGGCAGACCAAGAAAGCGATGGAGTATTGGACCGGAACAGGCCATCGAGCCTATACCGTGAAGATTATGATGACTATTTAACTCATGCCCCAAATGGGAGTCAATGACCAATCACGTTTCAATGATTTCTGTTTTACAACCAATCAGAGTCGTGTTTCACGAAATGTTTATCAGTGTTATAATTACCATATTAAACAAAGCTCCTCCTTTTTAATATTCTGAACAGGTCTGACCGTTATTTTGCAGTGACTGAGCCTATAAGAAATACAACTATCAGGTTGTATATATAGTGCATACATGTCAACATTTGTAGCAATTTATTATACCACCAAGAAAAGAAACCACTCTTTGCACTTTCTTAAATGTATTTTTTCCCAGGTAATAATCCAGAAAAATATAATTGTCATATTTACATCATACGACATCAGAAATGAATTAATATACAGTTTGGTGTGTTTCATTTTTTCTCCACTAGAGAGCATTCTTACAATATTGCGTTCCTTTGGCAATAAATAGTATGATCTGGTTGCAGTGATAAACAAAAGAAGCAGATGAAGCGTACCTATCGTTTCTCATTTGTTTTCAAACATCGCCGTTTACATTAAATATATAAATATTTTAAAATAACTATAGTTAAATAATCGTTTGTGAGTAAACAGCTTAATTTTATTCGTTAAATAGTCCTTACAAATGCCACTCTTGATTTCCAAATTCTCTAGATAAATTCATTCCTCACTTCGTGAGTCGTGAATTTGTCGATAATTTGGAAATCACTCGTGGCATTACTTATGAAAAATACATTGACCACGGCCCATTCTTGTCTTGTGTGGTTAGAAAAACATGTATATGATCCACAGTTAAAAATTTCTCCCGACAAGTAGCATCCCCGTAAGGTCCCACGGCGTTTAACACACAAATAAATCTACAATGGAAAACGTTGAACTAAGGCAGATAGATAACACTGGTCGACAAGGTTTTCTTCCCAAAAAATCTGATTAGTGAATCTAGTGCATTTTTTCATACTGAATTCAGATATGTAGTCAGAATTTTTCCATCAGGCACAGTTTTTTTTTTTTTTTTTGTGACAGCTACTTTTTAAAAATTGATTTTAGCATTCTCTTTGAGCTGTCATAGGAACCTTTACCTTATATGTAGCGATTTTATTCAAGCTGTATTTAAGGGCTGTCTCTGATGAGCACGGTGAACGTTTTCATCAGCAAATTTTCACAATGGAAAAGAGGTACCAAGGCAAGTGGAGTTCTAATATGCTGACTGACTACTGTTGGACCAAGAAGAGAGATGTTCTATCTATCGTCGGGTTTTTACAGCTGTTGCCGTCTTCCCATGCCAAACCTCCAAAGCCTACGGTCTTGGGCATCTTCCATGCTTAGCCCTCTAGCTTGCATTATTGTCTTCATGTTTTCGTTCCATGTTAACTTTGGTCTCTTTCTTTTCTTCTTTCTGTTCGGAAGCCATTCATATAGTTGCTTCGGCCATCGCTCATCTTCCATTCTTAAGACATGCCCTAACCACATTAATTCCTTCTCCTCAATTCTTTAAATTATGCTTTCTTCTGCTTCCATTATGTTTCTAATTTCCTTATTTGTGACATGTTCTAATCTAGACTTTCTGGCACTTCTTCGTAAATAATCCATTTCTAGAGCTATTAGTCTATTCTATGTTCCAGATGCAAAATATGCCCGAAAATCACTATCTACCACTTTCTAGATAAGTCAGAATGAGTTAAAGTTAGATGGATTTTATTAAAAATTATAAAAAATATAAAAAATGTAAATGAATATCACAGTAAACCCTTGCCTGATAGGAAAAAAACTGAAATGATATTTAAATTCAGGATGAAAAATGCTTCTAAAATCTTCTTCTTCGGCTTTCCCCCACATATAGGTTAGCCGTCTTCAGTTTCCATTTATCTCTATCATTCCAATCTCCCTCTTCCAAATTCCTATCATCCATTATAGTTCTGACGTATGTTTTCCATTTCCTTCTTGGTCTGCCACGTTTATTTCTTCCAGGGAGTGACCACTGAGATATATTTTTGGCCATCTTTCATTTTCCATTATTTGGTATTCAAGCCTTGAACATTCCATGTGCCAATAGCAAAGGTCCGTTTTCGTAGCTTAAGTCTGCCATATTTAAATCCATCCGGCTGACATATTTTACTGAAGTACGTAGCGATATATTTTTTTCCAGGCCCAGGTTGCCAGCCTGACGCCTTGCCCCCAGACACGGATGACCTGGGTTTTTTTTTAGGGTTTACTCCCTTAGCCGACAGGTCTCAGTTTTAAGGCGCTGAGAACTCGTCTTTCATCCCATCCTGTTAGATATTACGACTGCAGTCAGGGAGCATGACGAGAACGTAGGATTAGGACTTGCTGGCAGAGCTGCTAAAAAAGTCGCAGTGGTATTACTCGAGATTTATTAACCCTTAAATTGTCAATACAATATTTTCTCGTGCCAGTTATTTAAATGTTCCGGACCGCAAGGAAAATAAATTCATGTTAAACTGAGTTATTATTATACATTCTTGCTTAATTTGACATAAATTTAAGTAATTTTTACTCGTTTGTTTTTCTATGGATCTAAAAACAATATTAAATAAATGAAATCAATGTATCCAATAAGATACATTTTTAATTTAAGGGTTAAGGTATACATAGTCGGCATCTGTACCCTTCTCGAGGCCGTACCAACCATTTGCTCCCCATATTTTTTTCTTGTGAAAGAAAAAAGGTTCATTTTTGTCGACCAGTGTTATTGGTGATATGGATCGTAACAATGGATTTTAAGTCAGTGTTAGATTTGAGGATTGAAGGAAACAACAGAAACGCTTTAGAAATTCTTATTATTACAAAAAAATATTTTCTTGCAAAATGCCTCTATATTACTCATAATAAATTTTAATTTGGGACCTGCGAATAGGAGTATCAAACACTAGAAACCGAGACAACTGGTTAGGTTCTGCTAATGTATTGCACATCATAAATGTAAAAATGCTTGTGGCGCGCTGTTTGTTCACCTACAATATTTTTATCTCCTCTCAACATCTGCGTATAACTACCTGTTGCGTGCATTGGGTTAAAGGCCAGATTTTCGTTTAAAGATTTGATTTTTTAAAAGTGTCCCGTTTCTGGATTACAAAATTGACAATATTTAGTGTCGCCCAACGGCTATAAACGGAACCACGCCCAAAATAACAGCTTTACAACATGCTCTTCATGAGCAATCATTCAGAAATGCTCTCTCTCGTCTAATAAATATTTCTTACTTATTTTCTTATTTCCGGACTCAATATAAGCTTTGCTATTAATGTAAATTGACGAATATTTTAAAGTAGACGTAAGAACGTACACACTATTCATAGATATTTCGGTAGATTCGTGGCAGGCCCGACTGGAATACCAAGTTCGAATTATTGCGGTTCCGGAAAAGTATTGATGTTGGGCCATACTAGAATTTTCTCGGGCTTCTCCCGTTTCCCGAATTTCATCACACAAACGCTTTCCATTCCCCCTTCCTTCCCCCTAATATCATTTAATTTCTCATTCACTCATTTATTTCACATCACATATTATATGTCTTCTTCTACTACTACAATGTTTAGGTTATGCAGCCTGTTCCGGCGAAGTTAAAAGTGGAGTCCATCTTCTACGTGGTCGGCCAACATCTCTTGTTCCTCTGGGACTATACAGGAAGGTTCTTTTTGGTATTCTTTAGTTGTTCATTCTCATTAAGTGTTCTGTCCATTTCTTATTATTTTCGCTGATTTTATCTTCAATCATATTATATGTAACACTGTTAATTCAACTTACTTACTTACTCACTGGCACTATTGAACCCGTAGGTTCAAAGCCGCATGGACATAAGCTCTCCATACATCCCTATCCTGAGCCAATGCTTTCCAATCATCCCCTGTATAATCTACTTCCCTCAAATCATAGCAAATATTATTCTCCCACCTCGTTCTTGGTCTGCCAACTGGGCGTTTCCCTCTGGTTTTCCTACAAGAAGCTTCCATGCACGTCTTGCATTCCCCATTCGTGCCACATGCCCTGCCCATCGCAGTCTACGATACTTAACTGTTCTTATTATATCTGACTTCCTATAAAGACCATGTAGTTCACTGTTATGAAGTCTTCTCCTTTCACCTGAATGTTCATCTCTCTTTGGTCCAAACATTTTCCTCCGATCCGATTGAGGGTCTTTCCACTTTTCAGCGGTTGCCCTTTTACCAGCCGGCTGCTGGCCCTTCACATCCACATATGTCAATCACAGAGGTAGATGATCAACAGCCAGTGTAGGGGTGACATGTGGTTAGCATGTCGAGTCCCCCAGCCGTTATATCTGGTTCCTCAACCTGGAGCCGCTACTTATTGTAGCTACCCAATTGCCTCACGATGCTGGGTGGGCACCGGTCCCATACTGGCCGAAATACCATGAGAAAATTTCTTCCCCCATGGAGACTCGAACCAGCGCAAGTCCCGTAGCTCTGCGCCAAGGCTTCCTACCTTAACCGCTCGGCTAAGAACGTTATTCTCAAATACTCGTAAGCTCCTTTCCTCCCTTAAAGTAAGAGTCCATGTTTCGCATACATGTAACATAACTGGTAGAATAATATTATATATTTTCAGTTTAACGATTTTTGAAAGGAGTTGGGACGTCAAAAGTCTCTGTAGTAGTAGTAGTAGTAGTAGTAGTAGTAGGACTTTATTAGACAAAAAGTAAGATATTTACAATATTATTTACAAATATGGGTCGCACGGGCAGTAAGCCGTACGTGCTGTTGACAGTCCGTTACAATAAAGTAATAATTGGTACTAGTGTAAAGAAAAATAAACAACAAAAACAGCAATAACATTACAATTACATAAAGAAAACACAATAATAATATTACAATTAAATATTAACACAATAGCATTATACACTAGAAAAACATTAACATTACAATTACATAAAGAAAACACAATATTACAATTAAATAATAACACAATAGCATTATACACTAATTAATTTATATATAATTGTTAATAATTAATGGTATTGCATTTTGATAACATATATTTATTCATGAATGAGTGTTGTCTTTATTTTTCGCGTTTTGTCCAGAAATTTACCGAGGTTTATCCAATTTTCTGGATTTACCAATAACTCGTAGCATGCCAATCTTTCCCGATTTAAATTTAGAAATCTTTCCGGTAATAACTGACGTCTCCAATATTCTAAATCATTACATTTTCCTAATATATGTATCTCATCTTCAAAGTTCCCGCACATTGGACATATTCTCTGTAATGCATAATAGCACGCATTTCCAGATTTGAGCCTATGTTTAATTTATTTGTGCATCTCATTCCTGTTTGTGATTATTGTTCCTAGGTATTTGAATTCTGCCACCTCCTATATAAGCTTTGCTATTAATATAAATTGACGAATCTTTTAAAGTAAAATGAAGAAAATTCACACTATTCATGGCTATTTCGGTAGATGCGTGGCTGGCCCGACTGGAATACCAAGTTCGAATTTTGGCGGTTCCGGTAAAGTATTGACGGAGGGCCAAACCAGAATTTTCTCGGGTTTCTCCCGTTTCCCGAATTTCATCACACAACGCTCTGCATTCTCCCTTCCTTCCCCCTCATGTCATTTCATTTCTCATTCAATAATTAATTTTATATCACCCTTCACCTTATATCATGTTAGGAAAAAGTAGTTTGGTTTGCGCCCATATATGTTGATAATAATAATAATAATAATAATGATAATAATAATAATAAAAATAATAATAATAATAATAATAATAATAATAATAATCTCTCTATCTTCGGGTTTTTACAGCTGCTGCCGTCTTCCCGTGCCAAACCTCCAAAGCCTACGGTCTTGGGCATCTTCGATGCTTAGCCCTCTAGCTTGCATTACTGTCTTCATGTTTTCCTTCCATGTTAACCTTGGTCTTCATCTTTTCTTCTTTCTGTTCGGATGCCATTCATACAGTTGCTTCGGCCATCGCTCATCTTCCATTCTTAAAACATGTCCTAACCACTTTAATTCCTTCTCCTCAATTCTTTTATCTTCTAAAATAATAATAATAATAATAATAATTCTTTAATTTAGCTGGCAGAATTAAGGCCATAAGGACTTCTCTCCCACTCAACCAGCAAATGGTATAGTTAAATAAAAATCACATATTTATTACAATTTAAAAATATTATTAAAATATGGACTAAACAAAAGACAATGGTGATGTGATATAATACTAGCTAATACTAACAAAAACATGGAATATAATAAAATTAAAATAATCGAATATATAAAAATGAATGTTTGTTTGTTTGTTCGTACTTTATGCGCGGCCATACCGTTGATCCGATTGCATTGGGGCTTTTTGCAAAATGTTCAGGAGATTTCCGGGATGAACATAGGCTATAACAGAGTTGTGATACTCAACTCCTACACCCTTAAAAATCGCTCTTTGTAGTGGAAAACGTGAAAAAAGTAGCTCTTTGGACGCATAAATGGCTTACGCTACCTAAACATAACAAATACACCAAATTAATGTAGACAGAATTGAATATCTCAAAAAGCTCTACAAAAAAGTCCGCGACAGCATATGTTTATCTCTTACAGATAACTCACAATAACCATTTTTTTCTTTCATTGATGTTGAGAAGATCGAGACAAGTACATAGATTCCTGTGCAAGCAAAACGGCACATGGCGAGTATTCTTTTACGGATAACTCAATAACGAATTTTGTCTTTTAGCTCATTTATGCCAAGAAGATCAGGATAAGTAAATTCCCAGACAACGCCGGGTAAACATAAAGGGGTGTCTAAAAATAATTACGATATAAATGTTTCCTCTTACTTATTTAACTAAACATAAAACACATTAATTTTCGTATTTGAGCTCATTTATGTCAAGAAGATCGGGATAAGTAGATTCCCGGGCAACGGCTGGTAAGCAGCACGGGGTATCTAAAAATAATTACGACATAAATGTCTCTCTTACTCATTTAACTAAACATAAAGCACATTGATTTTCGTATTTGAGCTCATTTATGTCAAGAAGATCGGGATAAGTAGATTCCCGGGCAACGGCTGGTAAGCAGCACGGGGTATCTAAAAATAATTACGACATAAATGTCTCTCTTACTCATTTAACTAAACATAAAGCACATTGATTTTCGTATTTGAGCTCATTTATGTCAAGAAGATCGGGATAAGTAGATTCCCGGGCAACGGCTGGTAAGCAGCACGGGGTATCTAAAAATAATTACGACATAAATGTCTCTCTTACTCATTTAACTAAACATAAAGCACATTAATTTTCGTATTTGATCTCATTTTTGTCAAGAAGATCGGGATAAGTAGATTCCCGGGCAACGGCTGGTAAGCAGCACGGGGTATCTAAAAATAATTACGACATAAATGTCTCTCTTACTCATTTAACTAAACATAAAGCACATTAATTTTCGTATTTGATCTCATTTTTGTCAAGAAGATCGGGATAAGTAGATTCCCGGACAACGCCGGGTATTCAGCACGGGGTATCTAAAAAATATATATTTATAATTATTTTTCCTTCCACTTATTAAACTAAACATAAAATCAAACTAATTTTCATTTATTTAGGCGTAGCAGCGCACGCCGGGTATTGGCTAGTCTTAGAATAAAATATTTTGTTATAGAACTTGGGATGTTTTATTTTTTAATAGGCCTATGTTTCTATATGTTTTTTTAAATGTTTTATAATAAACTTTTTTCATAATTCAGTTGTCTTAACATAAGCACCGAAATTAAACTCTATATAGGCCTATATATATTAAATATCAAACATTAATTTATTATCAATAATTGTGGAGAAACTCTGGTCACTCATTGAAATCTTTTATAAGATTCATGATGTGTTCCGTTGAGGTATTATTCAAAATTAATATAAAATTATGGTGAATATTCCATAATTTTATATTAACATTGAAATCTGTACATACAGGCCCTACAGAACTGTACTAACTTCCAAAATGTTTCATTTTTATGGGGTGTAATGGGTTGAGTTATGATATTTGTTGTTCAGGTTAAATCTTAGAAGCTGTAAATATTGGCGTCTATTTCAATTGCGGGTGAATTTAAAAGAAAACGAAAGTAATATAAAGTGTACGGAATGACAGGTTTACGTTTAGGGTGCTGGACAGCTGGGAGGCTACTCCGAAGATATAAACTTGTTTGAAATGGCAAGATTTGCATATATAGAGCATACAGTGTGAAACAATGCTAGAACCGTATATTGTACCGTGACTAGATTCTGATAACATCTGTACTGGCAACAAGGTCAGAGTTCGAGTCCCTGATCGATATATCGAGTTGGCGTGAACTCGATTCCAACCATCTCGTCATGACACGTGTGTTAAATTTACATGCAAAAATGCTCCAAGTAACACGTCTTTATAATATTACCTTGCATATTAATAGTTACAATAACTTATTTGACAGAGAGGTCAGGCTACAAAAAGCAGTCTACCTATTAAATAATGTATTCAATACTAATAAAATTCATTGTTAAAACCGTTGAGGCCATAAAATAAAATAAGTTAAAATAATCCTTCTTAGGTAAGATCCGTCGTCCTCAACTTATGGCCGGGTGGGAGATGACAAGCTTACCCACTTTAACCCTTAAATTCGTAATGCATCTTTTTGGATACATCAGTTGGTTTAATTAATTTAATATTTTTGATAAATCAGAAGAAAACGAACAAAAAGAAACCACTTAAATGTGTGTCTAATTATAAAATAAATATACCTAATAATAACAGTTATATAAGATTCCGTTTTCAGTGCGGTCCGTCACATTTAAATAACAGACACAAGAAATTTGTGTTTTGTAAGACTGGTTGATCATATTGTCACGGGCTATAACAGGAAACGTAGTACCATCGCTGTATTCCTGGACATTGAGAAGGCATTTGATACGACCTGGATAAATGGGCTTATCTATAAACTAATCAAATTTCAAATTTCGGCGCCACTTATTAAATTAATTGCAAAATACCTCACTGGCAGAAAATTCTATGTTTCGATCAGTGGGTATAAATCGGACTGCAAGGCAATCTTGGCGGGAGTTCCCCAAGGTGCTGTCCTTTCACCCATACTGTATACGTTATACGTATCAGACCTTCCTACTATCCCCTACATCCATACCGCATCATTCGCCGATGATACCTGTTTCTTTACCAGACTACCTTCAAATCTCTTCCTAATCGAATCCATGTATTCCAAACCGCTCTCAACCGTATCTATATTTGGTTCCAGTTATGGAACATAAAGATAAATACGACAAAAACCCAGGCGATCCTTTTCACTAAATCAACCAGACGGTCACCCATCCAACTAACCTTGGGAACTCAAAATCTTCGCCTAGAATCTTCAGTGAAGTATCTTGGGGTCCATTCGGACCCCAAGCTTACGTTCAAAATTCATATTCGACATCTACAACATAAAGCAAATGCAACAATTGCAATTTTATACCCATTTTTCAGGTCGAATACATTGTCACGTAAGATCAAGCTTTTACTGTATAAAAGCGTGATCCGCAGCATGCTACTGTACGGATGTGAGGCCTGGAGCATCCTCGCAAAACAGCATAAACGAAGAATACAAATTATACAGAATAAGTGTTTGAAAATAATTTTTCAAGCACCGCGTTTCACAAGGATGACAGACCTACACAACGTAGCGCAACTTCCCCATATTGACGCCATGATAACTTAACATGTAAGCAAGATTCACAAATTTACATCTTTGCATACAAATTTTATGGTACGCAGTATTGGACGCTTGCCCCAGTGGCGTGCTGTACATAGAAACATATTCATCCGATTTACTCCTCATTAAATCCAGCCAGAGATTTGGCGATGTGCTCTCACCTGGAGTAGCGTGGCTCATTCCACAATGCTGGATTTCCGACTCTCGGCTTGAAAGCAATGTGGTTTCTGATGTCCTGCTTCAGGTCATCACATCCCTATCTCTGTCCAAATTACATCACCATTTGCACACAAACGCTAGCGCCGCCAAATAGGCTCGGGTTAAGTGAACTATAACCCCGTAATGATAGCCACTATTAACTTAGCTGCCAAAGAGCCCTAGTGGGTTCTAACATACGCAGCACACTGGGTGAAGCTAGACTTCGCCTTATCCAATCCAGTCCAGTCAGTGTTTTGTCAATTTAAGGGTTAAGAGCACCTAATTGCAAGAAATATTAATAAAACACTATATTAAATGTATTTACCTAAGAGATGTAATTATCACTTCATTATTTTACTCGTAAATATGAAAATAAAGTGGGACTATTTCCTGTCATGACCACAAAGGTTACAACAGTTCTTACTTCTAACCAGCGATATACTACCGTTTATCAAACTTTTAAGCAGCGATACACTACAAATGAGCACAATGTGTACATTAGCATATCTGTGGTTTGAACAAATTATGTCCGAATTTATCTTTTACTTATTTAACCGCGTAAAATTTACGGAGAGCTTATATCCGCGAGGCCATGAACCTACGGATTCGATAGTACCAGTTGGTTACTATTATTATTATTATTATTATTATTATTATTATTATTATTATTATTATTATTATTAATGTTAATATTATTATTATTATATTATTGTCCATCGCTGTGGTCTCGAGGTAGCGTGCTGCCTTGTCACGCAGCGGGCCCGGGCTCGATCCCCGGTCGGGGCAGTTTTTCTGGGTGAGGTTTTAATCGGGGTTTTTCCTCACCTGTAAGACAAATGTCAGGAAAACTTTAAGGCCCAAACGGTCCCCGAAATCATATGGACATCCTTATCATTATCATCAACCTTCACCGGTGCGGAAAGCAACGGGATACTACCACACCTACAATTCCCTAGTAAAGCTGCAAGCATAGCATGAAAATGATATGATTGCAGTGAAGGACCTGCCTTCGGGCAGAATTACTATGGATGGATGGATGGTCTTTATAGGAAGCCAGATATAATAAGGACAGTTAAGTCTCGTAGACTGCAATGGGCAAAACATGTGGCACGAATGGGGAATGAAAAATGTGCTTGGAAGCTTCTTGTAGGAAAACCAGAGGGAAAGCGTCCAGATGGTAGACCACGAATGAGGTGAGAAAATAACATTAACCATGATTTGAGGGAAGTAGATTATACAGGAAATGATTGGAAAACATTAACTCAGGATAGGGATGTTTGGAGAGTTTATGTCGGCGAGGCCATGAACCTACGGATTCGGTAGTACCAGTCGGTTATTATTATTAGGCCTATCATTATTATTATTATTATTATGTTTATCATTATTAAGGAAAGGAAGACCTCAAAACTCGTGGATGGAAGAAGTAAGTACTGGAATGAGAACAAGAGGACTGGAGGACATAGAATGGATGGAGAGAGATGAGTGGAGAAGAAAAATAAAATTTTATGCAAAGAAAGATGTGTAAAATTTAAAAATCTGTAGGCCCTATATAAATAAATAATTATTATTTATTATTATTATTTTTTATTATTATTATTATTATTATTATTATTATTATTATTATTATTATTATTATTATTATTATTATTATTATTATTATTATTATTATTATTATTATTATTATTATTATTATTATTATTATTATAAGTATTTGGGAATTAAAATTACTAAAGATGGAAAACAAGAAACAGAGATAAGAAACAGGATCAATATAGGAAAGTATGCTATATCTGCCCTAAATGGAATAGTATGGGACAAACATATCTTCAAAGAAACAAAAAAAAATATTTTTAATACAATAATCAGAAGCATTATTACCTATGGAGCTCATGTGTGGGCTTTAAATGCACAAATGAAAAAAAAAAATCTCGCCACTGAAATGGACTACTGGAGACGTGCTGCAAATATATCCAGGAAGGATAAAATCAGAAATTCATATATAAAAGAAAAAATGCAGGTACAATATTCAATATTAGATTTTATCAAGAAGAAACAATTAAATTGGTACAGACACATTAGAAGGATGGAAGAAGGAAGACTACCTAAGATAACCATGGATTGAGAACCACAGAGAAGGAAAAATAAGGGTAGACCAACTATTACGTGGATTCAGGGAATCAATGAAGCTAAGAGGGAATGGGAAATATGAACAGACAGGAATGGAAAAATGTGTTGAAACAAATGTGTAGTTAACTGTGAACATGGGGTACCGGAAAAATGTATATTCATTGTAAAAGCCGGAATAATAAAACAATTGTTATTATTATTATTATTATTATTATTATTATTATTAACCTATTTTTAACTATTTATTCTTGTAAACTACATCTTATTCAGAACCCCACATGGATGAAGTTTCACTATAATTGTGTCGTTTAATTTATATGGTCCTGTGCTAAACATTTCGTGATATTTATACGATTTCCTCTTCAGCAGTAAATGTGTTGATTTGAAGTGAGTTCAAATTGCGAGTCGACCGTTCGAGTCTGAATGTGAAGTGCCGATTGTTCGCTTTCCAAGAAATGTAGTGGAAATATTCTGAACAATGCCACATAATTCCCATTGAATTAATAAAAAAAGAAACATTATGAAGGCAACTTCTTTACTATAATCTTTGGAAACAATCTCGCTGCATATAGCCAATAATCGCAAACGTTTTAGAAGAAACGTACGACGAAAAGAATAAATAATAAAAATTCCATCGTGAATCCTGTTTTGTGAGAATTTATTGTGGTCTGTTTAATAGCTTTATTCTGGATTCGTGTTCACAATAGCACATTAAACGTCCTTAAGATAATTTCTAGGCCTCTCTATCAGAGAGCCTCGCCGTTGTAATTCTCAACACTTAAAATTCATATTAAAGCACAGTTGAGGTTATGCAATAAGATACCTAATATATAAAAATGAATGTTTGTTTGTTTGTACGTACTTCATGCGCGGCCATGCCGTTGATCCGATTGTGATGGGGCTTTTTGCAAAATGTTTAGTAGATTTCCGGGATGAACAAAGGTTATAAGATAGTTGCGATAATCAACTTCTACACCCTTAAAAATCGCCCTTTGTAGTGGAAAACGTGAAAAAAGTAGCTCTTTGGACGCTTAAATGGCTTACGCTGCCTAACCCATAACAAATACACAAAATTAATGTACACAGAATTGAATATATCAAAAAGCTCTACAAAAAAGTCTGCGAAAGCATATGTTTATCTCTTATGGATAACTCGCAATAACCATTTTTGTCTTTCATTGATGCCAAGAAGATCGCGACAAGTACTTAGGTTTCTGTGCAAGCATAGCAGCACATGGCGGGTATTAATTTATGAATAACTTACAATAACGAATTTTGTCTTTTAGCTCATTTATGCTAAGAAGATCGAGATAAGTAGATTCTCGGGCAACACCGGGTAATCAGCACGGGGAATCTTAAAATAATTACGATATACATTTATAATTATTTTTCATTTTACTTATTCAACTAATCATAAGAAGTACATTAATGTTTGTCTTTCAGCTCATTTATGCCCAGAAGATCGGGATGAGTAGATTCCTGGACAACGCCTGGTAAACAGCACGGGGTATCTAAAAATAATTACGATATAAATTTTTCCTCCCACTTATTTAACTAAACATAAAACACATTAATTTTCGTATTTCAGCTCATTTGTGTCAACAAGATCGGGACAAGTAGATTCCCGAGCCACGCCTGTAATCACAAGCAAAATCTCCTGAAGATGTCACCCACAGAAGGTGACGAAACATCGAGAAGACAATATTACAAGACAAGGCTAAGAATCCGGAAAAGGTATTTTAATATAGGCCTACATGACGATAGATGTGAAAGGATTAACCGATATACAATAAGAACAATAAATCTATTAAATGCAATAGGGAAAATATATGGCACAAATGGGGAATTAGAAAGTGATACGGAAAATTCTTATGGGAATTTCATATGGTATCGTCCTATAGGAAGGCCAAGAATGCGATAGGAGAATAACATTAACTATGATTTGAGTTTGGTGAATTATACAAGGAATGATTAATACGTTTATGTTTGGATAGGGATATATGGAGCGTCATGAATCTCGGGGTTCATCTTTAAACGAGAATCTTTAAGCACTGCCGGTACATGTATATTACGGTGGGCTGAAAAAAACTATTTTTTTTATTTCGAAGTTGTAATAGCGCAGAAAAGTTGCGAATTATACAGCTAAAAAAATAAAAAAATAATCAAAATCGATTGATCTTCTGGTCGCGCAAAGGCTCTGAAGTTAGGCAAAATATGATAAAAACTTGATTTTTGCAATTACGTATATAGGCCTATATTTTTTTAATGTTATGTAGGTATTGCTGATCTTTGCTAAGCACGTTTATGTCTATCTGTGGGATCTGACAATCAATACTCTGGAAGTTATTTGTCAAATACCAAAAATGCGTGAAAATATAACTTCTTCATTATTGTGGCAAATTTTGGAGCTTATGCGCGACCGGAAGATATCAACTGATCTAAACCAAATTAAAACACAATGTTTTTAGGCTCTATTTGAAGACGTCACAAACTATTACATTACGAAAATATCTAATTAAAATATTAAAGAAATAATCTCAGAAATGAAGTTTTTTTTTCATATTTTGTCAAACTTTAGAGCCTTTCCGCGACCGGAAGATGTCAATCGATTTTTATATATTTTTTTGTCTATATAATTCGCAACTTTTCCACGCTATTACAACTTCGAAATAAAAATATAGGTTTTCGGCCCACCCTAATGTATATATCACGTTCCATGTAGTTGTGGTTAAGTGTACATAGGAACTACAAAACGGATGATAAGTACAAGAATACAAGAGAAATTGTAGATTGAAACAAACTGAAAAATCGTCCGTAGCGGAACACTTTGTGAATAACAAAGAACATACCATAAAATTTGAAGAAACACATGTTTTGTCCAAAACACAGCATTATCATCAACAGACTTGACAAAGAGGCTATTGAAATTTACAAACACAAAAATTCCTTTAACAAGAAAGAAGAAACCATGAAGATTAATAAAATTTGGATCCCGGCACTATATAGGCCTAACACGAGAATAAAACCTATGACTTACGCCAGTGACAACTAATCAAAAAATCGCTCTAAAGTAACGGACAGTATAGAAAACATCACCACCCAAGACTCACCTACAAATAAGGACACGATTTCCACTTTTCCAAATTATTTTATTTTTTATCTCACTAACTTCCAGCCATTCTGATAAGGTTTTCGGTGATTTCCCTTAGCTTTAAGACAAATGTCGGAGTGGTATCCTAGAGTCCACCAGTAACATATAAATGCCCTAATTATTTTCAAAATTCCGCAACAGATCAGCTTAACCTGAAAGGAGCCGTTTCTGGTTGGACTAGCGGTTCACCCTCCCTTTCTTCTACCCTCGGGGCTTGGCGGTGGCGGTTGCGGTCTTCCTCTTGGCGGCTTAGTAGAACAACAACTAGAACAAAGTAAGACCAACAGCAACGACCAGCTTTAAGGCTAGTTAATATCCGACCACTGGTCCTTTGTCTTCGAATCTGCGGCTGGTTACGTTCGGCACTGGATTAAATAGTCATTATTTTCGACGAAAATATATCAAAAGGGCTAAAGAGGGCAAATAAGTTCCTATAATAGCCAGAAGTTGCAGGTCATGGACCAGTCATTCCTCGGCTGCCGAGTGGGCATCCAGGAAGCTGGATGTACCCCTGGCTGGTTCGGGGAAGGGCGTATATTGGAAAAGTTGCTTGCAATACGTAGAGAGAGAGAGAGAGAGAGAGAGAGAGAGAGAGAGAGAGAAAGAGAGAGAGAAAGAAAGAAAGAAAGAGAAAGCAGAAAGAAAGAAGAGACGAAGAGAGCTCCCCACGCGCTACCCCGCTCCGCCCCTCCCTCGCCCCTCTCCCGCTCCCCCCTCTCCCCCTCCCTCTCCCCCTCTCTCTCCCTCTCGCTCTCTCTCTCTCCCTCTCCTCTCTCTCTCCCTCTCTCTCTCCCTCCCTCTCTCTCTCCCTCTCTCTCGCCCTCCCTCTCCCCTCCCTCTCCCCCTCCCTCTCCCCTCCCTCCCCCTCTCTCTCCCTCTCCACTCCTCCCCCTCTCTCTCCCTCTCCCCCTCTACCTCTCTCGCCCTCTCCTCCCCCTCTCTCCCCCCCTCTCCCCCCTCTCTCCAATCTCTCTCTACCTCTCTCTCTCCTCCCTCTCTCTCCCCCGCTCGCTCCCCCCTTCTCCCTCTCCTCTCTCCCTCTCTCTCCCTCTCCCTCTCCGCCATCACCCTCTCCTCCCTCTCCCTCTCGCTCCCCTCGTTCCCTCCCTCTCCCCCTCTCTCTCCACTCTCCCTCCCTCCCACTTTTCTCCACTCTCTCTCCCTCTGTCCTTCCTCCCTCTCCCTCTTTCTGCCTCTCGCTCCCTCTTGCTTCCTCTCTCTCCCTTCCTCTCTCCCCTCTCTCCCGACATCCAGACGAACTAGAGAGCGTACATCACGCACAGTCAGTCTCTGCAGTCGAAAGTTGAAGAAGCTTACGAGTTCATAGACCACGCAGAATCTCCTGAGGAAGTCTGTCTCAGTAGTAGACGAAACGTTGATTTATAAGAATTTCAGACCACAGCCATATAGCCCGAAAGACAAACTCTACATGAATCAACACACCTGCCGTGAAAGAGTACAATTTTACATAATCAGAACTTATTCGGAAAACATAATTGTTGGCTTTCTATCGGAAAGTATTTACAAGTTGCTCTGTATCTGCTCCAAAATGTGAAATTGAACAGTTTTTTTAAAAACCTTAACATACTTGTTACAAGAATAAACTTCCCTTCAAGTTAATTGAAGAGAGCACGTATCTGAAATCTGAAGCTGCACGTACCCAGTATGATAAATCATGCGAATGCTCAAGATGTGAGAAGATACCCTAATTGATTGTATTATTTACATATACTCGGTTTTCAGATGAATGGTCGAATACTAAAATATAATGAGCACATGTTTGCATGTAAGGTATAATTGTAACAGCGTAACTGCAAGGTAGCCGCGAGCAATCGTGCTCTTCATAACAATTTGTATCGGGCAATCAGTTTCCAGGAACTTGCAGGAAACATCTTTCCTGAAGGCGCTACGTGAATATCACGCGCTCATTCTTTCCTCGGATCACAGTTTCAAGTAATTAGCTGTAATTAGCTAATAAAATATATTAACTATTATTCTATGTTCAATACGTTCATCCTCCATGTTTCCATTTATGTATCGACTTCATGAAAAAAGGTTTCAAACATTCACGACTATTTAATGTGATTCATTATATCTCGAAATTAATACTAGTTGTACTTAATTGCATTATTATATTTTCTCTATCTTAAAGTACTTATGTCCAAGGTAGATTTTTCAGGAGATCCCGGTTTTTACGAATAAAACAGGATTCTGATAAAAAAAATAATGTTATAATAAAATTCAGGCTTTTATGACAATAATAATAATAATAATAATAATAATAATAATATTCAAAAAACGTTAAGCTGAAAATATATAAAACTATTATTCTACCAGTTATATTATATGGGTGCGAAACATGGACTCTTATATTTGAAGAGAAAAATTATACGCTCAGACCGGGACTTGAACCCGGGACCCTTGGTTCTCTAGACCAAGTGCTCTACCAACTGAGCTACCTGAGCAAGTACCGATCTAAACGCAAATCCTTCTCTATATGTACGAAATCAATAATAAAAACTTGGAAAAAGCCGTACTGGCTGTAATGTATAATTCCCAAATATGTCTTCTTAATAAAGGAGCCGCCATTTGCAAGATAGAAGCATGGCTTCACAGCATTTGGTGGATGGGAATTACAATGTATATAGAGCAGGATTTGCGTTTAGATCGGTACTTGCTCAGGTAGCTCAGTTGGTAGAGCACTTGGTCTAGAGAACCAAGGGTCCCGGGTTCAAGTCCCGGTCTGAGCGTATAATTTTTCTCTTCAAATATGATTTATCCATCATTGAGATGTACGAAATCAATAATAAAAACTTGGAAAAAGCCGTACTGGCTGTAATGTATAATTCCCAAATATGTCTTCTTAATAAAGGAGCCGCCATTTGCAAGATAGAAGCATGGCTTCACAGCATTTGGTGGATGGGAATTACAATGTATATAGAGAAGGATTTGCGTTTAGATCGGTACTTGCTCAGGTAGCTCAGTTGGTAGAGCACTTGGTCTAGAGAACCAAGGGTCCCGGGTTCAAGTCCCGGTCTGAGCGTATAATTTTTCTCTTCAAATATGATTTATCCATCATTGAGATGTATGGACTCTTACTTTAAGGGAGGAATGGAGATTACGAGTATTTGAGAATAAAGTTCTTAGGAAGATTTTTGGACCAAAGAGAGATGAACAGACAGGTGAATGGAGAAGACTACTTAACAATGAACTACATGGTCTTTATAGAAAGCCAGATATAATAAGAACAGTTAAGTCTCGTAGACTGCGATGGGCAGGACATGTTGCGCGTATGGGGAATGAAAGACGTGCATGGGAACTTCTTGTAGGAAAGCCAGAGGGAAAACGCCCAGTTGGTAGACAAAGAATGAGGTGGGAGAACAACATTAAGTATGATATGAGGGAAGTAGATTATACAGGGAATGATTGGAAAGCATTAGCTCAGGATAGGGATGTATGGAGAGCTTATGTCCGCGCGGCCATGAACCTACGGGTTCGATAGTGCCAGTGAGTAAGTAAGTAAGTAAGTAATAATAATAATCCTTCCTTTCATGTGATAGACCTAGTGGTCTGTTACGGTCTCAATCCAACGTTTGAAGGGTCTGCCCAAAGATCTCTTGCCTGGTGGCTGGTAATTTAAGATCTGACGTGGTGTTCTTGTTCTGCTCATTCTTCTTACGTGAGATTTCCAGTTGTTTGTGTATTTTTGTACATATTCCATGACTGATTCTGTTTGTAATTCTTTGAGAATCTCAGAATTTATTTTATGGTCTGTTCTTGAGTAGCCTGCAGTACGTCTCAATAATAATAATAATAATAATAATAATAATAATAATAATAATAATAATAATAATAATAACAATAATAATAATAATAACAATAACGATAATGACAATAATAACAATAACAATAATATTAACAATCAACATCTAATATCAAATGCTATCAATAAAAGTAACCATAAGCTGATTCGTTCGGTCATTGATTTCAAAGTTCTTGACGTCCTTGAAAGTTTGGAAATGTATAAAAATAAGGATAAAATCATGAATAAAGACAAGGGTCCTATTCCGTACAGCGCCCTCTTTTCTTTAATTGAAAGGAAAAAGGATTAGTTTTATTATGTTTTACTGTTTACTTGTGATTGATTGCGTCATGTGACGTAGTTTGTTTTTAACTGAATTTATTTATTATCAATTTTATCTTCAGTCAATATCTGATCTTGAGAATGACAGCTTGGCTGTGGAAACGTGTTGACCATTTTAATCATTAATTGGTGAATTGGGCATATCGAATGTTTATTTTAATGTTTTATCGCCAAGAAGATAACTTGTGTATTAAATATTAACAATAACAATAATATCAATAATAATAACAACAATAATAACAATAATAATAAACAATAATAATAACAATAATAGTAATTTGTATTTGTATACAGATTTTCAATGTTTACATATCCTTATGTGCCTAAAGTTTTACTTTCCTTCTCCACTCGTCCCTATCTTTCCACTCCATGTCCTCCAGTCCTCTTGTTCTCATTCCAGTTTTTATTTCTTGCATCCACAACATTTTACAATTATAAATCACAAGACCCTATATCATATATTTTTATAAAATTATTTTAGAACAATATAATAAATATTTTTCCTTTGCTTTAAATGTTTTTTATTTTTATAAAGATTCATCCTCTCACTATTACAAAGATAAATATCAATTAGATAGTATAACTGTCACAGGATTGATGATCGGGACTATACCAGGATTCTTAGCTAAATTTTGGAATTCCTTAGATTGGGACAGGGTGTATCTTCCTAAAATTAATCTACCAGTTATATTATATGGATGCGAAACATGGACTCTTACTTTAAGGGAGGAAAGGAGATTACGAGTTTTTGAGAATAAAGTTCTTAGGAACATTTTTGGACCAAAGAGAGACGAACAGACAGGTGAATGGAGAAGACTACATAACAATGAACTACATGGTCTTTATAGAAAGCCATATATAATAAGAACAGTTAAGTCTCGTAGACTGCGATGGGCAGGACACGTTGCACGTATGGGGAATGAAACACTTGCATTGGAAGCTTCTTGTAGGAAAGCCAGAGGGAAAACGCCCAGTTGGTAGACCAAGAATGAGGTGAGAGAATAACATTAACTATGATTTGAGGGAAGTAGATTATACAGGGGATGATTGGAAAATATTGGCTCAGGATAGGGATATATGGAGAGCTTATGTCCGGGCGGCCACGAACCTACGAGTTCGATAGTGCCAGTGAAAGTTAGTATCTTTCTAAAATTGCTATCGCTGCCATTAGAGGATCAATTTCAATTTTATGAAACCATTTTTACAAAATTTCCACTTTATAGTATGTATAGCCTACTTCAATTACTATTTGAAATTTGTTTAATGTATTTAGAAAATATATTTCATCAATTTCGAAAATTAATTGTCTGTTATCACTTTGTGCTTGAGGCAATCCTCTAATGAGGAAAGTTGTATAAAATAAAAAAATACATAATTTAAAATCATCATCATCATCATAGTACATTCGCGAATTTAGGTCATTTGTTAACCTGTTTCGGCCTCAAGAGAAACACCATCCAGAAGTCTTTTGAGTGGACGTCCTGGTCTTCTTCTTCCTGCAGGTTGATATCTTAACATTTGTTTAGATATAATTTAAAATTATACATTATATTTTTACGGAATTGGTCTATGATACCGGTCGATTTATTTACACCTGACCAAAACTGTATGTAATTTCCTAAATGCAGTCTATCACCAATTTTATATAATATTTATGTAGAATTTATATTAATGAAATGGAAACAAAGCTGCAAAGGTATGGGGATCCCAATAGGCAACAGATTTTTGCTGACATTACAATTTGCCGATGATGAACTGGTTTTAGCGCAAGACAAATTTGATATGGAATTCATGATAAAAAGGTTGAAAAACATATATGAATCATGGGGTCTCACAGTAAATTTACAAAAAACAGAATATCTGGCAATTAATAGCAATGAAAGAGAAAATTTAATATTGGAAGAAGGAATCCAAATAAAGCAAGTGAAACAAACTAAATATTTGGGAATAATTATGGTTAACATTGAAGGTATAGGCAAAGAGAATATAAAACATAGAATTCAATTGAGTAGTAAAATAATATCATCGTTAAATTCCATATGGTGGGATAAGCATATTTGGAAAGACACAAAATTGGTAAAACATTGGTGGAATCTGTTGCAATGTATGGAAGTGAGGTAAGGACAATCAATAAGTACTACAAGAATAGACTAATAGCTCTAGAAATGGATTATTTACGCAGAAGTGTCAGAAAGTCTAAATTAGAACATGTCACAAATAAGGAAATTAGAAACATAATGGAAGCAGAAAAAAACATAATTGAAAGATTTGAGGAGAAAGAATTAAAGTGGTTAG
Source organism: Diploptera punctata (assembly GCA_030220185.1). Classification (NCBI taxonomy): domain Eukaryota; kingdom Metazoa; phylum Arthropoda; class Insecta; order Blattodea; family Blaberidae; genus Diploptera; species Diploptera punctata. Next base: position 130,076 of record JASPKZ010007560.1, read on the forward strand.
GGCATGTTTTAAGAATGGAAGATGAGCGATGGCCGAAGCAACTATATGAATGGCGTCCGAACAGAAATAAGAAAAGAGGGAGACCAAAGTTAACATGGAAGGAAAACATGAAGACAGTAATGCAAGCAAGAGGGCTAAGAATCGAAGATGCCCAAGATCGTAGGCTTTGGAGGTTTGGCACGGGAAGACGGCAGCAGCTGTAAAAACCCGAAGATAGATAGAGTGTCTATGATAAAAAATTCTATATCTTGGATGGATGTCTTTTATCAAATTGCACTAAGGATATCTGTTTAGAAAACAATATATAACTTTGCTGACTGATATAAGATTATCATAAGTAATGCCACGAGTGATTTCCAAATGTTCGTGAGGAGTGGATTTATCTAGAGAATTTGGAAATCAAGAGTGGCATTTGTTAGGACTATTTAATGAATAAAATTAAGCTGTTTACTCACAAAACATTATTTTTAACTATAGTTATTTTAAAATATTTATATATTTAATGTAAACGGCGATGTTTGAAAACAAATGAGAAGCGATAGGTACGCTTCATCTGCTTCTTTTGTTTATCACTACAACCAGATCATACTATTTATTGCCAAAGGAATGCAATACTGTAAGAATGCTCTCTAGTGGAGAAAAAATGAAACACATCAAACTGTATATTAATTAATTTCTGATGTCGTATGATGTAAATATGACAATTATATTTTTCTGGATTGTTACCTGGGAAAAAATACATTTAAGAAAGTGCAAACAGTGGTTTATTTTTGTTGGTGGTATAATCAATTGGTACAAATGTTTTTATATTAACTCCCGCATGCGGCATGTGTTGACATTCATGCAATATAAGTTATAGGCTATACAATCTGGCGGCCGCATTTCTCATGGGCTCAGTCAGTGCAAAATAATGGTCAGACCTGTTCAGAATATTAAAAAAGGAGGAGCCTTCTTTAATATGGTAATTATAACACTGATAAATATTTCGTGAAACACGACTCTGGTTGGTTGTAAAACAGAAATAATTGAAACGTGATTGGCCACTGAGTCCCATTTGGGGCATGAGTTAAATAGTCTGTATAATGTATTTAAGAAGGTATATAGATGAAGAACTGACGGCGTTGTTGCATGGACCAAGCTCGCTGGACAAAAGATGCACTTGATACAATCTTGTAGTGGACAAGCACGTTGATAATATATTGCATACAAGACACGGAATTCAGAGCAACCTCCACAGTAGTCCGCTCTTCTGCACATTTGCATATCCAAATAATAACACACAGATGTAGCCCTGCAGCGCTTGTGCAAAACGCATTTCCTAACTTGAATCTGGGAATTTTAAAATGGTTCCCAAACAGAATTTAAAAAAATATATTTTTACAATCTTTATAACGAAGCACATAATTTATTTCATGTGACATTTTGCTTCTTTACCTGAAATAACTGTATATATTTGAAGAAATTAGTTTTTTTTTTTCACACGGTAGTGTTTGAGACCCGTTTCTTGGTTTTCCGATTTTAAATCCCATAGCTGACAAATCTAAACTTTACTCAAGACAAATACTGGAGATGGAATTTCATTACTATCATCCTTTCCATAATATGTATATATATATATGATTAAGAAAGGTTTCTTGGGTTTTCCGTGGCATGGATTCAAGGTCGGTCTCTGGTCACTGATTTATACGTTTCGGCATGATCCCATATGCCATTACCATGGAATGATAATGATGGGATCATGCCGAAATCTCGGCACAGAGGCCGATCTTAAATCAATGCCGTGGAAAACCCAAGAAAACTTTCTTAATCATACTTATATCGGCGAAAATATACTATATATATATATATATATATATACATATATTTCATTAGTCATTAACAATAGATACACACAGCCTTCTTGAATCATAGATGAGAGATGACTACACATGATATTGTGTCTGAAAATAAAATTGTAATAAAAATCTTCTATAAAATTATACTATTCGCAATTATTACGGTCATATCTATTTATCTATCATTCTATATATTTATTATTTATCTCTCTTTCACTAACCTCTTGTAATCTATCTACCTGCATGTGCGTCTTTATATCGCTCTCTCTCTCTCTCTCTCTCTCTCTCTCTCTCTCTCCTCTCTACCTCTCTCTCTCTCTCCCTCTACCTCTCTCTCTCTCTCTCTCTCCTCTCTCTCTCTCCTCATCATCATGAACAAATTCGTTTTAGGCCATGTGGCCTGTACGGTCTCTCTCTCTCTCTCTCTCTCTCTCTCTCTCTCTCTCTCTCTCTCTCTCTCTCTCTCTCTCTCCCCTATATATATATCCATCCATAGTAATTCTGTCCGAGAGCAGGTCTTTCACTGCAATCATAACTTGTTCATGCTATGCTTTGCAGCTTTACTAGGGAATTATAGGTATGGTAGCTTCCCGTTGCTTTCCACACCGGTGATGGATGATGATGATAATGGTGATGGCAATGATTTTTCAGGGACCGTTGGGCCCTAAGCTTCCTGACATTTGTCTTACAGGTGAGGAAAAACCCAGGAGGGTCGATTCCCGGTCGGGGCAGGTTCCTGGATGAGGTTTTTTCCGGGTTTTTCCTCACCTGTAAGACAAATGTCAGGAAAGCTTAGGGCCCAACGGTCCCCGAAAATCATCCGGCCATCATCATCATCATCATCCTTCATCGGTGTGGAGAGCAACGGGAAACTACCACACCTATAATTACGTAGTAAAGCTGCAAAGCATAGCATGAAAATGCTATGATTGCAATGAAAGACCTGCCCTCGGGTAGAATTGCTATGGATGGATATATATATATATATATGGTATGATAAGAAAAATAAATGCCTGGACGGGATTCAAGACAGTGTTCTCGCGACATCTAGTAATAATGGAGAGTATAATACATATATAAGAAAAATAAGTGTTTGAATTGGATTCGCCTGGTAGTGTAATGGATATCACGCTGAGGTACAGACTCAGAGATCCGGGTTCGAATCCCGTCCAGGCATTTATTTTTCTTATCATACCATATTAAGCTTGCATTGCTCAATGTTAAAGATTTAATTATAACATATATATATATATATATATATATATATATATATATATAATAGAATATATGGACAGAGGGAATCTCGTTAATCCATTCATGCGCGTCACTAATTAGATAACGTACTTATTACCTACACATTATGTATCCATCTACCTAACACATCAGACAGATGTATGCGTGTGGCCTGTTAAATTATTTGATATCTGTCTGTATATGGAAGTTTCCACAATAACATGAAATACAATGTGTGTTTTCTTTTTTTTTTTTAATTTTCATGACTGTTTCTATCCTCTTTTATGCTGGTTGTATAGCGGCTATTGTATAAAGCGCTGTGATAAAGTGGAACGGATTATTTAGGGTGGGCAGGGCAGTGAGGAGTGCCCCTAACTGAGTAAATTACTCCACACCCTCTCCACCCACTCCCCTTTCTCACTTTTCGGCTTTTACAAGTAAACTCGTGCACGTGGCCACACCCACAGCACTGTATCATATGTCTTAAATACATAAATACACCTTACTCAGACAGAGAACCAGGTCCTCAAGTCAACTTTAAATAAAGGATAGACTTTTTTATACATCTAGGCCCTTCCCCCACCCCTTCGGATACCTCGGTCATCATAACCATACTCCCAAGTCCTAGAGTTCTTGTCCTCCCTATCCTATGTTCACGTCCACGTTCAAGTTCACGGTCCTAAAACCAACACCCCTAGGGAGAGGGTGTTAAGAGTTGCAACTTCTGGGAATTGCTGAGCTTCGTAGTCGCCATGTCGCTCATTCCTAACGACCCCACAGTTGGTCCACGGGCTCCATGAGCCTAGCCGGGAGGACTGCTGTCGCAGATTCACCGACCGTTCCCCTGTTCTGCCTCCAGGGACGTGTCCTGCAGCCGTTGTGAGACCGGCTAGGGCTACAAGCCCCACAGTGTGAGACTTTAGTACATCCAGGTGCTCATCTCCTGGCGACCCCACAGTTTGTATCATAAACTCATTCTAGATCTTCATCGCCATTATCACAACCACCAACACGATTAATAGATTGACAATTTTATCCGTTTCGTCTCTAGAATTTACAGTTGGTATTTCTGTATGTCATCATAAGTAATGCCACGAATGATTTCCAATTTATCTAGAGGATTTTGAAATCAAGAGTGACATTTGTTAGGACTATTTAACGAATAAAATTAAGCTGTTTACTCACAAATCATTATTTAAATATAGTTATTTTAAAATAACATTCAAAAACATTCAAGACTAAAAGTGTATTTTGGAGCAAGTGAACAATTTTACATATCTAGGATGCAATATCTCACATGAAGAAGAAAACTATGTAAATGCAAAAATATCAATTTTTAAGAATTTTATGGTTAATAAATTCTATCTTCAAGCCACAGTTAGTCCAAAAACATTCAAGATTAAAAGTGTATAAAACACTGGCTCTTCCAACTGTTTTGTATGGTAGCGAAGTATGGATGTTGAAACAGAAGGTTATACAGAGACTTAGATCTGCTGAAATGAGATATCGTCGGAGGACTGCAGGATACACACTACTAGATCACAAAAAAAAATGAAGACATCTTAGAAGAATTACACATGGATCCTTTGGAAAATAAAATTTCTGATTATAAGTCAAGATGGATGCAACATGTTCATCGAATGGAAGATCACAGGATACCCAAACAAATGTTAAGATATCAACTTGCAGGAAGAAGAAGACTAGGACGTCCACTCAAAAGACTTCTGGATGGTGTTTCTCTTGAGGCGAAACAGGTCAACAAATTGCCTAAATTCGTGAATTTACTATGATGATGATGATAATTATGATGATTATGATACGACATGGTAAAATATTTATATATTTAATTATACGGTGATGTTTGGAAACAAATGAGAAATGTTTGGTTATGTTTCATTTGTTCATTCACTGCAACTTGATCATATTATTTATTGCCAAATAGGAGCGCAATATTGTAAGAATGTACCCTAAAGGAGAAAAAATGAAACATGTCAAACTGTAAATTATAACCAACATTATATATTATTAATTTATTTTTTTGTAAACAACTCAGTAATATCAAGGAATATTTTTATTATTTGGTATATTCAATGTATTTGTTGGAGAAAAATAATGCTCTGACCTATTCAGAATATTAAAAAGCAGGAGCTTTCTTTATCCCAAAAGCAGGAGCTGATAAAGAGAAATCGATAAAGAGCGAGGTGAAACACGACTGTCATTGGTTGTAAAACAAAATTCATTGAAACGTGATTGGTCATTGATTACCATTTGGGGCATGAGTTAAATGGCCAGTTTAATTGAATGTTGCTATAATAGGTAATCGACCTTCCTCAGGAAAATTGTCGGTAGTTAAACTTAGTCTCCAAGCACACGCACTTTTGAATAGGAGAGCGCTCATATAGCATGAAGTCTTCAATTGTAAAGATAAATGTATAGTTGTTTTATTGTTTCTCTTTGATTTAACTAAACTTCCATTGCTCAAGGATTGCGAATCTGAAATTGAGGATCAGGTTTATTGGCAGAGCTAATGCGATGGTTTGTTTGATGGTGTTGTACAAGGTTTGTTAGAGACATTCGGTCTAATTTCGTTATTCAAATTAGAAATAGCATTATGTTGATAGAAGAACTGTTGTATTCTGTTAATGACTCCTTTCCTTTATTTTCTTTTCTTCTCCAGAAAAGCCTGACCAGAGGCTATAAGATGGCAGCCCCATCACTGGTCTTGCCTTCCTTTGACCAGCAACCAATCGAAAGGACTATTATTATGCTTTCAAGTCTTATACGAGAATTTCCCATAAGGAAAATTTTCTATAGGATCGTAACAGGCCTTGGCCTAATACTTGGAAGGAAGAAGAAGAAGATTATAAATTCTAATATAATCAATTGCGTTGGTGTTTACTTGATGAAAATCCATATTTATTAGTTAAATAAAAATAAAACTTGGTTTTATTTGATTTTCATATTTATTAAGATATAATTCAGTGACAGATGTTTCGGTAGTTAACGTGTCTGAAGAAGGTACAGTGTACCGAAACAGCTGTCACTGAATTATATCTTAATAAATATGAAAATCAAATAAAACCAAGTTTTATTTGTATTTATCTAATATAATCGTTTATTGCATATTGCTAAAAAGTTAATAAAAATTAAATTAGGAGAATTTAATATAACACTAAGGGTCAGTTTCACCAACAGAGGCAACTGTATTACGCCAGGTTTTCCCTTGCATAATGCATAACTTAAACTGGCGTAATACAGTTACCTCTGTTGGTGAAACCGGCCCTAAGACGGAAAAAATCAAGTTTTTTTTAAGTCTAGAGATATCTTACCTCAATTTAATGTTGACTTATTCTCGATCATATTCCGATAAATTCTTCTATATCATCTTCAGTTTTACTAGACTTCACTAGAGTCTAATAAAGCTAACGATGATATAGAAGAATATATCGAAACATGTTTGAGAACAAATCGACATTAAATTGAGGTAAGATATCTCTAGGCTCAAAAAAAACTTGATGAAAAGAACCTCGAAATATTACTTCCTAAAATAAATAACGAAAAAATATATTTAGGCTAACAATAGACTAATGATTATAGGCTTCAAGATTATAGTACTGGATTTGGGTTACATAAGTCACCTTTCTCATATCAAATTTTCTCACTGTTCAAGGGCACAACATTCCATCATAAGGGTATCGATAAATGCAGTTACGTGTTTCCAGATAGTGAAACGCGAAACCAAATATTTATTTATTTATTTAAGTGGCTTTTGAAATGTTCCATTAGCCAAATAATGACTGAGGAAAATAAACAATAATAATAACAAACAATAACAAGAAAGATTATAAAATGTTAATCATCTTTTCCATGGCTTCCCAGAATCTGTCCACGAAACTGCTGGTTGTTAGGGTTGGGCAAGTTCGGATATGATCAGCATCCATATCTTCCATAGTGTTGCAGAGAATCCATTATTGAGTTGGTAGAAGACCGAGGCGACGAAAATATTTACCCAGGCAGTCGTGTCCTGTTGCAGTACGGAATGATGCAACGGCTACTCTTCTGGGCCAATCTGGCAGTGTAGTTTGGATGGATGCTTTCCAAGGTTTGTCAGTCATTTGGAGCTCTAGGAAGGTTCTGAAGGCTTCTCTCACTCTGAAGCGGATGTTCATAGCTGCTCTAGAGTAAGATATAATATTCGGTGATGTCTAAAGGATGTAGGTTCATTTCTTGGTCAGCAAATCTGCCATTTCGTTCCCTGTAATGCCACAATGGGATGGAATCCACTGCAGAGAAACATTTTATTGAGATTTCTGTTGATCTGTCTACTCTGTAATATTTCTTTGTTAGCAGGAGATGCTAGATAATTTGCTATTGCAGATATGGCTGCCTTAGAATCGCTTAAGATGACAACATTAAGAAACGATTGAGTTATGCATGTTAGTTGATTCAGGGAAACCAAATATGTTATATATTCCAATCTGTATAAACATCAGGAACAATAGCATCACTAACGTTGGTCAGTTAGAAGGATAAACTGCAATTCGAATCATCATCTGATCAGAGTCAAAATCAGAGAACTGTTCTCGCTTATGACAGAAAGAGGTGATAATCAAGACTGAAAATTTGCAATTAAACCAAATTGAAAAGTGATGAACTCCGGCAAGAATACCAGATCAAAATTACGAATTATAAACGTTGAAATTTTCAGATAAAACGGAAACCGAAGGAAGAATGGGGGACAATAAGTGATTGTGTTCTCATTAAGAAGTAAAAAGAAATTAAATAAATTGGTAAGAGGCACTCGAAAGAGCATTAAGTTATAAGTTTATGATTTGTCTTTTATGAGTTCGTTCAGTGATCCTGTCCATATTCTGCATTGTTTGTAATGGTATCGCTCACACTTTTGGTCGCATATCTTGCATTCACACGAATCACTCGGTTGGTGGAATTTTGTATTTTTGCACATTTTGTGATGATATCCGTGTGTTGCTAAACCTATGATTCTGTGCCTTTGTGGTTGGTTACTTCCAGTCCACTCTCTGTTTACCATGGCATCTGAGGCGTAGAAATCTTCGTCGATCTCTTTTTCTCTCTGTTTCTTTTTTTCGATGACTTCCTTATATGGCTCCGTTGCTGGCAGTAGTATCCTTTGCCTCAGGTCCTCTAGGAAGAAGGTTTCTCTGGCTAGCATATAGGCCATTCTATTTGGTGTGTATTTGCTTGCACCTAATGCCTTTTTGATGAATCTTGGTTTTACTTTTTCTAACCTCTCCAAAAACCTACGTAAGTGCGAATAATTATATGAAATAATAATGTATTGTAAGTGAATAAATTGTCATGTCAAGAAAAAGAAATAAACTACACCTTATTTATTACTGAGAACACACCCCAGTCGTGCAACCCATTATACGAGATCGTCAAAAACAAGTCAGTTGCTACTAAAAACACCTCGAGTCTACAACGTCTTAAACAACAACAAATAGTAGTAGATACTCATTCTGCTGATGATGGAAGTTAACTTTCGAAAGGCCTCCAGATAACATTTTCAATATATTTTAACACAGTTGAGGATGACGGCACCTGCCAAAATGTACATATTTTAGGTTTTTATCTTAGCTAACTTGATATAGTAACTCCATACAAAGGAGAGACTATCATCAATGTGGAATAAGTGGCATGTAAAAATTACCTGTAAGGTAAGAGATTAAACTGGGTTATTGGAATAGAAATAATAATTACAAACGATACTGATTTGCAAAGAGAAATTAAACATAGGTAGTTTTAATAAATATCTAGATAATTTAATGAGGCATCAGACAGCCTTTGTTAGGCCTATTGCCACGGTAGTGTTGTTTGTGCGCTTGTCTCAATGTAAGGTGACATTTACTTCAAGGTTTAAAGGGATTACGTAGGTGAGACAAACAGTCTTGTTATGTGTGTCTTGAATTTTTCAAATAGCAATCTTATGTTCCGTGCTAAATTGCTAACTGAATGAAATTCGTTATTTCCTGTTGTGTCGTGAATCCAAGCCTAGCTAAAATTATTTTCTCCAAAACGTTTAACCAAAATATGAGAAACCAATAGAAAGAAATATATATGTAAATTTACATTATGTAGTAAAGTAAAGTGATGCCACTAAATGCCTCAGGAGGCCCTTGGGGTAGTAGGAGGTTAAGGCTCCCACTTTTTCTGGACAATCGGCACTTGTAAAGTAAAATGTTTTTACAATAAGTATTAAAACAATAAGCGTTCTGACGACTGCAAAAAGAATCCTGTCATGATAGGCTGTGTTGGCCATCGTTGCTGCGACGATATCAAACATGCAATGAGGCACAAGGTCGACTGTTTGAACATTTATTGTAAAAACATGTCTCTTTTCAATAAAATTATACGCGTACAATTGTTTGTATTCAATTCCTAACCATACGGGTGAACACGTTCATCTGCGCATAACTCACAAACGACGTGTTTGTGACTATATGTTTCTTCACAAAAAATGATCCTCTCTGCATGGCCTATCATCCCTATCATTTTGTCGGTGTGATCCTGTTATACCCTGTATACAATGAAGATGGTTAATTCGATGATAAAAAATATGTCATGAAGGAATTTAACTAACACAAAGTATCTGAAATATTCTGAAAAGCGTAGAATGTAATACAAGACAATCAGATTAATATTTTTATTACATTTTTTTGTAACACATAGATGTGGTATTAATAAGCTGTTGGTATATACTTGTGGTGTAGTAATATTAATAATAATAATAATAATAATAATAATAATAATAATAGCTTTATTTTACAGGCAATAGCGAGGAGATACTGAGGACCAGCACGCACATTCTATTGAGTAACAGTAAGAAATTAGGGCTGGAAGTAAACATCATTAAAACTAAATATATGATTACACACAGAAATATATTATAGGATAGAGCGTGGGTGCGAAACATGGACTTTTACTTTAAGGGAGGAAAGGAGATTACAAGTATTTGAGAATAAAGTACTTAGGAACATTTTTGGACCAAAGAGAGATGAACAGACAGGTGAATGGAGAAGACTACATTAACAATGAACTACATGGTCTTTATAGGAAGCCAGATATAATAAGAACAGTTAAGTCTCATAGACTGCGATGGGCAGGATATGTTGCACTTATGGGAAATGAAAGACTTGCATGGAAGCTTCTTGTAGGAAAGCCAGAGGGAAAACGCCCAGTTGGTAGACCAAGAATGAGGTGGGAGAATAACATTAACTATGATTTGAGGGAATTAGATTACACAGGAAATGATTGGAAAGCATTAGCTCAGGATAGGGATGTATGGAGAGCTTATGTCCGCGCGGCCATGAACCTACGGGTTCGATAGTGCCAGTGAGTAAGTAAGTAAGTAAGTAAGTATTGAGATTGTTATATTCTGATGCAATATACGTTTGTTCTGGTGAGTGGAAAAGAAGGCCACATGGCCTTAACTCCACCAGGCTAAATAAATGTGTCTAATCTAAATCTAATCTAAAAACGTAAAATAACCTGTAGCCTGAATTAGAGCCTCTGAACAGAATTTAATCGGGTTTTCCCACACCTTATTTACCTACTAGAAGTCTACTTGAGGCGAGGAACTAACCACTTACCACTCTCTAACCGCTATAAGAAAATCAACATAACTAATTTCCTTGCTTATGTAACTGTCCCAAGAGAACCTGTCCCAAAGGGCGGATGTATGGGTATATACAGACAGATCATCTTTGATAATAATTCATCTAGAATAGGCCAATATATATTTTTGTATGTATACCGGTAGATTACACATGCCTGTTTTTTTAAAAACTCATAAATATCAATTAAAGATGATTAGGCAGTGAGATTAGAACTTGGGATCTCTCGTATAGAAGTCTCAAATGTCATTGTGTGAACCACGTTCGGTGTTGACAATTGACTTCGTTTCATGGGCCCAACTTCTCTCGTTTCTGCTAAGAGGCTAATCGAAATACAAAGGTAAAGTTTTATTATATTATTTGTATATCTATAAATTCTTTCACGTGCCAAACATATACTGTGAAAAATCAATGGGCCTCAGAAGGAATCTTGCTCCGTAAATGTTTTAATTCGAGAAAATTCCATCCACTTGTCTGGGATCAGTCCACGAACTGTGAGGCTGATGAAGTGCTCCTGTACTAACAAGGCCAGCAATTTGTACTTTGGAAAAAATAAATCCATGTTCGAAAATTAATATTTTGCCTGCTGTGGATAGTCTAATTATTTAATTGATTAGAACAAACCAAGATTAGATATTGTTTACAATACAAGCACACTATGGTAACTAACTCACTGGCACTATCGAACCCGCAGGTTCATGGCCGTGCGGACATAAGTACAACATGGAGCTAATGTTATTTTCAAATTTTTTCTTCAAAAAAAGAAGCAGAAGAAGCAAAAAAATTAGAATTTTAATGTTTTTCAATCATTCCCTGTATAATCTACTTCCTTCAAATCATACTTAATCTTATTATCCCACCTCATTATTGGTCTACCAACTGGGTGTTTTCCCTCTGGTTTCCCTACAAGAATCTTCCATGCACGTCTTTCATTCCCCATTCGTGCCACATGTCCTGCACATCGTAGTCTGCGAGACTTAGCTATTCTTATTATATCTGGCTTCCTATAAATATCATGTAGTTAGTTCACTGTTATGTAGTTTCCTCCATTCACCTGTCTGTTCAACTCTCTTTGGTCCAAAAATTTTGCTAAGAACTTTATTCTCAAATACTCGTAATCTCCTTTCCTGCCTTAAAGTAAGAGTCCATGTTTCGCACCCATATAATATAACGGTAGAATAATAGTTTTATATATTTTCAGATTAACGTTTTTTGAAAGGAGTTGGGACATCAAGAGTCTCTGCAATGCATAATAGCATGCATTTCCAGAATTGAGCCTATGTTTAATTTCTTTGTGCATCTCATTCCTATTTGTGATTATTGTTCCTAGGTATTTCAATTCAGCCACTTCCTCAAAATTCTCCTCTTTTGTCATTAGCTGTCCATTTCTATTAATAATGTATTTCTATATGTGACCAAATATTTAGTTTTATTGATATTTATCTCCAGTCCCAATTTCTTAGTGTTGCTCAAATGTGTGTCTGTTGCCCTTTAGTATCTCCTCGCTATCGGCCAATAGTACTACATCATCTGCATAAACTAACAGCTTTTTAACACCATTGAGTTGTAGACCTTCTTCATCCTCTAAAGATTTAATGGCATGCTCTAGTACAAAATTAAATAGTAGAGGAGATAGTGCATCCCCTTGCTTCAACTCATTTTGGATTTCAAAAGTATCCGAAAACTGTTTGCCTACACGAACCCTACACTTTGTGCCATTTAGACACAATCGTATAAGTCTAACTAACTTTTTAGGAATTACGAACTCCAGCAGAATACTATATAACTGCGTAATTTTTAAAGAATTGATAAAATAAATTGGACATCATTTAGCTCAACCTATGGGTCTCAAATCATGGTTTGTCTCCCATAAAAATATCAGTTCATGTCTTTGTTTCAATCTGAGCCTTTTAGAAGTTTTAAATGCACTCTCAAGAAATAAGAATTTTTCACCTCCTTGGAACCTATTTCAGTGGCGTATACTATGTAAGACAGCACGACACTGATTACCTGGCGGTAAGAAACACGTTTATCAGTCGCAGTGACAGAACGGAGGCCTTGTTCGAGATGTGCGGAGGACGCCGCGCCCTGGGCAATTTTCAGAGTTTCGCTCCGGTAACCGCCAATTGTAAAGAATTTATGTTGCCCCGTTCACTCTTTATTAATACGTGTGCAAAAGTAACACCGCTTTGTTGTTTAAATGGCTTCACTCCAATAATAATAACGCTGTTCTTTTCATTTTTATTCATATGTTATATCTGATCTCTAATATAATACAAATGATAATAATAATAATAATAATAATAATAATAATAATAATAATAATAATAATAATAATAATAATAATAATAATAATAATAATAATAATAATAATAATAATAATAATAATAATAATAATAATAATAATAATGAAAACAAAGTCAATGGCATTTATTGGAACTCAACATAAAAGGACAAAAATTGTAATTGGAGCAAACATAATTGAACAAGTAACTTGTTTCAATTATCTGGGATGCATGATATCGTACCAGCAAAATTTGGACATGGAGAAGAAATTAGGGAAATTTCTACAGATATGTGGTTCAATAAGAAGATATTTGAGAAATAAGACCACAAGGGAAACTCAATTAAAATTTTACAAAACAGTAGCCGTTCCAAACATTAACATATGGGTCTGAGACTTGACCTTTAACGATCTCTGATAAAAATAAAATTGAGACAATAGAAATGAGATTTCTCAGTTCAGTTGAGATCAAAAGAGAAGTCAAGATATCAGAGATGAACTACAAATCTATAATATAAACGAGAAAATACAAATAAACGTAATTGGTTTGAACATACACAAAGAATGCCAAATAATCGTTTATCAAAACAGCTGCTTCATTATAGGCCTCTAGGCCGAAGAAATATAGGAAGACCAAAACGTCGTTGGAAGGACGACCTGCGCCTGCAGGATGTAGTGCGCCGGGGAGCGGAACGGGCCAACAGGCCCATACCTTGAAGAAGAAGATGATGATGATAATAATAATAATAATAATAATAATAATAATAATAATAATAATAATCAGGTAACAATGTGGCAAACGAAGAAGTAACTGATATAAATAAAGAATGGGAGGCTATAAGAGATACTATTAAATTGTCAGCGTCAGAAAACGTTGGTTATTTAAGAAAGAGGCAAAACAATAAATGGTTTGATGAGGAATGTACCGACACTGTAAAGAAAAGAAAGCTAGGAAAAATGAAATGGTTACATGATCCAAATGAGGTAAATTTAGAGCAATTGGATAGAATTAGACGGGAAACCACTAGACTACTAAAGAGTAAAAAGAGGGAATATCTGAGAGAGAAGATTAATGATCTTAAAATTAATGCAAAAAAATAGGAACATCAGAGAATTGCAACAGGGAATTAGGATAGAAAAGAAAGGTTTTCAGGCTAGAACAAACATAAATCAGAATGAAAATGGGGATATGATTGCAGATTCCAGGAGTATATAAAATAGGTGGAAAAGTGACTTTAATCAGCTATTAAATGTACATACAGAACATAATATTGAAGAGAATAATTTACAGACAGCAGAAATGCTAGTCGCAGAACCAAGTGCATTAGAGGTTGACATGGCAATAAAAAATTGCATAAAGCATCAGATTCGGATGAGATCTCAGCAGAACTGGGATGAAACAAACATACAGGCCACTAGACATTTTTTTTAATTTTTGGTTTTTAGGTAAAGAATACGACAATTGGTCGAATTTTGCTGATGTTTGGGAAATACTTTCCTCGTTTTATTTTAATGACATAGGTTATATCGAATTTCGTTAGAAAACTCGAAAATTGCCGCCGATGAAGAGTTTTTAATTTTCGTTTTATTTTATTCCTGCATATAATGGTCCGATTTTGTGATCAATAAACTTGATCCGACTTGTTTTCAATTATTGCTGCAAGTGAGTTTGGTTAAGAAAAAAAAAACAAAGTTGCATCCACTGGAGTGTTAATATATATATATATATATATATATATAAATGGAAAAGAACTAAAACCTAGTATTGAATGCACTTATTTAGGAACAAAATTAGACTATTCAGGCGATAATTAAAAATAGAAACGATCAAACAAAACAAGCAATAAATGCTTTAAACTCTGTTTGGTGGAGCAAAAAATATTACAAAAAAATAGAAAATTACGAAAATTACGTAAAAATATATCAAACCATAATTCAGAGCATTTTACATATGGTGCTGAAGTCTAGCAAATTCCTATCAAGGAAACGAAAAGAATTTTAAGTACAGAAATGGATGTTTTAAGAAGATCAACTGGAAAATCTAGAATGGATAGAATAAGAAATAAGGGAAAATATGGGTGCAGGACATCATAGACATTATAGAAAAGATTACAGTTGTATGGCCATGTCAAAAGAACGCCAGAGCAAAGATTGCCTTAAATTGTAATGGAATGGCTCCCAACGGAAAGGAGGAAGAGAGGAAGACCGAAGAAAACTTGGATAGAAGGGGTACAAGCAACTGTGAATATCAGAGGATTGGATGAAGATCAATGGATGGACAGAGAGGAATGGCGTTTGGTTTCCGGAAGACGGCGGCAGCTGTTATGATATCGGATGATTATATATACCGACTCAGGCATTTATTTTCCTTTTCATGTCATATATATATATAGGCTATGACATGAAAAGAAAAATAAATATATATATAGATGATTCAGTAAAATATGAATTAAAAAACTTGAAAAATGATGAAATGCGGCAAGAATACCAAATCAAAATTGCAAATAGATTTGAAGTACTGGAATCTTCAGATGACAATGTGGCAAACGAAGAAGAAACTGATATAAATAAAGAATGGGAGGCTATAAGAGATACTATTAAATTGTCAGCATCAGAAAGTATTGGTTGTTTAAAAAAGAGGCAAAACAAGAAATGGTTTGATGAGGAATGTGCCGACATTGTAAAGAAAAGAAAACTAGCAAAAATTAAGTGGTTACACGAGCCAAATGAGGTAAATTTAGAGCAATTGGGTAGTGTTAGACGGGAAACCACCAAGTTACTAAAGAGTAAAAAGAGGGAATATTTGAGAGAGAAGATTAATGATCTTGAAATGAATGCAAAAAATAGGAACATTAGAGAATTATATCAGGGAATTAGTCTAGAGAAGAAAGGGTTTCAGGCTAGAACAAAACATAATTCGGAATGAAAATGGGGATATGATTGCAGATTCCAAGAGTATATTAAATAGATGGAAAAGTTATTTTAATCAGCTATTAAATGTACATACAGAACAGGACATTGAGGAGAATAACTTACAGACAGCAGAAATGCTAGTCGCAGAGCCAAGTGCATTAGAGGTTGAAATGGCAATTGAAAAATTGAAGATGTATAAAGCATCAGGTTCAGATGAGATCCAGCAGAACTGATAAAATCAGGGGGAGAAAAATTGATGGACAAGATACGCTGGTTGCTTAGTATGATTTGGGAAAAAGAAGCTCTTCCAGATGAATGGAAGGAATCAATTATCGTACCAATTTATAAGAAAGGAGATAAAACTGATTGCAACAACTATAGGGGCATCTCATTACTTTCAACTTCGTACAAAATTCTAACAAATATATTAGTAAGCAGACTTACTCTCCCTATATTGATGACATTCTAGGAGATCATCAATGTGCATTTAGAAGAAACAGGTCTACAACAGATCAGATTTTTAGTATAAGACAGATTTTAGAAAAGAAATGGGAATATAATGGTACTGTACATCAACTATACATAGACTTCCAAAAAGCATATGATTCAATTAAGAGGGAGAAGTTATATAGTATCCTGCTGGAGTTTGGAATTCCTAAAAAGTTAGTTAGACTTATACGAATGTGTCTAAATGGCTCAACGAGTAGGGTGCGTGTAGGCAAACAGTTTTCAGACACTTTTGATATCCAGAATGGGTTAAAGCAAGGAGATGCACTATCTCCTCTACTATTTAATTTTGTACTAGAGCATGCCATTAAATCTTTAGAGAATGAGGAAGGCTTACAACTCAATGGTATTAATAAGCTGTTAGTTTATGCTGATGATGTAGTACTACTGGCCGATAGCAAGGAGATACTAAAGGCCAACACGCACACACTATTGAGTAACACACTAAGAAATTAGGACTGGAAGTAAATATCAGTAAAACTAAAATATATGGTCACACGTAGAAATACATTATATAATGGAAATGGACAGCTAATGACAAATGAGGGAAATTTTGAGGAATTGGCTGAATTCAAATACCTAGGAACAATAATCACAAATAGGAATGAGATGCACAAAGAAATTAAACATAGGCTCAATTCTGGAAATGCATGCTATTATGCATTGCAGAGACTTTTGATGTCCCAACTCCTTTCAAAAAACGTTAAGCTGAAAATATATAAAACTATTATTCTACCAGTTATATTATATGGGTGCGAAACATGGACTCTTACTTTAAGGGAGGAAAGGAGATTACGAGTATTTGAGAATAAAGTTCTTAGGAAAATTTTTGGACCAAAGAGAGATGAACAGACAGGTGAATGGAGAAGACTACATAACAATGAACTACATGGTCTTTATAGGAAGCCAGATATAATAAGAACAGTTAAGTCCCGTAGACTGCGATGGGCAGGACATGTTGCGCGTATGGGGAATGAAAGACGTGCATGGAAACTTCTTGTAGGAAAGCCAGAAGGAAAACGCCCAGTTGGTAGACCAAGAATGAGGTGGGAGAACAACATTAACTATGATTTGAGGGAAGTAGATTATACAGGGAATGATTGGAAAGCATTAGCTCAGGATAGGGATGTATGGAGAGCTTATGTCCGCGCGGCCATGAACCTACGGGTTCGATAGTGCCAGTGAGTAAGTAAGTAAGTAAGTAAGTATATATAATATATATATATATATATATATATGGTATGATAAGAAAAATAAATGCCTGGACGGGATTCGAACCCGGATCTCTGAGTCTGTACCTCAGCGTGATATCCATTACACTACCAGGCGAATCCAATTCAAACACTTATTTTTCTTATATATGTATTATATTCTCCATTATTACTAGATGTCGCGAGAACTCGGTCTTCACTGCCATCTAGTAGCTGACTATAACAAGTAAGCAAATTAAAGAGATAATTTTTACTTTATAGCAGTGACGCTTTATCGTCATTTATTATATTTTATATTTATATAAAGCGTCACTGCTATAAGGTAAAAATATTATCTTTATTTTGCTTACTGTTATAGTCAGCTACCAGATGGCGGTGAAGACCGAGTTCTCGCGAGATCTAGTAATAATGGAGAATATAATACATATATAAGAAAAATAAGTGTTTGAATTGGATTCGCCTGGTAGTGTAATGGATATCACGCTGAGGTACAGACTCAGAGATCCGGGTTCGAATCCCGTCCAGGCATTTATTTTTCTTATCATACCATATTAAGCTTGCATTGCTCAACGTTAAACATTTAATTATTATATATAGGCTATATATATATATATATATTAGTCAATGTTTCTGGATGTCTAGTTAGTACGAATGATGAAGTAAAAAAAAGTGGGAGTAAAAAAACATATTTGGAATTAGCAAAAGATACAATTCATTCATCATAACAACGTTTAGAAGGGGGGATATTGTTGCTATATGGAATATTGATAGTGGAGAGTCTGAGACGCAATTCCAGGAAATCTATAAACATGTTATGCAACCGAAATGACATAAATTGATGGCATACAAAGCTTGACAGTGATGAATAGAGTTATTTCAGAAATGGAATCTCAGTACCAGATATCGCTCCATCAATTACCATAAAGGCTATCATCATCATCATCATCATATTCATCATAATTCGGCCTTGGTGGTCTAGTGGTATTGCGTCCACATCTAGATCACATATTTGAGAATATAATTCCGGTAAAAAATTGAATATTTTTATAAGTGGGAAAAGATGATGCTATTTTCTCAACATACATTTGAAAGCAGGCATTTTGAAGAAGCCTCTATATGAAATCCTGTGAATGATAATATTTCCAATTGTGTGTTCATATCTAGCAACCCCTTAATAAAATAGGTGATATTAAATCCACTGAAACTGTACAAACATATCAATTTTATTTATTAATATTTTAGATAATATCTTATTTACTAAAATAAATACACATAGTGCAAAAAAAAAGTATGCAGTACTCATGTGGTAAACATAATGGAATCTCGGAAATTTAGAAAAACTCGGGGCAAGCGCCTCGTTTTTTTAACTTTTCCTCGATCCGTATTATCGCAATATACACCATGTCCCATCCAAACCTCCCACAGTTTAATTAATCATTACTCTCAAAGTATGCGGAATTATGAAATGAGGTTGGTATTAAAAGAAAGAGAAACTTGAAGAATTTTTGTTTTCATTGTTGCAGTTAATTCATCTGTCGCATGTTGGACAATAATGACATAAAATACGTTCGCCAGACATCAATCCACTGGACTTCTTCCTCTGGGGGTATGTAAAAGACCGTGTGTTTGCGACTCCAGTACATGATCTTCATGATTTATGAACCCGTATCCTTGACACAATTGCAACAGTACCAATGGATATGTTGGACAAAACGTGGCACAAAATCGAATACAGACTTGATATTGTTCGTGCTACTAATTGTGCATATATAGAGGTGTTTTAGTGTGTGGCAATGAACATTCTTTGAGTTTCTGTTTCGTTTAATACCAGCCTCATTTCATAATCCCGCATACTTTGTTAGTTATGATTAATTCAAATGTTGGAGATTTGAATGGGACACCCTGTACTATTTCTTCCTCTTATATACTTATGTTGACTATTTAACTCATGCCCCAAATGGGAGTCAATGGCCAATCACGTTTCAATGATTTCTGTTTTACAACCAATCAGAGTCGTGTTTCACGAAATATTTATCAGTGTTATAATTACCACATTAAAGAAAGCTCCTCCTTTTTAATATTCTGAACAGGTCTGACCATTATTTTGCAGTGACTGAGCCCATAAGAAATACGGCTACCAGATTGTGTATATAGTGCATGAATGTCAAAAACATGCCGCATGCGGGAGTTAATATAAAAACATTTGTAGCAATTGATTATACCACCAAAAAAAGAAACCACTTTTTGCACTTTCTTAAATGTATTTTTTCCCAGGTAATAATCCAGAAAAATATAATTCTCATATTTACATCATACGACATCAGAAATGAATTAATATACAGTTTGATGTGTTTCATTTTTTCTCCACTAGAGAGCATTCTTACAATATTGCGTTCCTTTGGCAATAAATAGTATGATCTGTTTGCAGTGATAAACAAAAGAAGCAGATGAAGCGTACCCATCATTTCTCATTTGTTTTCAAACATCGCCGTTTACATTAAATATATAAATATTTTAAAATAACTATAGTTAAATAATGATTTGTGAGTAAAGAGCTTAATTTTATTCGTTAAATAGTCCTAACAAATGTCACTCTTGATTTCCAAATTCTCTAGATAAATTCACTCCTCATTCGTGAGTCGTGAATTTATCGATAATTTGGAAATCACTCGTTGCATTACTTATGATAATGAAATAATAGTAATAATTTTATTTTAATATTTAAATGCTTATTTTATTTGCAGACAGTATTTACGATTCTTGTATAGCATTTTCACTTCACAAATTAATGCTTAAATCTTGCATACTATAAATAACGATATGTTTCCAGAGTCATGACAATGTCTGTCATCAGCTGGATATGCCACAAGGAGGCTGAAGCGGCAATAAATGTCTGCCAGAAAGCATGACGCAGCAACGAGCTATTAAGACTTCACTAATAGAAGAATTAATATTATTTTAAAATATTGAAGTTACCGGCCAAACAGTTTTTGGAGGCAACCAACGTGGTATCTTACGTACAGGAAATTTACATTGACTATTTAAACTCTTGCCCCAAATGGGAGTCAATGACCAACCACATTTCAATAAATTTTGATTTACAACCAATCGCAGTCGTTTTTCACCTCGAGTTTATCAATTTAATTTTATCATATTGAAATCAAACTCCTTTTTAACATTCCGAATAGGTCAGAGCATTATTTTGCAGTAACTGACTCTCTGAGAAATGCCTTGAATATAACAATTTATATAAATTAAGATATAAGAATTCTAGAATGCATGTGGCTACCAGATTGTATATATAGTGCACGAATGTAATCCGATAGCGCTAAAAATATAAAAAAAACATTTGTAGCAATTGATTATACCACAAAAAAAAACGAAACCACTGTTTACACTTTCGTAATCGTATTATTTCACAGGAATTTACGTTCCAGAAAAATATAATTGACATATTTACATCATAGGACATCAGAAATTAATAAATAACCTATAATGTTGGTTATAAACAGTTTGATGTGTTTCATTTTTTCTCCACTAGGGTGCTTTCTTACAATATTGTGATCCTTTTGCAATAAATAATATAATCTGGTTGCAGTGATGAACAAATGAAACATAACAAATGTTTCTCAATTGTTTTCAAACATCGCAGTTTACATTAAATATATCTTCTTGTAACTTGTAAGCCCATGTTTCCCTTAACAGAGATTTAGGCACTCTCTCCCTATAGGGAAGAATTTGAACCATACTAATTTAGTTACATTGATTTTCGTATAGATGTCATTTGAGTGGTCCATGGTCAGCGTTCTGCCTCATACTGGCATCTACAAAACCAAGGTAGTACTAGGACGGGAAAATTCGGTGAATTTTGCTTAGAGACCTTTATATTCAGGCTTACGGACCTTTTACGAGCCTGAGAAACTTCAGACTCGGGACCCATGGCTTAAAGTCCCTCCCAGAGGACTTGCTCCTTGGATTTTTCCATCCTAATAAAATTCCATCGATCCCGGCCTGGTTTGAACCCGCGACCCTCGGGACCAGAGGCAAGGAGTATAACCACTAGTCCACCGCGACCGACACATTAATTATATATAATTATATTTTAAAATAACTATATTTAAATAATGATTTGTAAGCAGCTAAATTTTATTCGTTAAATAGTCCTAACAAATGCTACTCTTGATTTTCAAATTCTCTAGATAAATTCACTCACTTCGTGAGTGGTGAATTTATCGATAATTTGGAAATCACTCGTGGCATTACTTATAAAAAATGTACTGAGAGATAAAAAAAATAAAAAATTCAAAATTTTCTTGAAAATTAATTTCATGTAGAAAATGAAGCATTTACTTTAAGATGGGAAAAGAGTTTTTGTCCAAGTTTGTTCCTTGAAAACAGAAACTTGTCACGAAAGCTGCAATTGGTTAAATTAAAAATCTTTAAAATATATTACTAGTTTATTTTTTTGAGTTAATAGTTGATAACTTTTGTTTTCGGCCGAAATGAGAAGTGCTTCACTTGGGGAGGTCAAGTCGGCAAAAGCTCAAATATTGTGAGAAGCTGAGATTCCGGGAGAATGACTTGTGCAGGGTCACGTGGGTTAAACATATAAACCGGCTCCATACGTAAATCAAAGCGCGCGGCTTGTTTCTAACAGCACCCAACAAAATGTCGCCCTACTGATAAACATTTCAGTGGCGGCACTTTGAAACGCATTGATAGGTATAAGGTTGAGCATTGTGTTGTCTTGTAATTTACAGAATAAAAAGGTAATGTGACCCCACTAGAGTCGTTAAGAGCTCCTTGGGGTAACATAAAGCTGAGGTTCCCACATTTGCAGATAACATGTTAATTATATAAGTTAGATTTAGCTAGAAATGCTCTATTTTGGTATCGTTATGTAGATGATGTCATAGCAGGCTTCACAGGAACCAAAAGACAATTGAATTCCTTTTTAAATTTTATTAATAACATTCACAGAACTTTTAATTTCACAATCGAATTAGAAAAAAATAATAGTATAAATTTCTTTGATTTATCAATAAAACACATTGATAATAAGTTTGAGTTTGGTATCTTTCACAAACCATCTCATACTGATACCACTATCCATAGTTCTTCTCTTCACCCATATACTCATAAGATGGCAGCCTTTAATAGTTACATTCATAGACTTTTAAATATCCCTCTTTCACTCTTGGAATATAATAATGAATTGAATATTATTAAACAATTAGCTATTAATAATAACTATGACCCTAAAATTATAGAATATTTAATTAAGAAAGTTCATTACATAAAAGCAATTAACAAAGTTTTTCCTTTACCCAAAGAAAACATAAAGAAATATGTCGTAATGTCATACATAGGGCCACTTTAAAATAAAATATCTAAACACTTTAAAAAATTGAACATTAATGTGGCATTTAAAACTAATAAAACTTTACAAAATATAATAAAAAACAATAAAACCAAAATTAAAAAAAGAAAAATTATCAGGTGTATATAAATTGAAGTGTGGCACATGTGGCAATGTCTATGTAGGACAAACTGGTAGACCTTTTATCTCTCGGATAAAGGAACACATGAGAGCATATAACAGAAATTTAGAATATTCAAAATATGCTAACCACCTATTCCAATTTAATCATTGTTTCGATCCAAATTTTGAAATTTTACATATTTGTGATAAGGGTAAGAAGTTAGATCTTTTGGAGGCAGACCTAGAAAGAGATGGGCTGAAGTCGGAACGGGTCAACAGACCTAATCCATGAATGCAGATGATGAAGATGATGATTAAAAAATATAAATTCAATATCGGTATATTGCTGTTTGAAGTCATTACGTCTATTCAGTAACAAATCCCTGTGTTCTATAATTGCAGTCAGCTAGCTTATACCTCAAGTGTTTGCTTTTTTCTACCACACAACATAATTTTACTAAAATTACCCTTTTTTGAAAAGAAGAAAACACCGGATTGGCATGGAACATGTAAACAGTCTGATTGGTATTAAATTTCCCAATAAACCGTTTACTGTTCTGTTATAGATGAATAAGCATCCACTTTACAGCACGTAGCTAATTATATAAAACCAGCAATTTATTAAATCAACATTATGAAAGAAGTACAACTACAATGGTGTGCCGCTAATTGCGCAAGTGTTGAACAGTTGAAAGCGAAGCTCCGCTTCTGAGTTTCATATGGTGTTTTCATGTATATCATAATGTTTGCAAAATATGCGACTTGTGCAAAATCTGTGGGTGATACGATGTTTTGGATATAATTTTCGAATTCAGGAGTTCTAAATATATAAAGGACGCCTACATTTTCGAAAAACCTTTTTTCACTCTTCCATTGTGTTTTATAACTGTGGAATGAACTTCTGAAAATTGAATAAAAGATGAACACAATACACCGTGTCCCATTCAAACCTCCAACATTTTAACTAATCATAACTCTCAAGGTTAGCGAAATTATGAAATGAGGTTGGTATTAAAAGAAAGAGAAACTCAAATAATTTTTGTTTTCATTGTTGCAGTTAATTCAACTGTCGCATGTTAATGGCATAAAATAAAATGGCGACTCCTCAGCAACGAGCACAAACTGTATTCTGGTATGCAGAGACGAAGTCAATAATTACAGTGCAAAGAAATTGCCGGAGTATGGAGGAAATACACTTGACTCTCAAAGTTTGTGAAATTAAGAAATGAGGTTGGTATTAAAAGAAAGAGAAACTCAAATAATTTTTGTTTTCATTGTTGCAGTTAATTCAACTGTCGCATGTTGGACAATAATGACAAAACAAAATTGCGACTCCTCAGCAACGAGCACAAACTGTTTTCTGGTATGCAGAGACGAAGTCAATAATTACAGTGCAAAGAAATTACCGGAGAGAATATGGATAAAATGCACTTGATGGAAAGACCATTAGGGCATGGCTTGAGAAGTTTTTGACGACTGGAAGCGTTAAAAAAGAATCAAAAGATGCTCGTGCACGTGTTTCAGAAGAAAAGATTCAAGAAATTAGAGCAGGATTTCAGAGAAGTCCACAAAAATCTATTCGCCAAGTTTTTATTTTTTTATTTTTATTACATTATAATTTCAACCCGTGTTTTACCATGGGCATATCACGGGATATTTACAGTTATTTACATACATTTACATTTTGTTTTGCTGTAGTTTGATTGTTCAAGAGTTTATTCTTGAAGTGAGCGGAAGATGTTGCTGATGAAGTTCGTCACTGTGACGGTGTTGATGTGGTGCTGTAGTATCTGAGGTAGTGTTTGTGTTGTTAGAACAGGAGGCCGGTCTCTTGAGTACAGTGAACATTCTGTCAGAAGATGTATTGCTGTCTGTGGTGGCAGTGGAGCTGTAGTATCTGAGGTAGAGTTTGGGTTGTTAGAACAGGAGGCCGGTCTCTTGAGTACAGTGAACATTCTGTCAGAAGATGTATTACTGTCTGTGGTGGCAGTGGAGCTGTAGTATCTGAGGTAGAGTTTGTGTTGTTAGAACAGGAGGCCGGTCTCTTGAGTACAGTGAACATTCTGTCAGAAGATGTATTACTGTCTGTGGTGGCAGTGGAGCTGTAGTATCTGAGGTAGAGTTTGTGTTGTTAGAACAGGAGGCCGGTCTCTTGAGTACAGTGAACATTCTGTCAGAAGATGTATTACTGTCTGTGGTGGATTTTCGGGGCAGTTGCATAGGGGAGATGGTGACTTTTTGATCCTGTGAAGATATGTACGGAAGCGTCCGTGGTTGGTTAGGAATTGTGTAAGGATGAAGTTCGCCAAGCTTCCCAGCAGTTCAAATTCTTTGAGTTTCTGTTTCGTTTAATACCGGTCTCATTTCATAATTCCGCATACTTTGTTAGTTATGATTAATATTAAAATATGGGAGGTTTGAATGGGACACCCTGTATTTTAAGATTTTTTACAAAATCCATCGTATAAAATTCACTTAAAGTAATATTACACGATTTATTAATAGAGTAACCTAGTTAATAGTTTAAACATTAAATTTTTTAGTGTGTATTATATCTTCTTCGTTTTTAAACTTTTCAGCCTGGCGAAGTGTCTGCGCTTCAGATACATGGGAGATCATTGGTTGACTTCTATGAACATGATACTGTCAATACTAATACAATTCATATCGAACTCTGTTGAGGTGAAGTCATAAGATAAAAGTTAAAAATTAAAATCTACCTATTGGCTGCTACAAACAGTTGGAGTATATGATGATCTTGATGAAGATTTTCGGGCTGTAGGCCGTGGTCGTGAGGCTTGTAGTTCCCCGACGTTTCGCCAGAGACTGCGTCTGGCATCCTCAAGGGTTGTCTTGAGTTGGAGTATACATCATCGTAAACAACAACAACAACGAGTAACAGAAGCTCAACATGCTGATGATGGAATTTAACTTCCGAAAGCGCTCCAGTTAATTTTATATACACCATTTTAACAAAGTTGAGGACGACGGCACCTGCCAACAGGTACATTTTAATTTTTAACTTTTATCTTATGATATACTGTGCTGCCAGACTTCCCTTTACAAGCCGCCCCTGCTAGTTTCGTTTTTAAAAGAACAAGAAGCCACATAATGGGGGAATTGCTAAAGTTATGGACATATTACGTGTTCAGTGATAATGCGCCATGTTTGGGAACGTGGGCACTCATTAGATACAAGCTGATGCGCAAACCTGCTTCAAAATCCAATTCGATGATTCGCTACTGACGCTAAGAAAATGTTTAATACACTACTGTTTCTGTTCTTTTATTGCGCATTCAAATGACAGCGGTTTTGTCCTTTTCAGAACATTTTATTGCCCATTTAAATGCTAAAAGATTTCATTTTCATGAGCTACATACATATTGAAGTGTGTTTCCCATATTGAGATAAATTGATTATTGTAACTGCTTCTCTTTCATTAGGATTTGCTTTCATAGAGAATCTTAGTGCACTCAATTCCTTAAGGTATATATAGGGTGGGTCAAAATTCTACCGACAAATGTTCACAGATCTTTCAGGAATGTTGGAGGCAACCCGTGTTCTCGGTGACTTATTACAGAGTTACGTGTTGTTGATATACTGTGATATGATGCTATTTGCTTGATTACAACTCAACAAAAGACACCCTTACAATAGTACGGAAAGAGGGAAATCGAACTAAAATCAACATATTGGAACACCTGGAAATTATCATAAGTAATGCCACGAGTGATTTCCAATTTATCTAGAGAATTTGGAAATCAAGGGTGGCATTTGTTAGCACTATTTAACGAATAAAATTAGCTGTTTACTCATAAATCATTATTTAACTATAGTTATTTTAAAAATGTTTATATATTTAATGTAAACGGCGATGTTTGAAAACAAATGAGGAACGATAGGTACGCTTCATCTGCTTCTTTTGTTTATCACTGCAACCAGATCATACTATTTATTGCCAAAGGAACGCAATATTGTAAGAATGCTCTCTAGTGGAGAAAAAATGAAACACATCAAACTGTATATTAATTCATTTCTGATGTCGTATGATGTAAATATGACAATTATATTTTTCTAGATTGTTACCTGGGAAAAAATACATTTAAGAAAGTGCAAACAGTGGTTTATTTTTTTGGTGGTATAATCAATTGCTATAAATGTTTTTATATTAACTCCCGCAGGCGGCATGTGTTGACATTCATGCACTATATATACAATCTGGTAGCCGTATTTCTCACAGGCTCAGTCACTGCAAAATAATGGTCAGACCTGTTGAGGATATTAAAAAGGAGGAGCTTTCTTTAATATGGTAATTATAACACTGATAAATATTTCGTGAAACACGACTCTGATTGGTTGTAAAACAGAAATCATTGAAACGTGATTGGTCATTGACTCCCATTTGGGGCATGAGTTAAATAGTCAAGGAAATAGACAACAAGCATTTAATAAATGAAAGCACTCCCAGACTAAACAACCCACTATACGATATCGTCAGGAAGAACCTTTAGTCACGACAAAGCCACATTAGAACCAGCAGCATCAACCATCATACTGGATGTTGTAGCGAAGAGGGACCTGCTGAAGATGGAACGGATGTTCTGAAAGACCTACAGGCATAAATAATACATATTTTATAAGTTGAGGACGACGGATTTTACCTAAGAATGTATATTTTAACTTATTTTTTTTATGACTCTCCACCTCAACGATTTTAACAATGAATTTTATTAGTATTGATTACAACGAAAAATAAAAAAAAACGAATCAATTAATAATCATTTGAAATAGGTAATATAAAAATCATAATCACAAATAGGAGTGACATGCGAAAAGAAATTAAACATAGGCTCAATTCTGGAAATACGTGCTATTATGCATTACAGAGACTCTTGATGTCCCAACTCCTTTCAAAAAACGTTAAACTGAAAATATATAAAACTATTATCCTACCAGTTATATTACATGGGTGCGAAACATGGACTGTTAATTTAAGGGGGGAAAGGAGATTACAAGTATTTGAGAATAAAGTTCTTAGGAATTTTTTTGGACCAAAGAGAGATGAAGACAGGTGAATGGAGAAGACTACATAAAAGTGAACTACATGGTCTTTATAGGAAGCCAGATATAACAAGAATAGTTAAGTCTCGTAGACTGTGATGGGCAGGACATGTGGCATGAATGGGAAATGAAAGACATGCATGGAAGCTTCTTGTAGGAAAACCAGAGGAAAAACACCCAGTTGGTAGAACAAGAATGAGGTGGGAGAATAACATGAACTATGATTTGAGGGAAGTAGATTATACAGTGGATGATTGGAAAACATTAGCTCAGGTTAGGGATGTATGGAGAGCTTATATCCGCGCGGCCATGAACCTACAGGTTCGATAGTGTCAGTTAGTTAGTTAATATAAAATTCATAATACAAGTAGTACAAAAAGTATAAGAATAAAAAAAACAAATGACAAAACTCTTTCATATTTTTATACACTGAACAATACATTGTGCACTCTTCAAATTCAATAGACCCCCTTTGTAGGTTTTTTTTTTTTTTTTTTTTTTAGTTTAAAGAAGTTGTTCTAAATGTCAACCCCGATTATCATATTATTGTTTGTATTGTTGTTTCGTTTTTTACGTTACCAACTTCGGGTGATACTAAATTGATCTTTTCCCCCTTTTCCTTTTTCCCCCCCCCCCCCTTTGCAATACAATCTTAACCCTCATCTGTTCATCGCAGTAAAAAGGACATGCTACGTGTATAAACACACGAACAAGATCTCTACAAATAGTCACCCAGAGATGCATCGGTTCCTAACTTAACATCAAAATACTCCATACTTAACTCCACCCACATTCTGAACAACCTGGGAAAGTTTTGTCGGTATAGTTTTTGTTCCATAAATTTGTTACATAAATAATATATGACTATTCAGAAAGAGTCCAACCCTGTGGTCTCGAAGGTAGCAGTGCTGCCTTGTCACGCAGCGGGCCCGGGTTTTCGATCCCCGGTCGGGGGCAGTTTTTTTCTGGTGAGGTTTTTAAAATCGGGGTTTTTCCTCCTCACCTGTAATGACAAATGTCAGGAAAACTTTCATACCCCCCAAACGTCCCCCCGAAATCATATGCCATCATCATCCTCCTTATCAATAATCATCCTTACCATTAAAAATAAATCAATTCATCATCACCCCCATCCTTCACCTGTGTGGAAAGCCAACGGGCAGCTACCACACCCACACAATTCCCTAGTAAAGCTGCAAGCATAGCATGAAAATGCTATGATTGCAGTGAAGGACCTGCCTTCGGGCAAAATTACTATGGATGGATTCAGAAAGAAGGAACAGATTACAAAAATGTATTTCTTCCAAACAGTTAATTGCAAATCTAATGGAAGAACTGGAACTGGCAGAACTAGAGAACATTGGATAGGTGGAGTGAGGAGAAGTATGGAAGCTAGAGATTTGAGGGAAGAAGATGTTTTAGACAGGAACCTCTGGCGATAAATCACTTTGGATTGAAGGAGAAACACTGTATTGCGGAATATTCCTAATAAAAAAGCATTGTTTGCAATTTATTTCTGATTTGAATAACTTACTATATTCGTTTTATAAACTGGATACCTCGCGTTTTAATTGTCTCGACTTTCGTCTTCCCCAAGGCTGAAATCCTGGTCATCAGTTGAAAATTTACCTTAAATTTGGAAATTGAAAGGAGCATTGTTTATATAAAGAAAATTAATGGCGAGAGGTGGTTGTGGTTTTGGGTGCAGGCGGCTGGCTATTGTCTCCAGTAGAGTGGCAGGACCAGAAGCTCGCAGATACCGACGGCTACTGAAGGCCAGGGGTACAGGAGAGGTCACCTCATGACGTAACCCTGAGGTCTGTACGTGCGCCCCATAGTCAAACAGATATCCGCGGTCTTTCAAACTGCCTAATCTTGTGCGTGTACAACAATGACAAAATAAATGTGTCTCCAAAACGACAAATGGTGATAAACATAATACGGGGTGAATCATACGTTTGATCGCGTTGTGTGATGAAAATATTACCATTACATGAAATATGAAATTACCGTTGGAAAGGCAATTATTCAAATTACAACAATGGAATAAAACAAAACTGTGTAGAACTTACGTCATTAGTCAAAATGGCGTTGAATACGAAACAGCAAATTACAATTGCTGAATGGGCAATAACGTATGTTAATGATCATGAGGCCGCAAGACGGGCAAGACGTGACATTAACGGAAACCTCAAGACGTCGACATGCTGAAATTAGTGATTGAGGAAGAAATTAGAGCTCCTCCTCTAAACATGCTATCATAACGCAATGAATGACTTCCCAAAGCGTTGCCAATTATGCTTGGATATAAACGGCGAACAGTTTGAAGCAATAAAGTGACATGCTTAGTGTTGTTGTAAGTGATTTGTTTTGTTCTATTGTCGTAATTTGAAGGATTCCCTTTCCAATGATAACATCATATTTCCTTTAATAATAATATTTTCGTCACAAAATGCGATCAAACGTATAGCCATATTTCTAAATAGCCCTGTAGAAGAATAACAAGACTGTGGTATAATTGTGCTGTCACTTGGAAGCAGAAGTCTGTGCAAGAAGTCATATGGTTACACCGATGCAATTCCTTAACCATAATCCCATTCCTTTTTTTTTTTTTTTTTTTTTTTTTACATTCATTAGAAAGAATAACTTATAGTGTATCTGTAAGTAACTTAGGCAAAAATTCAATTTTGTGAGTCAGGAACATACAAAAAACAAAAGGCTTGAATGAATTGGCTTAGACGAGACTCGTTTTCTGTAGGCTACGGGCTCTATTCACTATGCGATCAACCCGAGTTTTTTCCTGATTTTCCAAGTCGACGAGGCAAATTCTAGGTTGAAATTTCATTACCAGAACCTATTTTATCATAATCACAAATTTATAGTAGGTGTATCATTAAAATTAATTTCTGAAAGAGACAACAAACACAAGAATAAATTTCCCCACTGCATACTATGTTCCGAAACTGAGAGTTTTAATTTAAACAAAATTAGGAATATTTTGTTACTGCGATTGTTGATTTAAAACAGATATGTAAAGGCGTGTCAGTTATGGTCGTTCTAATGACACACGCGGCCAAAACTCGAACTCAGGACCCATACCTAATGCACAGGATAACCTAAGCGCCCACGCGGTCCCCTACGAGCCACGAGTGAGAACTAATGAAAATGTTGGAATAAAAGGTAATACGTGTGTCTAAAATAAAAGTGGAGTGCGAAAGAAAAATATATATGCAGAAGAGGACTATTATATATTATTACTATAAGTATAAGGGTTTATATTGTGTATTTAAACATTAAGAAATGTAAAAGATTGTAAACAAAATGTGTTCAAGTGTATTGAAAGTTGTATATACTATGTTTTCAAACAATGGTCAGAAAGAGGACGTTGAATCAAAAGAAAAAAATTATTTTCAATTTTGTGTCTTTGAATTCAAGAGGCATTTATGTAGCAATTACTAATTTGGTTATTATTTGGGACCACACAATAAGCTTTTGTTATGCAGTGGTTAACGGTAACTCAAGGGTTGGCAGGTATATTTTTAATATATTTATTAAACACAATGTGTACATCAAATTAAATTTAGCTTTTTACCAGTCTTTAATTAAATTGTTTAGAGGCAGAGTCCTGTTTTTACACTTCACTAGATGATATTTTGGACATGGATAGTTGCATAATTTACAGATGCAGTCCTCCTTGGGTTCATGGTACATGTTGTTCAGGCATATATTCCCATGAAATCCATGGGCTGCGAAACGTGTGTACAGGTGTCGAAGTTCGAAATTCGGTTGCTTCCAGGTTTCTGTTTTCATTGCGTCTGTTTCCATAATTTCTGTCGGTATCTGGGCGGCTTTGTTCTGTCTCTCCTCGATGACGATTCTGTATGCTTGCGTTTCCGGTAGTCTGAAACAGTGTCTGATATCTTCGATGAAGAAGGATTCCTGGGCTATTGTATAGGCATAAATATTTCTTGTATATTTTGAAATTGACAGTGCTCTTTTGAGAAACCTTGATTTAACGTTCTCCAGTTTCTTAAGATTTGTCACTGTCAAGTAATTCCATATAAGCTGGTTGGCAGGTATATGTACCTGGCTAAGTGAAACTAATGTTTATTATAAAAGTGTAAATTTGATTGACCTGTTGACAATACATTTTGTAAAAGGAATACTTGAGCCAATTTAAAACGTCCTTGGAAAATTAATATAATAATAGGTATCATTGCAGCCAATGGCCATGTAGAAAGAACTGTTTTCATGTCTTAAAAAAGTCTGTTATCGATGTTCCTATGTTTTTACACTGTAATAGGTGATATCGGTCGCAGTGCGACCCACATAGTTTGCACTTGCACTTTTCTTCTGGGTTATGGCGCTTCACTGTTGTGCATATCCTGTGGTGGAAACCATGGACCGCGACTCTCGTCACGGTGTGTCTCAGGTCGTATCTGGCTGCTGTCCATTCCCTGTAGATCATCGCATCCGTTGCGTAGAACTCAGGCCATATCTGTTCTCTCTTCTCGTTGAGTTTCCACAGCAGTTCTTTGTAGGCATCTGTTGCCGGCACGAGAAGATCCAGGTGGAGCTCTTCTATGAAGAATGGTTCCTTTGTCAGTATGTAAAAATTAATATAAAAGTCCAAGAAATGTTATTGTTAACACAGTGTGGTCAATAACTCATACACACACACACACACCCAGTGTGGTTAGTCGCTATAATACGATCACAGTGTGTGGCCTGTAGCTCTCATACGCACGGAGTGTGGCTGGTGGCCCATACGAGGACATACAGTGTGGCCAGTGGCTACCTTACGAAAACAGAGTGGGCTAGTTTATCATATCACGAGTATTCGGAGGAGTCTGTTACTCCTATATTATTACCTAAAAGTGTGAATCAATCGATCGTACGTAAATATACTAACGAGTCTAGATTTTCTCAAGTAGCCTTCAAGATTATATTAATTCATTATATATTGTGTTGTTCATGAAAAGTTCACAGAGTAAACCCGTTTTAATTAACTACACTACTCACTGTTACTGATCATCGAATTCTTTGTCCTTCATATCGGTAGAACCCAGAAATAGCTAAATCTAAAACACGCTCTGTAGAGACACTCGTTTTTCTTCCGGCTGCAATTAACAGAGGAATTCACAGTGAATAAAGGCCTTAAGCAGGTATTCAGTTTACGCCAATTCTTTTAAATATTTATCTAGACCAGGCTCTTAATTTATGGTATAAAAATGTTCTAAAATGGATATTCCTATAGGAGGAAAAATACTACATTCATTATTGTTTGCAGATGATCAAATAATTTTTGCAGGGGATGAAGATATATGATAAATAAACCAATGCAAGAATATACAACATGGGGACTGAATATAAATTTACGGAAAATAATATATATATTTGGGAAAGGATCTGGATGACCTCATACTCGAAACAGGAAAAATAAAAAAAAATATTTCTTTAAATAACTTGGGTCAATAATTAGATTTCCAGGTACATGTGAAAGAGATGTACAAACTAAAGTTTCAATGGCAAAAAATGCAACTAAGACATTATATGGAATAATTCGGAACAAAAGGAATCTAAAATGAAAATTTATAGATTGAGCGCACTCTATAATCTAAGATTATTAATCATCTATAGTTTTTTATAATGCGGAATTTTGTCTAATATGGAAAAAATGGTCCCATGCAATTCCGCTTTGAGTTTTAGTGTATTACTTAATTACATTGCTATTGTATGTGCTATATTACTATTATATGTACTATTGTATTTGTAGATCATTCAAGAAGTTCATAGTTCATCCCTCCATCTCGATGGTAATGACTCAGGCGATAGCGTTTGAAACGCGTATTTTCGAGACCTTGCGCTCAATCTATGGTGTTAACCAAAGTTATTGAGTTTTTCCCTTGTTTTCTTCAGATTTCAAGACAAATGATGGGCTGGAATTTCATTATAGGACCTGTTTCTTCATGATAACCATCACTTCACAGTTTTTTTTAAATAAAATAAGAGTATATTTCTTCAGAGAAAGCACGAAAAACAAAACAATAAAAACAAATACCTAATGACCCTAGACACGTTATGGCCTTACATATCAATAAAATAGAATAAATACAATCTATTTTTAAAAGCTTACATATATATAGTCCCGCGCCGTAGCCGAGCGGTTAAGGTAGGAAGCCTTGGCGCAGAGCTACGGGACTTGCGCTGGTTCGAGTCTCCATGGGGGAAGAAATTTTCTCATGTTATTTCGGCCAGTATGGGACCGGTGCCCACCCAGTATCGTGAGGCAATTGGATAGCTACAAAATGTAGCGGCTCCAGGTTGAGGAACTAGCTATAACGGCTGGGGGACTCGACATGCTAACCACATGTCACCCCTACACTGGCTGTTGATCATCTACCTCTGTGATTGACACATGTGGTCGGGGTTTTTCCTCACCTGTAAGACAAATGTCAGGAAGCTTAGGGCCCAACGGTCCCCGAAAATCATCCGGCCATCATCATCATCTTTCACCGGTGTGGAAAGCAACGGGAAGCTACCACACCTATAATTCCCTAGTAAAGCTGCAAAGCATAGCATGAAAATGCTATGATTGCAGTGAAAGACCTGCCCTCGGGCAGAATTACTATGGATGGAGATATATATATATATATATATATATAGATATATATATATATATATTAATGAATTCTTGTGTCGGGATTTGAACCCGAGTCTCTAAACGATGTATGTTTAGCGCTCTAACCAACTGAGCCACTCAAATATTCCAACACAAACATACATTTTTCTTATATATGCAGTATTCTCAATTCGTACAAGAGGTAGCGGGAAGTGTATATATATATATATATATATATATATATATATATATTATAATTAAATACGTTATAATTACATTTTTGACATTGAGCAATGCAAGTTTAATATGACACGATAAGAAAAATAAATGCCTGAACGAGATTTGAACCCGGACCTCTGGGTTGGTACCCCAGCGTGCTATCCATTACACCACCAGGCAAATCCAATTGAAAACATTTATCTTCGTTATATATATATTATATTCTCCATTATTACTAGATGTCGCGAGAACCCGATCTTCTGCCATCTAGTAGCTGACTATAACAAGTAAGCAAATTAAAGAGAATATTTTTACTTTATAGCAGTGACGCTTTATCGATGTTATAATTAAATTTTTGACATTGAGCAATGCAAGCTTAACATGACATGATAAGAAAAATAAAAAATAATAATTATAGCATCGATACAGCGTCACTGCTATAAAGTAAAAATATTTTCTTTAATTTGCTTACTTGTTGTAGTCAGCTACTAGATGGCAGTGAAGACCGAGTTCTCGCGACATCTAGTAATAATGGAGAATATAATATTATATATATATATATATATATATATATATATATATATATATATATATAGGGCTATATCACAAGATTATTATATTCCAATATTGTGATTAGGCATGATGTAGGCAGTAAAATAAACAAGAATTCGACATTATCTCTGAAGAAGTTTTATTGTCGGTTTGTGTATGTTGTCTGCACATGTGCAGTTCACCGCCGCCTGTGTGTCATTTCGCTCAGATATGGCTCCACTATATTCCTTGAATGTTAAGAAAACAATAATAAAATAAGGAAAACTAATGCACAACGCAAATCTGACATTCCTAGGTGCGTCACAGAGGTCCTTAGGGTCAGCTCAAACTGACGACACGTACTGCCTGTTCAGTACAAGAATAAATGCACCGGTATTACAAAGCCATGTCCCTTTGTGATTATTCTAGTACCCCACAAAGATACACAACTTCTTACAGTTTTTAGAACTAAATAGAAAACAAAAACTTTAAAATTATTTATATTTTAAGAAATAAAATTAAAAATTATAATGTCATCATCACCAACAACAAGGATTAAACCCAATGGCCTGCTCCGATCTCATTAAAACAAATACTTGTACAGACTCTTATAATGCCACACTTCGACTACTGCGACATATTACTGACTAATCTGACAACTGATCTATCTGACAGACTACATACAGCGTGCTCATAATGCGTGCGTTCGATTTATATTCAATCTCCGTCGTTATGACCACGTGTCTCCTTCATTTCAGATTATCAGGCCTTCATTTCAGGCCTTATCATGGCTACGCCTAAATGACAGAAGAACTTTACATTCACATACCTTACTATTCCAAATTCTGCACACATATTTACCAAGTTATTTAACAACACGTTTTCAACATTTATCGGCTCATCACAATTTAGGAACAAGATCACAAGACTCTTCTTTACTTTTGATACCACAACACAAGGACCTGTCTGTACTCTGAATCTTACACAATATCTATGGCTAGAGCATGGAACTCACTTCCCAGTCATGTCAGGGACTGTCAATCGCTATCATTATTTAAATCCAAATTAACTGATATCTTAAGTTCGACACAATGAAAACATTAACTACATAACAACTATATAGAGCATTCCATTAATAATCATGTAGGAAGCTACTTATTTTATTTTATATCATTAAAATTTTATTATATTCTATGTTTTTGTTAGCATTAGCTAGTATTAGATCCATCATCATTGTATTTTGTTTAGTCTGTATTTTCATATCTTAAAATTGTATTATGTACGTAATTTTTGTATAATTTTACTATTCGCTGGTTGAGTGGAAGAGAAGGCCTTATGGCCTTAACTCTGCCAGCTAAAATAAATCATTATTATTATTATTATTATTATTATTATTATCGGTCGAATTGGTCCTTCCATCTCTTCAATAGTCTTCCCAACATTCTTCTCCCTTTTGGTTTATAATTATACATTCTTCTTGGTATGCGCTGTTCATTCATTCGCAATACGTGCTGAAGGTAAGCATTTTGATAATATTTTATTCTTTCACAGAGATTAAATATATTAAGTTCTGTTCTTATATCTTCGTTTTTCTTTTTATCGGTCCTTTGGTATCCTGCTATTGCTCTCAACATCTTCATTTCAGCAGCCTCTATTTGTTTACTATCTGCCTTTGTTAATGTCCAGGTTTCACATCCATAGATAAGAGATGGAACTGCCAATACTTTGTAAAACTTCAAAATAGTTTATTTTCTAGTCTTACACAATAAAGTGCGTTTAATTGTGCCACATATATAATTGAATCGTTGTATTTTAGTGTGTTTATCTAAATTTCTGTCATTGCCTAAATGACATCCAAAATAATTAAAATTCTGAACTTGGTCTATAATTATAATGTAAAATTATAAAATAGTTACTCAAAAGGTCCGTCTCCTCAACTTACAAATTACTGATTGTCTTAGCGCTTTCGGGACTAGTCCCATCATCAGCAGAAGTGACAGGATGTGGGTTCTTATCAGTTGTCCCCTGATTCAATACTGAATAAGAACCCACATCCTGTTACTTCTGCTGATGATGGGACTAGTCCCGGAAGCGCTACAGACAATAAATAATTTTAAGTTGAGGAGACGGACCTTTTGAGTAACTATTTTATAATATTACATTATAAATTTGAATTTAATGAATAATACCTCAACGGAATTTTATCATGAAGTTTATTAATGTTGACTTTAAAATATCAGAAAAACTGATGCACAATTATGGAAACTTGGTTATTGAAAGATTAAATAAGTGCTTTTTAAGAAAGGGGAAATCCTTAAAAACTGCAGGTAATATCGATCAAATATATGAAGTAATGTATC
Source organism: Diploptera punctata (assembly GCA_030220185.1). Classification (NCBI taxonomy): domain Eukaryota; kingdom Metazoa; phylum Arthropoda; class Insecta; order Blattodea; family Blaberidae; genus Diploptera; species Diploptera punctata. The sequence continues at coordinate 167,986 of JASPKZ010007560.1, forward strand.
TATGCTTATTCCCCAGCGTGAGTTCACAGGTGCTTTCTAGCGGGAGTTTCATTACCAAGCTAATTTACTTATACTTATTTACCTACAGCTGTCAACGAGTAACGTGGTTAGCACATCGCCTCACTGAAACTAATAGTAGACAACCAATGTATTAAGATAAATTAAAATGTTTCATACCTCTCCTGACAGCCAATTTTCTAAGTGCATCGCGATTTCAAAACCTTGGCCTATATTAACGACTGATGTTATGTCGATCGGGATATTGTAATTTTCTATTTTTTGTAATATATATATTCGACCGCATTAGTCTAATGGTTACCGTAAAACGGGGTTACTTTGACTCGAGGGACAACTTTGACAGAATTGGGGCTTCTTAAACATTTTAAATGGGGGGCACGCCGTAGCGTAGTGGTTAAGGCACTGAGCTACAAGCCGGAGGGTCGAGGGTTCAAGTCCCGTTGGGGTCAGGATTTTTAAACTGACCCAAACCCTCTGGCGGCACTATGGGGTCGACTCAGCCTCTAACTGAAATGAGTACCAGACGCTTGTTCTGGGGTAAAGGCGGCCGTCACGCAGGGCTGACAACCCGGCTGACATAAAAGTGCCGATTGTCTAGAAAAAGTGGGAGCCTTAACCTCCTACTACCCCAAGGGCCTCCTGAGGCCTGTTGTGGGATCACTTTTTTGACATTTTAAATTTCTTGCGTGTTTTGGGCTATTTTGACAACAACTCAATGGTGTAGACATTTCCTTGAAGGTGCACGAATAATTAAGTTGTTTTAAAAGAGGATGTTAATAATTGTTGGAGACACATCTGTGTCATTTTCAACAACAATGAATTCCCAGCAAGGATAAAATTGTGATTTTCGGTTTTACAGGGGTAAGGACTGGATTTGTTGTGTAAGATGCAAGCTCTGGGTCTGTGGTATGTGTAACAGAGGATCGAACAATTCTCGATATGAATGTGAACTATGTGAAGATGAGATGTGAAAATCTGTTTTTTTTTCTACTGTTGTTTCAAAAATTCATGTTTTCTAATTAATTTCTGATTGTCTAACTACAATAATTACATAAGTTTTGTGTTCTGTTGCGTGTCAGAATTGATAAAGAAGTTTAAGTTTATTTTGTCAAATTACAGTTATAAAAACATTTGTAGTAAGGTTGTTTACAATAAAAATATTTATAAAAAGATAAATTCGTGTCAAAGAAGTACCTACAGTGGGTCTACTTTCAATTATAGTGAAAACAAATGTAATGTCAAAGTAGCCCCAGCACAAGGGTAAAACAGACCTAAACAATACTCATTGTTGTCCTACTAAGTTTTTATTTGAGGAGAACAGTACCAAATGGGATTTGTAGTCTAAGGTTCAATTGGTACAATAAATCGTACATACAATTTTTTCGGAATAAATCATACGAGTTAGACCTTAAAAATCTTCAAAAATATGTCAGAGTAGCCCCATTTTACGGTATATTTCTTGCCACTAGTCCCAGAGCAAATCATCCCAGACGATACAACAACAAGGAATCAGAAGAAAAAACGTCAACCAGGGCATTCTTACCTTTCATCAAGATGTAACTGACCGTATTGGAAAACTGCTAAAGAAAGAAGACATAAAAACAGTATATAGGCCTACCAGGAAAATCAAAAACCTCCTCAGACCGATTAAGGATCAACTTCATTCTCATCAATGAGCAGGAATATACAGGAACTCGTGCAGTTGCGGCCAAGTGTGTATAGGCACCACTAAACGCAGCATCGCAACCAGACTTAAAGAACACGAAAGATACGGCCGTCTTAAGCAAGTGGAAAAGTCGGCAGTAGCAGAACACTATCTACTTCAAGGCCATACAGTACAATACAACAACACAGATATATTATCTAACTGCACACACTATTTTACCCGTCTGCAACGAGAAGCCATTGAAATATTCAAACATCAAAATAGTTACAACAGAAAGGAAGAATCGTTAAAAGTCAACAAAGCATGGATACCAGTCTTAAAAAAAACAGATGTAAACCCCTACAGGAATAATCTACTAGAACATCAGACAGCAACCTCATTGGTGCAATGGAAGACCCTAATGGTAACCAACCAGAAGGCAGATACGATTTACGAAGTAACGGACCGCGCAGAGAACACGTCGCGGATGAAGTACGAACAAACAAACATTAATTTTTATATATTAGATATTTCAACTTAAATAATGAATATTTGTAGAAATAAAAATAGATTTGTTTCATACTTTAATTTAATTGGCAGGTTTCGTCTTATTTTTCCCTCATAGTGTCATTGAATTCCATGTGTCTAGAACATTTTATCATGAAAGTTTATAAAATGGCTAGACGCGTCTAAAAACATAGAGACTAAACTAAGATAAAGTGAAGAAGATAATGATATTGAACTTAAACCAAGGAATGCCACATTACAGCACATTTCCATAACAAATGTTTCATGTTGTTTGGTGTTTAGAGTCTCATTTATTTAAAATTATGTTTAAAATAAAGGAGATAATAACTTTTGATAGTTTACTTTAAGTTTGTTTTGAAAATAATATAACCGCAAGGCTCAGTTCCGTAATAGCTACCTTGCTGTTTTCAAGTTAATCGCCTATTTACGGCTTAAGTAATATTAGTTTTCATTCATGGTTATAAAAGGAATTGCGTCTATAAAACTGGACTTTGTTACATTTAGCTCTACCAACATTGCCTGCCTAAATTACGCAATAAATGATCAAATTAAAGTCTCTTTTAAGATATAATATTAGGAATATCATCTCGATAAATGTTTTATTGAACTTCAGCAAATATTTTAAACCGAAGAAAAACATGACATTGCAATTAAGGTAACTTGTAATAAAACATTAAATAACAGCTATTTCTTTAAGATAAAATAACGTTGAAGGCCTACCATGTGTTGAGAGGGATACTCACCAGTACTATCGAACCCCTAGGTTCATGGCCGCGCGGACATAAGCTCTCCATGCACCCCTATCCTGAGCTAATTTTTCCAATCATTCCTTGAATAATCTACTTCCTTCAAATCATAGTTAATTTTATTCTCCCACCTCATTCTTGGTCTACCAACTGGGCGTTTTCTCTCTGGTTTTCCTACAAGAAGCCTCCATGCAAGTCTTTTATTCCCCATACGTGCAGCATGTCCTGCCCATCGCAGTCTATGAGACTTAACTGTTCTTATTATATCTGGCTTCCCATAAAGACTATGCAGTTCAGTGTTATGTAGTCTTCTCCATTCACATGTCTAATCATCTCTCTTTGGTCCAAAAATGTTCCTAATAACTTTATTCTCAAATACTCGTAATCTCCTTTCCTCCCTTAAAGTAAGAATCCATGTTTCGCATTCATATAATATAACTGGTAGAATAATAGTTTTATATATTTTCAGTTTAACGTTTTTTGAAAGGAGTTGGGACATCAAGAGTCTCTGTAATGCATATTAGCACGCATTTCCAGAATTGGGCCTATGTTTAATTTCTTTGTGCATCTCATTCCTATTTGTGATTATTGTTCCTAGGTATTTGAATTCAGCCAATTCCTCAAAATTTCCCTCATTTGTCATTAGCTGTGCATTTCCATTATATAATGTATTTCTACGTGTGACCATATATTTAGTTTTATTGATATTTACTTCCAGTTCTAATTTCTTAGTCTTACTCAATAGTGTGTACGTGTTGGCCTTTAGTACCTCCTCGCTATCGGCTAATAGTACTACATCATCAGCACAAACGAATAGCTTATTAATACCACTGAGTTGTAGGCAGTATACGTATTCGTAAAATATATAACTATTTGAAAGTTTCTGAAGTTGTCAATTGTTTTATTATTGATATTGATAGAATTTTTAAAAGCTGAACACTAGTTGTAGTGCATTAAATCTAATGATTGCAGAACTGCAACCCGACATTCCTGGAAATTTAAGTTAGCAAAACCCGTCCTATTATTTTGATATGGAATACTGTTTCCTCCCTAATTGGCCACTTTACGTTACACAGCAACAATTTCATTTTATTGACATAAAAAGTTAAAATTATAATTCTATAATAATCGCTTTGAAGCATAAAAATGAACAGAATAACTAGAAATATTGATATATAAATTAATTGAAAACTAAGAAAATAATAGTAAAAGTAGAATGTCCAGATAAAGATTCCAGGCAACATTGATTGGACATTAGTTTGCAAAAGAAAACACTTCTATTTATTGTGATCTGTTATCTTTAATCTACAATTCCTGGCTTCAGTATTTACAATAATATATGTAAATTTTGGAAGTTAGTTTTGTTAATCATGCTATCGTATTTGTTTTATTTCTAAACAAGTTTTAAGGTGTTGGAAACACATTGCTAATTCAAATAGGCTCTTTTCCGATATTAAGAGCATCAAATGTTAATTTCTCTTCTGTGTCTATTTTACCACATAATTGTATTACGTTATCTAAAGCATAAAGAAACACCCTGCGATCCTTTTGATCAAACAAAACTTTAACTTTTATACTTTAGTTTTATTTTGAACCTTTTTTAACATATTTAGTCATTTCTCATCTAGGACGTTCAGGTTATATCAATGTGTTATGTAGGCCATGTTTACTGGTGTTCACTTTTCTATTGTCAAAATGTATATATCTAATATATAAAAATGAATGTTTGTTTGTTTGTACTTTATGCGCGGCCATTTGTAATGAGGCTTTTTGCAAAATGTTCAGGAGATTCTCGGGATGAACATAGGCTACAAGAGGGTTGTGATACTCAATTCCTACACCCTTAAAAATCGCCCTTTGTATTGGTAAACGTAAAAAAGTAGCTCTTTGGACGTTTAAATGGCTTACGCTGTCTAAAACATAACAAATACACAAAATTAATGTGCACATAAATGAATATCTCAAAAAGCTCTACTAAAAAATTCTGCGACAGCATATGTTTATGTTTTACGGATATCTCACAATAACCATTTTTGTCTTTCATTGATGCCAAGAAGATCGAGACAAGAACGTAGATTCTTGTGTAAGCATAGCAGCACATTGTGGGTATTCTTTTACGGGTAACTTAGCATTAAAATCCCCTAGAAACACTTTTATATAATATTGGATATGCTATCATATATACTTTCTAAATACTTATAAAAATGTTCTTTAATTATAACATTCTTCTCCTCTGTTGGTGCGTGTACAGATACCAGGGTTATATATATATATATATATATACAATAGATTTATTTAGCCTGGTGGAGTTAAGACCATGTGGCCTTCTTTTCCACTCACCAGGACAAACATATGTTACATATAAATACAAAAAAATACAATAATAGACATATTAAACAATTAATTATCTGTGAAATTGAATAATAATGAAAATAATGTCTAATAATACAATGAAATTAAATACAGTTAAAATTAAATTAATGATAGAATGAATACCAGAAAGGAATAACAGCTCGAATCTACTATACATAAAAAGAAAAGAAAGAAAAAAAGAAAGTAATAAACTACAATGAATTAATCTATGTTTTTTATACAAGGCATTAGATAAATATATTAACGAATCTTAAATCTATTTTTATTAAGTAATGAAAAAACACATTATTAATTTTTAAAAAGTAATATTAGTGAGTTGTTTCTGTTAGTAATTTTATTTTCAATTTGTTTCTGAAAGATGGTAAAGTTTGGCAGTCTCTGATATAGGGTGGAAGGGAATTCCATGTTCTAGCATATATATGAGACACTAAATATGTCACAATATCACAATTTTTAGTGTCTCCACAAATATAAAAATAACTGAAAATACACAGATATAGTTACGAAAAATAATAGTCGTAGTTTATGCTGATGATGTAGTATTATTGATAACGAGGAGATACTAAGGGTCAACACACACACACACACACACTATCGAATAACACTACAAAATTGGGACTGGAAGTAAACATCAATAAAACTAAATATATGTTCACACATAGAAATGCATTAATATAATGGAAATAGACAACTAATGACAGATGAACGAAATTTAGAATAAGTGGCTGATTTCAAGTATCTAGGAACAATAATTACAAACAGGAATGAGATGCACAAGGAAATTAAACATATGCTCAATTTTGGAAATGCGTGTAATTATGCATTACAGGGACTCTTGTCGTCCCAACTCCTTTCAAAAAACGTTAAACTGAAAATATATAAAACTATTATTCTCCCAGTTATATTATATGGAAGCGAAACATGGGCTCCTACTTTAAGGGAGGAAAGAAGATTACGAGTATTTGAGAATAAAGTTCTTAGTTCTTGCGAAAATTTTTGGACTAAAAGAGATAAACACACAGGTGAATGGAGATAACTACATAATAGTGGGCTACATGATATGTGTACGAAGCCATAATAAGAAAAGGTAAGTCTCCTAGGCTGCGATGGGCAGGACATGGGGGATGAAAGAGGTGCAATGGAGGCTTCTGATAGGAGGACCAGAGGGAAGGCGCGCAGTTGGTTGACCAAGAATGAGGTGGGAGAATAATATTATCCATGATTTGAGAGAAGTAGATTATACAGGGGATGATTGGAAAACATTAGCTCAGGATAGGGATGAAAGGAGAATTTATGTCCGCACGGCCATGAACCTACGGGTTCCATAGAGCCAGTGAGTTGGTTAGTTAGTTTCCTCGTTGTTTCTGCATCGATTATTTGTGATTGTAGGTACTGTACTGTACTGCACCTGTAAAATTTGCCGGAGACTCGCCTATCTTAATTTATCTTATGTGTTCATCAGGTAAGATAATTGAATGTAAGAAAAGCACTTTTATGGTCAAATACATTCAGATTTTTTATTGATGAAATAAATTAATTTATTCAACGTACACTCTGCTGGAGTTCGTAATTCCTAAAAAAGTTAGTTAGGCTTATACAAATGTGTCTAAATGGCTCAACGAGTAGGGTGCGTGTAGGCAAACAGTTTTCAGACACTTTTGAAATCCAGAATGGGTTGAAGCAAGAACATGCACTATCTCCTCTACTATTTAATTTTGTACTAGAGCATGCCATTAAATCTTTAGAGAATGAGGAAAGCTTACAACTGAATGGTATTAATAAGCTGTTAGTTTATGCTGATGATGTAGTACTACTGGCCGATAGCGAGGAGATACTAAAGGCCAACACGCACACACTATTGAGTAACACTAAGAAATTAGGACTGGAAGTAAATATCAATAAAACTAAATATATGGTCACACGTAGAAATACATTATATAATGGAAATGGACAGCTAATGACAAATGAGGGAAATTTTGAGGAAGTGACTGAATTCAAATACTTAGGAACAATAATCACAAATAGGAATGAGATGCACAAAGAAATTAAACATAGGCTCAATTCTGGAAATGCATGCTATTATGCATTGCAGAGACTTTTGATGTCCCAACTCCTTTCAAAAAACGTTAAGCTGAAAATATATAAAACTATTATTCTACCAGTTATATTATATGGGTGCGAAACATGGACTCTTACTTTAAGGGAGGAAAGGAGATTACGAGTATTTGAGAATAAAGTTCTTAGGAAAATTTTTGGACCAAAGAGAGATGAACAGACAGGTGAATGGAGAAGACTACATAACAATGAACTACATGGTCTTTATAGGAAGCCAGATATAATAAGAACAGTTAAGTCCCGTAGACTGCGATGGGCAGGACATGTTGCGCGTATGGGGAATGAAAGACGTGCATGGAAACTTCTTGTAGGAATGCCAGAAGGAAAACGCCCAGTTGGTAGACCAAGAATGAGGTGGGAGAACAACATTAACTATGATTTGAGGGAAGTAGATTATACAGGGAATGATTGGAAAGCATTAGCTCAGGATAGGAATGTATGGAGAGCTTATGTCCGTGCGGCCATGAACCTACGGGTTCGATAGTGCCAGTGAGTAAGTAAGTAAGTACACTCTAGGTTAATATGTGTGACCATTAATATAATGGGAAGGAATCATTAATTATAGGCGATGTGAAATTATTATTTTTATTTCAAGTGAAAATTTGTTAAGATCTAAAATTTGTATATAATGATCAAATTATCGGGTATGCAGTTTGAATGAAGATGTTTATATATAATGCTGTAGGCATTTGTTCACGCACTGCTGAACACATATACATTATTTATATGCCTGATCCTAATTATGCCTGAATTATATTATAATATATTAAAATTTGTCATTTTTTCTTTCCATACTTTTATATACTATTCATGCTGCTACCAGATGCTTACAAATGTGAAATAATATTAATAAAATAATAATAGTAACAACAATAATGACATTAATAATTACACTGGTCAAAATGATTTTTGTCTCATGAGTACCAATTGTTGTACTTAATGCAGTTTTTTATCGTGTTTTCAAATATGTATTCGGAATTTCTCCATCACCCAGAGTTTTTTATTTCAATTTCAATTAATGGATTTAAATAATTTCTTTTTTTAATAAACCTATATTTCTTCCCCGAAAATCTTGGCGCAGTGAGTGATGAGCACGGAGAACACTTTCATCAGGAGATTTCAGCTATGGAAAATAGATATCAAGGCAAATGGAATCCTAATATGCTAGCCGATTATTGTTGGACCATCAAGAGGGATGCTCCACAGGCGAAATATAGCAGAAAATCGTCATTTCTTACTTTCTAAGGAGTCCGAATGTTCGAATATTGTGTAGTTACGAATGTAGAAAATATTAAAGTGTTTGAAATTATAAATGCCTGTCTCTCGGAAACCTTGCGTGACGGAGAAAAACCGATATCATATTTGAATTCAGGAGAAAAACAAAAATGTATGATTCTGATAGTATTTTTGGAGACAACAAAAAAAAGTTTATTTTTTGTTGCTCAGTGTTACTATTGCTTTATTACTTGCGAAATTTCTAATTAAGTTTATCATGGTTCATTTTCTCAATACATGAAACTATAACTATCTATTTGACGTCAATTTAAAATATCGTAACATAGGCCTACTGAAATGTATGAAATAGAAGTTTTATAAAATTATCATCATCATTATTATTATTATTATTATTATTATTATTATTATTATTATTATTATTATTATTATTATTATTATTATTATTATAACAACATATGGGGACACGCCGTAGCGTAATGGTTTAGGCACTGCGCTACAAGCCTGAAAGTCGAGGGTTCGAGTCCCGGTGGGGTCAGGATTTTTAAACTGACCCAAACCTTCTGGCGGCACTATGGCCCTGAGGTCGACTCAGCCTCTAACAGAAATGAGTACCAGACTTTTTTCTGGGGTAAAGGCGCCGTTACGCACGGCTGACACCCGTCTGACATCAAGTGCCGATTGTCCAGAGAAAGTGGGTGCCTTAACCTCCTACTACCCCAAGGACCTCCTGAGGCCTTTATTGGGATCACTTTACAGCAAGATGTTGAACATTGAAAAAAGAAATAGAAATAAAGTCATACGAGAAAAAATGAATATTAAATATTCAGTAGTAGATTATATAAGGTACAAGCAATTAAATTAGTATGGGCACGTACAACGAAAGCATAAACAAAGGCTACCCAAGGAAACATTGGAATGGTGTCCACTTGGAAAAAACAGAAAAGAAGACCTCGAAACTCGTGGATGCAAGAAATGAGAACTGAAATGAGAACTAGAGGACTGGTGGGCATGGTGTTGGATTGATAGGGACGAATGGGAAAGTAAAATAAAACTTTATGCACAGAAAGATTTGTAAACATTTAAAATCTGTAAATAAATAAATTTTTATTATCGTTATTGTTATTATTATTATTATTATTATTATTATTATTATTATTATTATTATTATTATTATTATTATTATTATTGTCCAGCGCTGTTTGTAGATAAAATAATAATGAATAAGGTTATAATTATTATTATAAAGATTATTTATCTTGCAAATACAAACTTTTTGATTGGAAGTCAAATATACTTAATATATTAGATAAATATATATATATATATATATATATATATATATATATATATTATATTATCTCGAGGTAGCGTGCTGCCTTGTCACACAGCGGGCCCGGGTTCGATCCCCGGTCGGGGCAGTTTTTCTGGGTGAGGTTTTTATCGGGGTTTTTCCTCACCTGTAAGACAAATGTCAGGGAAACTTTAAGGCCCAATCGGTCCCCGAAATCATATGGTCATCATCATCATCATCCCTATTATTATTATTATTATTATCATTATTATTGTCCAGCGCTGTGGTCTCGAGGTAGCGTGCTGCCTTGTCACACAGCGGGCCCGGGTTCGATCCCCGGTCGGGGCAGTTTTTCTGGGTGAGGTTTTTATCGGGGTTTTTCCTCACCTGTAAGACAAATGTCAGGGAAACTTTAAGGCCCAATCGGTCCCCGAAATCATATGGTCATCATCATCATCATCCCTATCATTATTATTATCCTTATCATTATCATCATCATCATCATCATCTTCCTTCACCGGTGTGGAAAGCAACGGGAAGCTACCACACCTACAATTCCCTAGTAAAGCTGCAAGCATAGCATGAAAATGTAATGATTGCAGTCAAGAACCTGTCTTCGGGCAGAATTACTATGGATGGATTATTATTATTATTATTATTATTATTAATTATTATTATTATTATTATTATTATTATTATTATTATTATTATCATCATTATTATTCACTGCAAATGGTGGTTTCATGTTCGCCTCTGGTACCGAGTTTCGCTAAAAAATTAAATCTGGCCGGGAATGATCGACATTTAAGAGTGTAAAAAGGCTAGGTATGACTTCGTTCTGAAGGAAAGTAATCGTCGATTATTTTGAAGAATCTCACGTTTGAAATAAGAGGCCACTGAACAAAATTTGGAGACTCTTTATCGCCCAAATATGAATTACTGCCTAATAACTGAGCTATTAAATATTGCCTTAAAATATTATTTTGCCTATTATTGTTATATATATATTATAGATATAGATTATATAAGATATCCATCCATAGTAATTCTGCCCGAAGGCAGGTACTTCACTGCAATCATAGCACTTTTCATGCTATGCTTGCAGCTTTACTAGGGAATTGTAGTTGTGGTAGCTTCCCGTTGTTTTCCACACCGGTGAAGGATGATGATGATGATTATGATGACGATGATAATGATAAGGATGATGATGATGATGGCCATTTGATTTCGGGGACCGTTTGGGCCTTAAAATTTTCCTGACTTTTTCTTACGGGTGAGGAAAAACCCCGATAAAAACCTCGCCCAAAAAAGCTGCCTCGACCGGGGATCGAACTCGGACCCGCTGCATAACAAGCAGCACGCTACCTCGAGACCACAACGGTGGACATATAAGATATGATCAATTAAATTGGTATGGGCACGTACAACGAATGCAAGAGGAAAATTTACCCAAGAAAACATTGGAATGGTGTCCACCTGGAAGAATAAGGAAAGGAAGATCTCAAAATTCATGGATGCAAGAAATAAGAACGTGAATGAGGACTGGAAGACATGGAGTGGATGGATGGAGACGAAAGGAGAAGAAAAATGAAACTTTAGGCACGGAAAGATGTGTAAACATTAAAAATCTGTATATAAATAAAATTACTATTATAATGAGGAAATAAATTGAACTTGTGTTTTAGAGCAATGGTATTATTTTAAATAACCAATGGTTTCGGTTGATTGCCTCCCATGTTGAATCGTAAGAGTGTTTTCTGTAACAGTTTAACAGATCCTTCGCATTCTTGCCATGTTTTTTTAAGATGATAAAAACCCGAACTTCATAAAAGCGGGGAAATGTCGCATTAATGAGAACTGAACGGTTAATTAACGGCTGAAGCTCGGCAAGTGTTTAATATCGAGTGTCTTGCTGTGGAATTCCTGCCCTCGGGGTAGCTTAACTCTAGGTCACTGCGCTATCCACCAAAATATTCCTAAACCGCTAGCCGCCTTAAAAGCTTTAACTTTAGAACCCAGGTTTTAAATATGGCAGAAAATGTTACTACAGATTGCAATATTTTATTTTTGCAAATAACGTAATTAGAAACATACGTACTTATTCACTTTTGTACTAGAGCATACATTCAAATCTTCACCACAGCGGTCCCCAACTTTATTCGATTCGGGAAACCCTTCCACAACGATCTGAGCTGGGTGAGCCACTGACTTTTAAATATACATACAGTAGACATGCAAAAAATTTAATTTCAAGAAAAAAGTTTAAAACCCTTAAATTAACTTATCCTTTAACGGTTAAATCCTAAAGTTACTCTAGTTACAGCTTAACCCTTAAATTGGCAAAACACAAATCTCTTCTGTTGGTTATTTAAATTGGGCGGACCGCAGTGAAAACCGAATCTTGTATAACTGTTATTATTAGGTATATTATATAATTAGACACACATTTAGTTGGTTCCTTTTTGTTCGTTTTCTTCTGATTTATTTAAATTGTCAAATTAATTAAACCAACTGATATATCCAAAAGGACACATTACGAATTTAAGGGTTAAAAGTTACAACAACGTGTAGGCCTAGTTACAATAATAGATACAAGTTTTCATTGTAATTACTTACCTCTTCCTTGGAATTCAGTGAGAAGGTTGCTCTTCCTTTCCATGGCAGAGAGCTTTGAAGTCAGAAACCACTGTTAAATAAAATCTCAAATCACTTTCAGCCAAAGTATGTTTCTGTATTTATTTCTTAAATAAACAGTAAAGCTGGAGTTCCACAGGGTTTGGTGCTCGGCCCATTGCTTTTTTCAATCTATATAAATGACATATCTGACTCCCTAAAACATTACAAACATCATTTATTTGCTGACGACATGCAGATCTACTTTCACTCAGACAAATATTCTTTAAAGGACGCGGTAACCAAAATTAATGAGGACCTTGAACTCGCTAACGGCGTGGACAGAGAAATATGGACTTCAATTAAATCCTAGAAAGACACAAGCAATCATTATGGGCCATCAGAGACTATTATCCTCAATTAACACAAATACAGTATTATATGTGTCACTTAATGGGGTTCAAATCCCTTATAGCGAGACAGTAAAAAAAAAATCTAGGACTAATTATGGATAAACATTTAAATTGGAATAAACAAATAAATAACATTTTCAAATCTATCTTCTCAATAATACACTCATTAAATCGTACAGGAAATTGTTTACCGTTTGCTCTATGTAAAATGTCAGTGGAAACACGTGCAATGCCCCATTTTGATTATTGTGATACTCTTTTTACTGACCTAAATACTGTTCTTACCGAAAGACATCAACGTGTTCATAATTCTTGCATACGTTTTATTTATGGTGTACGCAGATTTGATCACGTTACATAATTCCTGGAACAATTGCCATGGCTTCGTCTACAAGATCGTAGAACCATCCATTCCCTATGTCTTCTCTATAACATATTACACACATCATTACCTTATTATTTATCACATCGCTTCACTAGACTCTCTGATACACATAAATTTGATACCCGATCCCTTGAGCACATTGTCCTTTATATCCCTCCTCGTCATACTACCTATTATTCGAAATATTTTGCAGTTTCTCTTGCTAGAACATGGAATTCCCTTCCACCCTATGTCAGAGACTGCCAAACTTTACAATATTTCAGAAACAAATTGAAAATAAAATTATTAACATAAACAAACTCACTAATATTACTTTTTAAAAATTAATAATGTGTTTTTTTCATTATTTAATAAAAATAGTTTTAACATTTGTCAATATATTTACCTAATGCCTTGTATAATAACCGATAGATTAATTCGTTATAGTTCATTACTTTCTTTGTATTTTGTTTTTCTTTTATGTATAGTAGATTCGAGCTGTTATTCCTTTCTGTATACATTCTATCTTTAGTTTAATTTTAATTGTATTTAATTTTATTGTATTATTAGACATTATTTTCATTATTATTCAATTTGACAGATAATTAATTGTTTAGTATGTTTTATTATTGTAATTGTTTGTATTTAAATGTAACATATGTTTGTCCTGGTGAGTGGAAGAGAAGACCACATGGCCTTAACTCCACCAGGCTAAATAAATCTATTCTATTCTAAAATAAATCTATTCTATTCTATGAAGAAAACGACTTTTCGCACAAATAGATGTATATATATATATATATATGTAACAAGGAGCAATTTTGAGGAAGTGACTGAATTCAAATACCAAAGAACAATAATCACAAATAGGAATGAGATGCACAAAGAAATTAAACATAGGCTCAATTCTGGAATTTCCCTAGTGGGAAATTTCTTAACCGCACGAATTTAGTTGCGCTTATTTACCTACACATTTCATGAATGACATGTGGTTAGTATACCGATTCATTGATACATCTAGTAGGCAACATTGACGATGAAGGTCCACACATTTTGCTTAGAGAACTCGTTATTCAGGCTTAAGGTTTTTTACGAACCTGAAAATATCCCGACTCGGAACCCACGACTTAAAGTCCCCCCCCCCGATGACTTGCCCGTTGGATTTTTCCATTCTAAAAAATGCATTGAACCCGGCCGAGATTGAACACATTACCATCGGTACTAGAGGTAAGGAACATTAACCATTAGACCCATCGCGACCGACTTATGATTTATTATTGTAAAATAGGCCCTATATTCAATTTGTATTACGATTACTTTAATTTTATTCCCAAAACAAACTGTTCCACATTTAGCTACTTCCATATATATATATATATATATATATAATCATCCGGTATCATGGCAGCTGCCGCCGTCTTCCGGAAACCAAACGCCATTCCTCTCTGTCCATCCATTGATGTTCCTCCATTCCTCTGATATTCATAGCTGCTTGTACCCCTTCTATCCAAGTTTTCTTCGGTCTTCCTCTCTTCCTCCTTTCCATTGGGATCCATTCCATAACAATTTTAGGCAATCTTTGTTCTGGCATTCTTTTGACATGGCCATAATACTGTAATATTTTCTTTTCTATAATTTCTATGATGTCCGGCTCCTCTTCTACACCCATAATTTCCCTTATTTCTTTATTATTTATATATATATATATATATATATATAAGGAGAGGATTGGCTGTAGTACGGTCGCTAAATGAGGCTAACAAATGCCTGACGATACAAATCAAGTACAGCACATTAGCAGTCGTGATGAATCGCAGAGATATCTACGGACACACTTCACAGCGGGCTGTTGCTGGCCATTCATTTCCTTGGCAAATTGTATCTTACCCTTGTCCGTCATTTCTATCCTCTATCGACTATGTAAGCTTACTAACAATTACAACAGAATTTTTTCATCAAAATTACTTCTCTTTCATTCTATAATAATAATAATGATAATAATAATAATGATGATAATAATAATAATAATAATAATAATAATAATAATAATAATAATGATAATTTTTCTTAGTTTATCCTGCTCCTTAAGAGGAACTGTTAGTTTTATGTGTCTAACGCCTCCCGGCCTCACAGAGATATGGTCTATCGGGAGAGAATGTTCAATATATTTTATTGGTGTTCCAACTTCATTGGGTTTCATAGAAATTGCTAACTTGCACATAAAACAATAATAATCCTGAGATTATACAAATCCATATTTATTATGCAATTTCTTGTTATTTCGCTATGTCATATTTTTTCAGGTATTTTATTATATTTAGAAGTTATTATTTTGCCATTTTCATGATTTTTTCACCTTATTTGATATTTTCCATATAATATTTTAACATCAATAATATTATCTGAGGTATAAATGAATAGTAACACTATTCTGCATCTGACTACCGTATGACTGGTGACTTTGTGTACCTCTTACAAGAATTCTTACAAATTTTAATTCTATAGAAGTAGGTAGAAGGGGGTTACTAATTTAAGTGAACAAGGTATTTTGTGAGTAGAAGGGGTTATTTTAAAGCAAATAAAGTGGCATAGAATTAAAATTCATGTTTCAGTTTGATTGTGAGTGCCTCTCTGCAAGAATAACACTGAGCAACAAAAAATAAACTTTTTTTGTCTCCGAAAGAAAAATATGTGATTCTGATAGTATTAGTTTCCCTTAATTCAAAATATAATATCGGTTTTTCTCCATCACGGAAGGTTTTCCAGAGACAGGCATTTATAATTTGAAGCACTTTAATATTTTGTACATTCGTAACTACACAATACTCGAACATTCGGACTCGCCTAGAAAGTAAGAAATGATGATTTTCTGCTATATTTCGCCTGTGGGAGCATCCCTCTTGATGGTTCAACAATAATCGGCCAGCATATTAGGATTCCATTTGACTTGATATCTCTTTTCCACAGCTGAAAGCTCCCAATGAAAGTGTTCCACGTTTTATTTTACAATGGACAAATGGACGAAAAAAGTTTATTAAAAATAATTATTTAAATCCATTAATTGAAATTGAAATAAAAAAAACTGTGGGCGATGGAGAAATTCTGAATACATATTTGAAAACACGATAAAAAAACTGCATTAAGTACAACTATTGGTACTCATGAGACAAAAATCATATTGACCAGTGTAATTTGACGGTGGACAGATGTTCAGTTAGTGTATCTTGTTAGAATGTATTACAAAATTAATTGTTTTAACAAAATTGCATTTTATTAGGCATCGCGCAGAGGAAGTAAATTTCTAATATTTAAATGAGTCAATACATTTAAGATATTTTGGATAATTTTTAATGCTCTCAGACCATTTATGAGTAGGCCTACTTTTCATTTTATAGGTCATATGAACAATTTTGATCGTGAAAATCCGAATTATGGCAAGTAATAATAATTATTATGACTATTCAACTCATGCCCCAAATGGGAGTCAATGACCAATCACATTTAAGTGATTTTTTATTTACAACCAATCACAGTCGTGTTTCGCCTAAAATTTACCGACTAAAGTTTATCATAATAAAGAAAGAACTCCTTTTCAACATTCTCAATAGGTCATAGCATTATTTTGCAGTGACTGACTCTGCAAGAAATACGGCTACCAGATTGTGCATATAGTGCACCAATGTCAGCAGAACGCGCATGTGAGAGATAATATAAAAACATTTGTAACAATTGATTATACCACAAAAAAAAAACACTTTTTGAATTTTCTTAAATGAATTATTTTCTAGGAAATGACTTTGCAGAAAAATATAATTGACATATTTACATCATAGGACATCAGAAATTAATTAATACCTATAGCATTGGTTAAAATTTCTCCACTAGGGTGCATTCTTACAACATTGCGATCCTTTGGCAACAAATAATATTATGATCTGGTTGCAGTGTTGAACAAAAGAAGCAAATGAAGAGTACCAATCGTTTCTCATTTGTTTTCAAACATCGCCATTTACATTAAATATATAAAGATTTTAAAGTAGCTACAGTTAAATAATGGTTTGTGAGTAAACAGCTTAATTTTATTCGTTAAATGGTCCTAACAAATGCCACTCTTGATTTCCAAATTCTCTAGATATATTCACTCCTCACTTCGTGTGTCGTGAATTTATCGATAATTTGGAAATCACTCGTGGCATTACTTATGAAAAAGTGATGAAAACTGAAATGTTTGAGCGATTCTAAAGTGAATTTAGCACTAAATTTATTTTAAGGTCTTGTTTTGTAGTTTCTTGGGATAGAAAGATACTGCTCTCTCATTTTCGCAAACTCTTCTATGTAGTATCATATATTTGCTGAGTGAAGTTTATATCTTACATCAATTTGTTTGTTAAAGTATAACACATTAGAAAATATTGTTGATACTACATTTTGAAGCACAATCTTGATGAAACAGAAATATCCCGCAGTGTTTCAAATGAAGCATTGTCCAGAAAAGTACACTGGAAGCTATAAAATAGGCCTACATCAAGATACGAAACACATGCGTTGGCTTAAATACGCACCAGTTGAAAACTTGTACAACTTCCTGCATAACATAATATTGTTATATAAACTACGTGTACTAAATGAAAAATGGCTACAAAACTTTATAATCTAACAAAATTGTTTCTTAAAAGTACAGATTTGAAGTAAATGTAATAGTTTCGTAAAAATCAATCATAAGAAGAATAAAAAATCGCTAATATTCTTCAAGATGATATATAAACTATATTTTTGAGCGATAATCTGTTTTGACGTAATGACCATTATTGAAAGTTCGACTTCCTACAATTCGGGGTTGCCAACCTAAATAACCATACTGTAATATTACATTCGAGGATCATGTTGACACGCGACGTAGATTCTTTTCCATTCCAACTGTTAGGATTATTTTGTTCAGATATAGATATAAAAACAAGAACATTTAGGCCTATCTCTTCTATTATTGACCCATTTTCGAAAGCTTTTTTATTTGAATATAATTTAATCTTAGCGTAACGGTCCTATTATTCGAAATATTTTACAGTTTCTCTTGTCAGAACATGGAATTACCTTCTACCGTATGTCAGAGACTGCAAAATTTACCATCTTTCAGAAACAAATTGAAAATAAAATTATTAACAGAAACAACTCACTAATATTACTTTTTAAAAATTAATAATTTGTTTTCTCATTATTTAATAAAAATTGTTTTAAGATTTGCCAATATATTTACCTAATGCCTTGCATAACAAGCGATAGATTAATTCATTATAGTTTATTACTTTCTCTGTATTTTCTTTTCTTTTTAAGTATAGTAGATTCGAGCTGTTATTCCTTTCTGCATACATTCTTTCATTAGTTTTATTTTAATTGTATTTAATTTTATTGTATTATTAGACATTATTTTGATTATTGTTCAGTTTGACAGATAATTAATTGTTTTGTATGTACTATAATTGTATTTTTTTTTGTATTTAAATGTAACATATGTTTGTCCTGGTGAGGGGAAGAGAAGGCCACATGGTCTTAACTCCACCAGGCTAAATAAATGTATTCTATTATCATTAATTGATTCATAAAAATATAAAAAAATAGTGTTGAATCTAATTATGAAAACAATAATGGGTTAATTAACTATTGTTAATCCAATTTTACAGCACCAGACAATATACTACCTCTTTGCTACATGTTCCAAAATGTTATACAACTCCTGGATCTAAACATAGTAGATATCTAGGACCCAAATTATATAATGAATTAATTAGATCCAATCCAGAACTAAGTATACTAAACACAGCTAGTTTTAAAAAGCAATTAAATTAATTATTTCTAATTAATTAAGTGAATAAAGTAAAAGTAAAGTAAAGTGATCCCACAACAGACCCGGAGGCCCTTGGGGTAGTAGGAGGTTAAGGCTCCCACTTTTTCTATACAATCGGCACTTTATGTCAGCCGGGTTGTCAGCCCTGCGTGACGGCCGCCTTTACCCCCAGAACAAGCGACTGGTACTCATTTCCGTTAGAGGCTGAGTCGACCCCAGGGCCATAGTGCCGCCAGAGGGTTTGGGTCAGTTTAAATATCCTGACCCCAACGGGACTTGAACCCTCGACCCTCCGGCTTGTAGCTCAGTGCCTTAACCACTACGCTACGGCGTGCCCCCTATTAAGTGAATAAAATTAATCATTTGAATATTTTAAAATAATAAATATAAAGCGTCTATTTTTGCTTATATTATTATAAATCAATATATAACTAATTACTTTCTTCTGTATTATTGTTTATAATCCATCACATTGTATGATTTATATTATTTTATGTATATCATTCTCCATTCCATTAATTCTCTTGTGAGAATAAGTCTTATTACCAATACATTATTATTTTTATTTGTATGTGTCATACCTTATGTAAAAATGAAACTGGCCCCCAACTTTAAATGTATATATTCTATTTGTATTATTCATGTAACTGAACTGCACCCGAGCACAAGCACTTGCTCATTCGGGTGTCAATACTGTGTATAACATTTATTTGTAAATAGAATTTATTCTTATTCTTAATTAAAATTATTTTTGTAAAGGTTTGCACTACTCCGTTATCTTTATTTATTTAAGGGAAGATATCACAATATTTTGCTTTGCCATAAAATTTGAAATTTGATTAGAGATACTAAGTACTTTACCTTGTCGTGGTGGAGTGGCTTGCGTGCTTAAATGATCCTGAGAGCTATGCCGGCGGTAGCATTGCTGCCGATAGGGTTACCCATGCCGGACTGGTCGAAGGTGATAAGCCAGACGAAATAAGTACCTTGGTCGAAAGAGTGACGATCTTTCACCGTAAAAATACAACCGTCAAGAAATGCGGACATGGGTTCTACTGGGGTAACATTTTCCGGAGGTCAAATAGTCCCCCATTCGGTTCTCCGGGCGGGGACTACTTCAGGGAACCCATGCCAAAGGCTCAAACAACATGATCTTTATAGGAAGCCAGATATAATAAGAACAGTTAAGTCTCGTAGACTGCGATGGGCAGGACATGTTGCACGTATGGGGAATGAAAGACGTGCATGGAAGCTTCTTGTAGGAAAGCCAGAGGGAAAACGCCCAGTTGGTAGACCAAGAATGAGGTGGGAGAACAACATTAACTATGATTTGAGGGAAGTAGATTATACAGGGAATGATTGGAAAGCATTAGCTCAGGATAGGGACATATGGAGAGCTTATTTCCGCGCGCCCATGAACCTACGGGTTCGATAGTGCCAGTGAGTAAGTAAGTAAGTAAGTACTTTTAAAATGATCACCAAATTATAAATCATATTTTTTTAAAATTGGTTTCTGTATTTACAGATTTTTAATTTTTCCGTAAATTATGTGCCTAAAAATCATTTAAACATTCAATAATAATACTGTTTTAATGATGAAAATTCACTTTAGCGTTGTAACAAAAATATCGCTTATAAAAGCATTTTATTGGCAGGATATGTTTTATTATAAATCGTAATGAATGCATCCCATTAAATTACTGAATATACTTTGATATCTTCATGCTATGGTTTATTGCAAATATTTCTTCCTAAAAAATTGATAAACTACTCGTAATTGAAGATTCAAAGAATATCTATGTTCTTTATGATTACTTGGAAATAAAGGCAGAAGCGCTCACTTAAATCTTAATGTGGGAATTACATGAAAAAAGTAGTTAAATGCGAACAGTCATTCTACACGATACTGAAAAAGCAGTGCGTAGAAGTAATTTTAAGTGTTGGGATAAGAACTGAAGTGCATTTAAAGTGCAAAAAACTTCAATAACGTTCTTTTCCATTTAACAGGCGCGTAATTAAATAAAATATAACACTATCTAAAACTTTGGTGCGGAAAGTACAGTGATAAATAGTTGCATTTTGCATTTTGAAATGTTCGGTTCAATTCGCAATGACGATCAAAATTATTTCAATATTTTTTAGTAATATTTAATTTACCTACTTCGCACTATACCATGTCTTGTTTTATATGGTTTTCCTATCATAAGTAATGCCACGAGTGATTTCCAAATAATCTACATAATTTGCAAATCAAGAGTGACATTTGTTAGGACTATTTAACGAATAAAATTAAGATGTTTACTCACAAATTATTATTTAAACATAGTTATTTTAAAATATTCATCTATTTAATGTAAACGGCGATATTTGAAAACAAATGGGAAACGATTGCTTATTTTGTTTATCATAAGTAATGCCACGAGTGATTTCCAAATTATCGATAAATTCACGACTCACGAAGTGAGGAGTGAATTTATCTAGATAATTTGGAAATCAAGAGTGGCATTTGTTAGGACTATTTAACGAATAAAATAAAGCTGTTTACTCACAAATCATTATTTAACTACAGTTATTTAAAAATATTTTTATATTTAAAGTAAACGGTGATGTTTGAAAACTAATGAGAAACGATAGGTAGCCTACGCTCTCTACTGCTTCTTTTTGTTTATCACTGCAACCAGATCATACTATTTATTGCCAAAGGAACGCAATATTGTAAGAATGCTCTCTAGTGGAGAAAAAATGAAACACATCAATCTGTATATTAATTCATTTTTGATGTCGTATACATTTAAGAAAGTGCAAACAGTGGTTTCTTTTTTTGGTGGTATAATCAATTGCTACAAATGTTGACATGTAAGCACTATTATATACAATCTGGTAGCCGTATTTGTTATAGGCTCAGTCACTGCAAAATAACGGTCAGACCTGTTCAGAATATTAAAAAGGAGGAGCTTTGCTTAATATATGATAATCCTAACGTTGATAATTATTTCGTGAAACACGTCTCTGATTGGTTGTAATACAGAAATCATTGAAACGTGATTGGTCATTGACTCCCATTTGGGGCATGAGTTAAATAGCACTGCAACCAGATCATATAATTTATTGCAATATTGTACGAATGCACTCTAATGGAGAAAAAATGAAACACATCAAACTGTATATTAATTCATTTCTGATGTCCTACGATGTAAATATGACAATTATATTTTTCTGGAATGTTACCTGGGAAAAAATACATTTAAGAAAGTGCAAACAGTGGTTTATTTTTTTTTTTTTGTGGTGTAATCAATTGATACAAATGTTTTTATATTAACTCCTGCATGCGCTATATGTTTACATTCTTGCACTATATATACAATCTAGTAGCCGTATTTCTTAGGGAGTCAGTCACTGCAAAATAATGATATGACCTATTAAGAATGTTGAAAAGGAGGTTCTTCCTTTATTATGATAAACTTTAGTTGGTAAATTCTAGGCGAAACACGACTCTGATTGGTTGTAGATAAAAAATCATTGAAATTTGATTGGTCATTGACTCCCATTTCGGGCATGAGTTAAATATTCTTTATAAGGTGGCTTGTGCTTAATCTTCATGTAATCTAGATAATTCAATAGGAGTAATGATGAAACTTGGAAATAAAAAACAGAATATCTTGTCTTGAAATTTCTGAACACTTCAAAAAATGTATTAATATTAAATTTGCCAAACACATACTGGAAACAGGTCATCTGTCGATAAAATCGACAACTACACAGAGAGTATAACCACAACAGCATCCTGAAGATATAGAGATTCTAAAAGAAGCAAAGATTACAGACCTACTCAATGAAAACACACCCGCAGACATAAACCCGTTACAACAACATCAGTACCAGTTAAAATTCAAAAGGTAGAACATTGATTTTGGAAGGCCTCCATATTGGAACTATTTTATAATTAGTTGAGGACGACTGACTTACCAGGTACTAATTTTATATTTAATATCTTATTACATAACCTCAAAGGTGCTTAAATATGAATTTTAAGTGTTGATACATTATTATTATTAATTATTATTAATTATTATTATTATTATTATTATTATTATTATTATTATTATTATTATTTTAATCAAATTTCTACTAATGTAATTCCACAAGAAATTTTGCATTAGGCCTATTTGTAACTATTATCTGATAACATTCGAACCCTTTTTCCATAGGTCTAATATATAATAACAATAATAATCCATCCATAATAATTCTGCCCGAAGGCAGGTCCTTCACTGCAATCATAGCATTTTCATGCTATGCTTGCAGCTTTACTAGGGAATTGTGTAGGTGTGGTAGCTTCCCACATCGGTGAAGGATGATGATGATAATAATGATAAGGATGATGGTCATATGATTTCGGGGACCGTTTGGGCCTTAACGTTTTCCTGACATTTGTTTTACAGGTGAGGAAAAACCCCGATAAAAACCTCACCCAAAAAAACTGCCCCGACCGGGGATCGAACCCGGACCCGCTACGTGACAAGGCAGCATGCTAACTCGAGACCACAGCGGTGGACAATAATATTAATATTAATAATAATAATAATAATAATAATAATAATAATAATAATAATAATAATAATAATAATAATAATAACAATGCTTTATTTATTCTGACAGAGTTAAGGCCATAAGGCCTTCTCTTCCACTCAACCAGCACAAATACAAATAAATATTTGACAAATATAGATATATGCTATACTAATTATAAACAGTTAAAGATACATTAAATGTAGCAATGTAAATTTCATGTACAAACAACATTTTATACGATAATAACAATAATAATACTTACGATAATAATAATAATATAATATTATTATAATAATGATAATAATAATAATAATAATAATAATAATAATAATAATAATAATAATAATAATAATGTAAATATGATAAATTATACGAGAAACACCAATTAATATATATATATATATATATATATATATATATATATATGCATATATATGATATGAAAAGAAAAATGAATACTTGAGTCGGGATTTGAACACGAGTCTCTAAACTCTGTACGTTTAGCGCTCTAGGCAACTGAGCTACTCAAGAATTCCAACACAAACATACATTTTTCTTATATATGTAGTATTCTCAATTCACACAAGAGGTAGTGGGTGTATATATATATATATATATATATATATATATATATACCTTACACTGGGTAATAATGAAGTCAAAGTTAGAGCAAATATAAATTTAGATTTCTTTTAAAAGATGCCAATGTCCATATATATATATATATATATATATATATATATATATGGGGGCACGCCGTAGCGTAGTGGTTAAGGCACTGCGCTACAAGTCGGTAGGTCGAGGGGTTCAAGTCCCGATGGGGTCAGGATTTTTAAACTGACCAAAACCTTCTGGCGGCACTATGGCCCTGGGGTCGACTCAGCCTCTAACGGAAATGAGTACCAGACTCTTGTTCTGGGGATAAAGGCGGCCGTCACGCAGGGCTGACAACCCGGCTGACATCAAGTCTAGAAAAAGTGGGGGCCTTAACCTCCTGCTACCCCAAGGGCCTCCTGAGGCCTGTAGTGGGACTACTTTACTTATATATATATATATATATATATATATATATATATATATATATATATATAAGAATTTAAAGTGTAATCTACCATCAACAAATAAAACATTTGTTATTAATGGCCTATAATAAATAAATAATAAAATGCAATGTAATAGCTAAGCCTGCAAATTTTAAAGCTATGTAGTACGCTAGTGGTGTGGCAAGTTCCATAGTATGTGCATCCGACACGAGCTATTTTGAATTTTGAGTGTGAATTACGAAATAATTGATGTGTTGTTTACATGCTATTAAAACACTATTACCTTCCTGGATCGTTAGTTTTGCATTGCACATGACTCATTTATCGTGAAGGTTATTGTCACATGGGTTGCCTAACTGCGTTATATCGCTTCCCATTTCACTTGTAAGAGAATTACCTGGGTAATATATTTCCGCGAAATGGCTTACATTATACGCCTGAACTGCAAATGGAATGGAATTTAAATGAGTTAACATCAACACAATTTTCCATTAAACCTACTCAAATTACGTCACCTTTCAAATGGTTTTACAATCCATGATATTTCTATCCTGTTCTTTAATACCTTGAAATTTACGAGTATTTTTTAAATGATCATCATCATCATCACTCCAGGGATTAGGCAATTGCCCGTTCCGACTTCATAATGCATCAGCCCAACGTCTTCTAGGTCTTCCAACATCACGTCTTCCTCTTGCTTGATCATTTCTTGCTAACAACTCCTTACTCATTCCATCCATGTGATCAATCCATTTCTGCCTGTAATTCGTGACTTTATCCAATAAAGGCTGTACTTTCAATTCTTCTCTTATATCCTCATTTCTTATTCTATCAAGTCTTGTACATCCTTTTACTTGTCTTAGGAACCTCATCTCCGCCGTCTGTATTCTATCCTTCTGTCTTTTCACTGGAGCCCAAGTTTCACATCCATACAATATTGTGGAAACCGCCATAACATTATACATTTTTATCTTGGTTTCTTTTCTAATTTTATTTTTTAATGTTCTCTGTATTGTTCCGCACACCGTCTGAAATTTATTTATTTTGGAGTCAATATATCTTTCCACATTGTAGCCAACATCACAGCCCAAATATTTGAAACTAGACACCTGTTCTATACTTTGATTTTCTAAAATAATTTTGGATCTCACTGGATCTCTTCCTCTAAAAGTCATGGTCTTCGTTTTCCTTGCAGAAATATTTTTTAAATGATTCGAATAAAATTGGTTTATATGCTTCTTCTTATTATTATTCATAATTTGTAGGATTTTCATTCTGTTTATTTCCAGAATCACTCCTGGGAGGAAGACGTATTGGATGTGCATCCACTGTCTATACATCTCTTGGCTGGTCTTCCTCTTGTTCTTCTCCCGTTCATTGGTCTATCTTCTTTAGCTCTTTTTGTAAATCGGTGGTCTTCCATTCTTTCTGTGTGACCTTTCCAATATTTTCGTCTATCTATAATAAATTTCGTTATGTCTTGAATATGACATTTGTCCCTAATTTCTGTGTTGTGTATTTTATCAAATAATGTTATCCCCTGAACAGTTCTTAAGATCTTCATTTTTTGTTATATCAGCACTAGTTTCTGCCCCATATACCATTATTGGTCGAATTAACATTTTGTATATGCGGATTTTGCTTTTTATTGACATAAGCTTGTTGCGCAAAATTAAATATTTCATTTATACTGATATTTGTGCTGCTTTATCAGCTTGTTTCTTTACTTCTTTCATTAGATTTTAAGTGTTTGTTATTCCATCCATCCATAGTAAATCTGCCTGAGGGCAGGTCTTTCACTGTAATCATGGCATTTTCATACTATGGTTTGTAGCTTTACTAGGGAATTATAGGTGTGGTAGCTTCCCATTGCTTTCCACACCGGTGAAGGATGATGATGATGATTATAGTGATGGCCGGATGATTTTCGGGGACCGTTTAGCCCTACGCTTCCTGACATTTGTCTTACAGGTGAGGAAAAACCCAAAAAAAACCTCACCCAGGAGCCTGTACTGACCGGGAATCGAACCCGGGCCCGCTGCATGACAAGGCTTACTCCTATTAATTTCCATATTGCATTTGCTGGCATTTATATTAAATTGATGTAAAGATCTTTGTAAATTATTTTCAGATTTTGAAAGGAGAACGACATCATTTGCGTAACATATCAAGTGAAATCTAGTGTCATATAAAAAAAAAATTGAGTTTATATGCAAACCCAGAAAAACTAAGTAGATGGAAATGTGCCATTTTGTAAATATTTTATAGCAGATTATGTGGAATAAGTAACGAAAGTATTTGTAATTATTATGGAGACCTTAAAACATTCAAATATAAATAATCTTTATTAACATATCAAAAACATTCAAATTAAGAAATTAATTACCGGCTTCAAGGAGGTTAGTTAAAAGTCTCAACACTTTTATCTTTTGGCTAACAATCTAAGGATAAAATTTATAAATCTATAAAGTTGTCTGCGATTTTCTATCGACGTGAAATATGGTTTCTCATATTAAGGGAATAAAATAAGTTGATTTTGTTTTTGTAAATTAAGTTAAGGTTAAGGATAATCGGTCACTTATGGATAAGAATTGAGAATGGAGGAAGCTTCAGAATGAGAAACTCCATAATTTACATAAATGTCTAGATATTGTTTAGATTAATAATGAGTATGGAAGATAGAGTTCATGTGGCTAGAATAAGTGAGAGTAAAAGCACTTATTTTTTATTGAGAACATTTGGGGAAAATATCATCAAATGTCCTCTTTTTTCAGGCTTTGCTCCACTCGGAAGGTAACCATTCTCAGAAATTTGCTTCTTCTTCGGCTTTCCCCCACTTATAGGTTTGCCGTCTTCAGTTTCCATTTATCTTTACCATTCTAATCTCCCTCTTCCAAATTCCTATCATTCATTATAGTTCTGACATAAGTTTTCCATTTGCATCTTGGTCTGCCATGTTTATTTCTTCCAGGAGATGATATATTTTTTAAACCTGGTTGAGTGGTAGACAAGGCCTTAAGGCCTTAACTCTGCCAGGTAAAATGAATAAATATATTATTATTATCATTATTATTATCATTATTATTATTATTATTATTATTATTATTATTATTATTATTATTATTATTATTATTATTATTGGTATATATATTTTTTACCATCTTTCATTTTCCATTCTCTGTACATGGCGACTCTATATAAGAGTTTGTTTTTCAGCCCTCTTAACAACAGATGTGGTGACACTCATTTCTTTCCAAAATAATAAATTTCTTATTTTATCCTGTTTTGTTTTTTGAAGGATTTTTCTAAGGTAATTACATTCAACTGTTCTAATTTTATTCTTTTGTAATTCCGTCAAACACCAAGTTTCACTTCCATATGACAAAATATTCTGTATTATGCTCTCATGAATTTTCATTTTAGTTTCCTTTGTAATATTTTTGTTCCAACTTTTATGCCCTAAAAAGTCCGTTGACTCCGGTTTTAACCAGCGATCTCGGTAACCAGGACTGAAAGCTATAATCGAGGTGCAATTAAACCTGGCAAACAGATCCTACTTGGTTTTCTAAAGTTACAGTTAAATCAGATAAACTTGGATCTTTAATAACATGACTTGAGTCATGGAAGTTCCTTAATAATAAGTATTGCATATTGAGTAAAGTTGCGGAACGTCATAATGCATGAGGACAGGGTGAACGGTGAAGATAGAATCTCAGCCCTGCAAAAGCCCACAGCCGCTATTACTTAATATGGAAAGTCAACCAGAGATTATTCTAAATCAAAGGAATAACGTGAATTGCTGTTTGTTCCAACGCATTCCCTCATTTCGGTATGTAAAAGGAATACCGATTACACAGATTACATAAATTTGCGCGAAATCTTCACGTCCATTACTTACAATGTTTATGTGGGCCTGTGAAAACATGGAATGCCGCTTAGGTGGCAACTTTTCTATGAATTATACTTGGTATTCCATTTTTGCATTCTTCCTTTTTTTCCTAGTGACAAATGTCACTGTGTTATTTTATTCAAAACAACAGTTTGCTTTCCATTCACTCAGAATAACTTTTAAACTTTAATAGTACATTACGATATGAGGTTGGGAAGTGGTTTTTACAGAATCGAGGAAAAATTTCCGAGATTCTGTAAAACATTTCACAAACATGCGTTGTACATTATTTTTTACGCGATGATGTTTTGAAAATAATAAATAATAGTAAAATAATAACATTTTTGTTGGAAATATTTGCGTTCATTATAAACAATTGACTAACGTTAACAGTTTGGGCAATGTTTATTAGTTGAAACAACAGGAGGCCTTGAAAATAATTATTGATAACATGGCCGCAAGTACGTATTTATTGTTTTACATTGTTTCAAATAAAGTTCAGTTCATTTAAAATGCAGTGATTTGTTTCGTATAATGTGTATTAACACTAACTTTTGGATATTTTCTGTATATACAAAGACGTACTATACATAAAGGGCAGTGTGTTTACTTCCCGCACGTGGGTGAAAATGTAATGTTACAGTATAATTATTTAGATTAGCAAACACCGAAATGTAGGAAGTTGAACTTTCAATAACGGTCGCCATTGCTGATAAGTACGATAAAACGCACTATAGCGCAAAAAAAAAAATTAAAACTGACTTCATAATTCTCATACTGTTATTCTACATGACCACAACTATAATAGACCATAATAATGTAATGCCTAATATTTCAAAAATCGATCCAGTGCTAAAGTAGTTACCAGAATTACCTCTCTTCTGTTTATGACCACACAAAAATTAGTTTATGCTCACTATATTGATGGATTATTTAATTAAGTTATAAACGTAATGTATTAACCTCTCACGAATTATGTAATTAGTTTTTGCGCGATGGTGCGTTTTGTCGTACTTACAGCAATGGCGACCATGGTTTAAAAGTTCAACTTCCTACATTTCGGGGTTGCCAATCTAAATAACTATACTGCCATATTATAACTATTACACATCCAAGTTAACTGTTCACGGGCGGAGGGGAAGAGTTTTAGCGCTAGTGTCGCCGATAAACTGAATCTGAGGAAGGGATGCAGGAGAAAACTGTACATCCGATCACGTATTGAAATTTTTCAACTTCAAATGTGGGGGGAGAATCTCTAAACACGTGTGAAAGTTCTTAACATGATTGTCAAATTAGTCATTTAAGCATGGAACGCTGAAGCGGTCGGATCATTTAAAATCACAGTATTTGTCGTCTCTCTGTTACCAGCCTCACAATAAATCACAAGTGGCAACATGTAATGAGAAGGGCAAGGAAGGGACAGCTCATTCCTAGACGTAACCCCAAAAGTAACAGGGTTGTCAAGTTAGTCATTCTGCCACTGACCGCGCAGAACGACGGATCATTAAAACACATAGTATTTGTCAGCTCTCTACCTGCCAATCAAACAACATAATACAAAGGACTGAAAGTGAACATAGTAAGGAATAGAAATAGAAAGGCAGTTTGTTAGTCAACATATTTTCCGCCTGCACTAAACACTTGGATGGGTAATATACTGTAATATTACATATTAAAACCACTTGTGGGAAGTAAAACCACTGCCCACTATATATACTACGTACAATGTGTATACAAAAAATATCCAAAAGGTAGTGTTAATATACATTATACGAAACAAATCACTGCATTTTAAATGAACTGAACTTTATTTGGAACAATGTAAAACAATAAATACGTACTTGCGGCCATGTTATCAATAATTGTTCTCAAGGCCTCCTGTTGCTTCAACTAATAAACATTGCCCACACTGTTAACGTTAGTCAATTGTTAAACGCAAATATTTCCAACAAAGATGCTATTATTTTACTATTATTTATTATTTTGAAAATACCATCGCGCAAAAAATAATGTACAACGCACGTTCGTGAACTGTTTTACAGAATCTCGGAAATTAAAAACCTCGCTATCGCTCGATTTTTAAACATTTTCCTCGATTCTGTAAAAACCACTCCCAACCTCGCATCATAATATACTATTTCAGCACTTATACAGGGTAATTAGAAAGAGGTATGGATGGGAAGTTACAAGTGGTGGTATAAAATATAGGGATGGGAAGTTACATGAACAGAGGTAAAAGAAGTTCCAATGAATTATGAGTCCGGTATCACTGAGCAACAAAAAAATATATATATATATATATATTTTTGTCTCAGAAAGAAAAATATGTGATTCTGACAGTACTTTTTCTCCTGAATTCAAATATCGGTGTTTTTCCATCACGCAAGGTTTCCGAGAGACAGGAATTTATAATTTCAAAGACTTTAATATTTTCTACATTCGTAACTACACAATATTCGAACATTCGGACTCACCTAGAAAGTAATAAATGACGATTTTCTGCTATATTTCGCCTGTGGAGCATCCCTCTTGATGGTCCGACAATAATAGGCCAGCATATTAGGATTCCATTTGCCTTGATATCTCTTTTCTGTAGCTGAAATCTCCTGATAAAAGTGTCCCCCTTTTACTTTACAATGGACAAATGGACGAAAAAACGTTTATAAAAAAATAATTATTTAAATCCATTAAATGAAATTGAAATAAAAAAACTCTGGGTGATGGAGAAATTCCGAATACATATTTGAAAACACGATAAAAAACTGCATTAAGTACAACTATTGGTACTCATGAGACAAAAATCATGTTGACCAGTGTAATTAGCCACATACGAAATGTAATATTTTGCTGGTTGGGGCTAGGTGAATAAATTACACTACAGGAGGGAAAGTCACTGCACATGTATAAAACAAACAGTAAATCTTAAATCTTTGCAGTTAAAATCATCATTAATCCTGCATATCGCAGGTAACTAGTTGTATCAGAATAGGGTACAGTGAGGGACGATAGTCTCAAAATGTAAACAAAGAAGTGCAGCTCTATAATTCTCTAACGATCGGAAAAATGTATCATTGTTCCTCAATCCTTTGTTTACACTCTCAGACTATCGTCCCTCACAGAATGAATAGGCTGCCACCTTAAAGCCTCTGAACCTGGCTGATTTTCTGTTTGTGGTTGCTTTCATAGTCAGCGAGATTCGATTTTAGAGCGCCGAACTCTCGTTCTCACCCTTTCCCGTTTGTTATAACCAAAAGTTACATTATCCACAGGTTAGAACATGGGCGTGGATATATGGTTTGCTGGTAGTTATTCTAACAGCGTGCTTTACAAGGGATTTATGAAGCTCAGTTAAGATACGAACCTAAAACCTGGTGTTGTAAAATGGTATATTCATACTTACTTACTTACTTACTCACTGGCACTATCGAACCCCTAGGTTCATGGCCGCGCGGACATAAGCTCTCCATACATCCCTATCCTGAGCTAATGCTTGCAAATCTTTCCCTGTATAATCTACTTCCCTCAAATCATAGTTAATGTTGTTCTTGCACCTCATTATTGGTCTACCAACTGGGCGTTTTCCTTCTGGCTTTTCTACAAGCAGTTTCCATGCACGTCATTCATTCCCCATACGCGCAACATGTCCTGCCCATCGCAGTCTACGAGACTTAACTGTTCTTATTATATCTGGCTTCCTATAAAGATCATGCAGTTCATTGTTATGTAGTCTTCTCCATTCACCTGTCTGTTCATCTCTCTTTGGTCCAAAAATTTTCCTAAGAACTTTATTCTCAAATACTTGTAATCTCCTTTCCTCCCTTAAAGTAAGAGTCCATGTTTCGCATCCATATAATATAACTGGTAGAATAATAGTTTTATATATTTTCAGCTTAACGTTTTTTGAAAGGAGTTGGGACATCAAAAGTCTCTGCAATGCATAATAGCATGAATTTCCAGAATTGAGCCTATGTTTAATTTCTTTGTACATCTCATTCCTAAAGCATTATTATTATTATTATTATTATTATTATTATTATTATTATTATTATTATTATTATCCTATTTGTGATTATTGTTCCTAGGTATTTGAATTCAGCCACATCCTCAAAATTTCCCTCATTTGTCATTAGCTGTCCATTTCCATTATATACTGAATTTCTACGTGTGACCATATATTTAGTTTTACTGATATTTACTTCCAGTCCTAATTTCTTAGTGAATGGTATATTCATTGAACAGTTAATCTGCGGACCAATATGCAGTCCAAATTTTGTAGTCGTTCTGTTTGCACTTAAATTCTGTGTTTGTGTCGCGATTTTTTAAGAGTAATCCTATTATACATTTTTTTAAACTTATGTTCTGCGTTTTGGTGTTTTTACTTTACTAAAACTAAGCATGGGCGTAGGACTTGTGTTTGTTAAATAAAATACTAACAGGTCCCTAAAGGGTAGAGAATAACTGGGGCGGATCTGAGGATGAGCTCTCAGACTCTACAAAAGTCTCCAGATAGTCAGCGCAAAATATAGCCTCTCTCTACCAAAACCTTCCATCTACCTTCACGTGGTGGGACTGTTTTTACTGATGATGGAGGGTGAATGACGAGTTTCTGGCGCCATAAAACCAGATGCTCGGGGTAGACATAGCTCTGTAGCCTTGTAAGGCAGTCTGTCTAGGAGAAAGACAACTCCGAAATTAAACTCTGGTCCTCCAGGTTGGGGGTTTTGCGGTTGGGCTGGTAACCCACCTAAGTGAAAAAAAAATCACTCAGAAGTCTCAAGTGCAAATACGAAACGCGGACAGATTCAATGGATATCTTTGGGACGACCAAGGAAACGATGGACTTGAGACCGGAACAGGTCGCATTGACCTAATCCTGCAAAGGAAGAAGAAGAAGAAAATACTAACTGCTTTTGTTGGAATTAATATTATTTATCAGTAATCAGCGAGACCCATCTAGAAAAAGTAATATACCACGAAGAGTTAATTTCGTTACCTGTGCTTTCTCGAAAATTTTTCTTCTGTTCATTTTTACTTCTCATCGAAATATTGTAGACTATTTAACTCATGCCCCAAATGGGAGTCAATGACCAATCACGTTTCAATGATTTCTGTTTTACAACCAATCAGAGTCGTGTTTCACCGAATATTTATCAGTGTTATAATTACCATATTAAAGAAAGCTCCTCCTTACAATATTGCGTTCCTTTGGCAATAAATAGTATGATCTGGTTGCAGTGATAAACAAATGAAGCAGTAGAAGCGTACCTATCGTTTCTCATTTGTTTTCAAACATCGCCGTTTACATTACATATATAAATATTTTAAAATAACTATAGTTAAATAATGATTTGTGAGTAAACAGCTTAATTTTATTCGTTAAATAGTCCTAACAAATGCCACTCTTGATTTCCAAATTCTCTAGATAAATTCACTCCTCACTTCGTGAGTCGTGAATTTATCGATAATTTGGAAATCACTCGTGGCATTACTTATGATAATTACTTCTAAAAGAACCTGTATGAAGCTGTTAATAGATATCCATCCATAGTAATTCTTCCCGAAGGCAGGTCCTTCACTGCAATCATAGCATTTTCATGCTATGCTTGCAGCTTTACTAGGGAATTGTGTAGGTGTGGTAGCTTCCCGTTGCTTTCCACACCGGTGAAGGATGATGATGATAATGGTAAGGATGATAATGATAAGGATGATGACCATATGATTTCGGGGACCGTTTGGGCCTTAAAAGTTTTCCTGACATTTGTCTTACAGGTGAGGAAAAACCCCGGTTATTAGATATATTATTTCTATTAATATTTATATAGGCGCATCCATTAATATTGACGTACATAAACAGAAAAATCCTTCTACTTCAGAGGAGAAGTAAAGGTAAATGTTTCTGGGAAAAGTTTATCGGTCTTCATGCCCACGTTAAATAAAATACCGTCTTACTGCGTTGAAAGTTTCCATTAATATTTTAAGAAATCGCCCGAGAGTCAGAGACTGAAATGGGAAACTAACATGATGGGTAACCTACAAATGAGAGGGGAAGCGAAAGAATATCTATATTCACAAAATTATAAGCAAATGTATGCACGCCTTTGGCACGATTCTAAATATATGTTAATACACCTTTAAGAGATTCTCCTGTGTAAATTATAAATAAAATGTATGTCATGTTTTGTGTTCATAGCAATTTCTGTCTTTTTTTAATATATGTTGAAAATAGGATATTTTTTAAATAAATAGATAAATTGGGAGGTGCGAATATAGATACTTTTTTCAGGACTTAATTATTTTATATGACAATTTAACTCATAGACCGATAATTTTGCCTCTTCCTGTTGATAATTTTGCCTCTTCCTGATCGTAAGGAGAGATATCTCTGCAATGTAACTTCTTTGAGAAGGATATCGATTCAACATTGTATGATCGATATGGTACATAAAGAAATGCCAAAAGAAAACAACTTCAAAAATTATAAATAAATAAATAAAAGGTTAGTTCTGTTGCTTTAAAAAGTATTAAATGTGGTATAATAAATCTGCGTTGTAGTTAATAGTTATTTATCCAATCGTCTGTTATTGATTTTTCCCAAGCCCAAGGAGATTTATCAGTAATGATATGCTATTTATTGAATTCTTTGTGCTTTTCGATAAGAAGTTTTAAGGTGAAATAACCATCGGCATAGAATCTTCACTTACGAAAACCATTTTGTTCTTCGCCTAATAAGTTTTCATAGTTTTTTTTTTGTAATTTAGAAGCTAGAATTTTTGTAAAAACATTATATCCACTGTTGAGAAGGCTAATGCCTCGATAATTATTACAATATTCCACTCATCATCTTAATATAATAGCCCAACGATTTAACATGGAGATATCAACAACAAAATCTAAAGTTATGGCCTTTCAAGGGAAATTCCCAGTAAGAAGTAAAATTTGTACTCAGAATTCAATATTAGAGCAAGTTAATTCATTTAAATACTTAGGATATAATCTAACTTATAATGAGGAATGTGATATATCCTTTAAAATACAAAACTATAATAAAGCTTTAAGAATTATCAACCAAGTTTTTAAACCATCAAAAGTGCAGAGACACACAAGAATGAAAATCTATAAAATTCTCGCTAGACCCATAATCTGTTATGGCAGTGAAGCTTGGACCATCAGAACTCAGGATGATCGTCATATTACAGCCACGGAGATGAAATTTCTGCGACGAACTGCAGGTTATAGCCTTCTAGACCACAAAAGAAATTCAACAATAGCCAGAGAGTTAAACATCGTACCTATATCTGAATACCTTCAAGAATATAGAAACAATTGCCTAGCCCATATTCAGCGCATGGATCGTCACAGAATACCAAAACAAATTCTTCACTACATTCCTCGAGGCAGAAGATCTGTGGGTCGACCTTTTCGGAGATGGCGGGAGACCGAATGGGCCACTGGGCCTAATACTTGAAAGGACGATGATGATGATGATGCTATTTATAACTATACAGCCGGCTTAAAAATCGCCCGGAAGTAAGATCGGAATACATAACCTCACATTTGGTAAATATTAAACATTATAATTATTTTTAGCTTTTGATGTTCTATTATTCGCTAAATAGTCAGTCCAAATCCAACGCGATGTTGAGTTTTTCATTAAACAAAATCACTCGCGACTTTGCCGCTCGTCATTTTTTTAAAATAATACAACCTCTTGTTATATGACTGTTGATAACACTAAGCAACAAAAAATAAACTTTTTTGTCTCAGAAAGAAAAATATGTGATTCTGATAGTATTTTTTCTCCTGAATTCAAATATGATATCGGTTTTTCTCCATCACGCAAGGTTTTCCGAGAGACAGGAATTTCTTCTTCTTCTTCATCGTCACGGTTTAAGCTTATTTTCTAGCCTGTTCCGGCTCCAAATTGCTGCTCTTTCCATCTTTTCCTTGGTCTTCCCAAACTTCTTCCTCGTGGTGAATAGTTGTATGCTGCTTTTGGTATTCTATTCTCAGTCATCCTTGCCAAGTGTTCTTTCCAGTTTGTTCTGTATTTCTCTACTGTTGTGTTTCATTCCTCTACTTTTAGTTGTCTTATTTCTGTGAGACAGGAAATTATAATTTCAAACACTTTAATATTTTCCACATTCGTAACTACACAATATTCGAACATTCGGACTCACCTAGAAAGTAAGAAATGACGATTTTCTGCTATATTTCGCCTGTGGAGCATCCCTCTTGATGGTCCAACAATAATCGGCCAGCATATTAGGATTTCATTTGCTTTGATCTCTCTTTTCCATAGCTGAAATCTCCTGATGAAAGTGTTCCCTGTGCTCATCGCTCACTGCGCCATGATTATCCAGGACGAAATCTAGGTTTATTAAAAAATAATTTAAATCCATTAATTTAAATTGAAATAAAAAATACTCTGGGTGATGGAGAAATTCTGAATACATATTTGAAAACACGATAAAAAAACTGCATTAAGTAAAACTATTGGTACTCATGAGACAAAAATCATGTTGACCAGTGTTATTTGTTGTGTCGTGGAATAATCTATCTGCGGAATGACATACACAAGGCCTATATTGGGAAAAAATGTCCTCTCCTGCTGGCATCAATAATAATGGTTTTTGGAGTCTGGTTTTACAGATTCCCTACGTTTGCAACATTACATGCATACTGTATGCTTCTAGATGAAGTAGCGATACAGCCAGGCAGTCACAACTGAAGGCAAATCTCCTGTTGAGATTTTAGTTTTAACTCTGCTCTTAATGATCTGTTTACGACTGGAGATAAGCCACAAGTAGCTGATGTAACCTGTTATTCTATTTATGATAGGATATGCGTGAATTATTTGCACACACTCAGGGAAATTATATTCAAGATCAAAATATAGCGATAACAGCGAATGGGAATACAGCCATTTTCTACGTAAATAACTAACACAGTTCGTCCTGGAACTCGCCGATATAATCAACGTTATATATGTTAATGATAATATCTATAACGTTTGCCCATAAGTTTATCGTTGATTAATCGTTTAAAATTTATTATTTGATATCTTGATTATTTGTATCTTAACATGTTTTTAGGAGTATAATATTTAAGGTGATATATTATTATAAACAACTATTATTTTATCAGAAAGTTTCAGTTGCAATAGGTATTTATAATGTTTCTTCTTCTTCTTCCTTCCAAGTATTAGTCCAAGGCCTGTTACGATCATATAGAAAATTTTCCCTCCAGCGTTTCATAGGCCGGCCTTCCGGGACATTCTCGTATAAGACTTAAAGCATAATAATAGTCCCTTCGATTGGTTGCTGGCCAAAGGAAGGCAAGACCAGTGATGGGGCTGCCACCTTATAGCCTCTGGTCAGGCTTTTCTGGAGAAGAAAAGAAAATAAAAGAAAGAAGAAATGGAAGAAAGGAAAGACTCCCTAGCCCTCGGATGCCCTAATAGCGTCGGGGTCGAAAAAACAAGAGTTAACCAAGAGAGGTTAGATAGTAAAGTTAAAAGGGTGCAAAACACAAGTAAGTGGAAGAAATGTTTTGCTCAGCTTGGGAACCTTGTGGTCGCCATCCACATATCCCCTAGACGAGGGCCCCTGAGGGGATTGCACTATGTAACTAATATTATATACTTACTGTTATTGTTGATAATTTGACATTCCCGCATATAATCTTGGTTGCTATGAAAACAAAAGAAATCTCAATGCTTTAAAAATGACCTAATGCACTAGTGCGGTAAGTAAAAATATCATCATCATCATCACACATTCACGAATTTAGGCCATTTGTTGACATGTTTCGGCCTCAAGAGAAACAAAATCCAGAAGTCTTTTGAGTGGACGTCCTGGTCTTCTTCTTCCTGCAGGTTGATACCTTAACATTTGTTTGGGTATCCTATGATCTTCCATTCGATGAGCATGTTGCATCCATCTTGACTTATAATCAGAAATTTTGTTTTCTAAAGGTTCCATGTGTAATTCTTCTAAGATGTCTTCATTTTTTTGTGATCTAGTAGTGAGTATCCTGCAGTCCTCCGAAGGTATCTCATTTCAGATATATATATATATATATATATATATATATTGGGGGCACGCCGTAGCGTAGTGGTTAAGGCAGTACGCTACAAACCGGAAGGTCGAGGGTTCAAGTCCCGGTGGGGTCAGGATTTTTAAACTGACCCAAACCTTTTGGTGGCACCATGGCCCTGGGGTCGACTCAGCCTCTAACTGAAATGAGTACCAGATGCTTGTTCTGGGGTAAAGGCGGCTGTCACGCAGGGCTGACAACCCGGCTGACATGAAGTGCCGATTGTCTAGAAAAAGTGGGAGCCTTAACATCCTACTACCCCCGATGCCTGTAGTGGGAACACTTTACTTTATATATATATTTTATTTTTAATATTGATAGTGTTACTGCAATTTGTATTAATTGCAGTATTAATTCATCACA
The DNA here is from genome assembly GCA_030220185.1 of Diploptera punctata. Lineage (NCBI taxonomy): Eukaryota > Metazoa > Arthropoda > Insecta > Blattodea > Blaberidae > Diploptera > Diploptera punctata. The sequence goes on from JASPKZ010007560.1 coordinate 207,132, forward strand.
TCCAGCTTTCCGCGTCTCTTCTATTTCATCATCACTGCACACATCGTCTAAAACGTTCTCCATAATCAGAAATAAATCCCAAATCAAATTGGTTTTACAGTTTTAACAAATATAAGATGGCGGCATGACCAACAATACTTATTATTTCTCTACAGCAACACATACAGCCGATTCACCTTCTGAAATCTAACATTTATCTTCAATTATATTTATTACTATTTTACCTAATATCTTAATTACTCAAATAAATAATTCGTAGTGAAAAATAGCATGTAATACTCATCTGGTAAACTCATAAAGGAATCTCGGAAATTTAAAAAATAGTCGGCGCAAGCGCCTCGTTTTTTTAAACATTTCCTCGATCCGTATCTAGTGTTTACCACACTCGTATCGCAGTATACTATAATTCTTTATATAAACAAATATGTCATAATGTCATACATAGGTCCACTTTCAAATAAAATATCTAAACACTTTAAAAAGTTGAACATTAATGTGGCATTTAAAACTAATAAAACTTTACAAAATATAATAAAAAACAATAAAACCAAAACAAAAAATAAAAATTGTCAGGTGTATATAAACTGAAGTGTGGCGCATGTGACAATGTCTACATAGGACACACTGGTAGACCTTTTATCTCTCGGATAAAGGAACACATGAGAGCATATAACACAAATTTAGAATATTCAAAATATGCTAACCACCTATTCCAATTTAATCATTGTTTCGATCCAAATTTTGAAATTTTACATGTTTGTGATAACGGTAAGAAATTGGACCATTTGGAGGCTGTAGAAATAAATAAATTGAAAAGTAGTAATAAAATGTTAAATTCTTAATTTGATTTGCATGAATCGCCTCTGTTAAATTAAAAAAATTAAATAAATTATTGTTGTATTGTTGCTTAGATCAGTTGATATGTACTATAATAACACAATTCATAATTTGTTAACATGTCTGAAGAAGGTACAGTGTACCGAAACAGCTGTCACTGAATTATATCTTAATAAATATGAAAATCAAATAAAACTAAGTTTTATTTTTATTTAATTAATAAATATGGATTTTCATCAAGTAAACACCAACTCGATTGATTTGAAAATTTAATATTGTTTCCTCACAAAGAAATTAAACATAGGCTCAATTCTGGAAATGCATGCTATTATGCATTGCAGAGACTTTTGATGTCCCAACTCCTTTCAAAAAACGTTAAGCTGAAAATATATAAAACTATTATTCTACCAGTTATATTATATGGGTGCGAAACATGGACTCTTACTTGGGAGGAAAGGAGATTACGAGTATTTGAAAATAAAGTTCTTAGGAAAATTTTTGGACCAAAGAGAGATGAACAGACAGGTTAATGGAGAAGACTACATAACAATGAACTACATGGTCTTTATAGGAAGTCAGATATAATAAGAACAGTTAAGTCTCGTAGACTGCGATGGGCAGGACATGTTGCGCGTATAGGGAATGAAAGACATGCATGGAAGCTTCTTGTAGGAAAGCCAGAATGAAGGCGCCCAGTTGGTAGACCGAGAATGAGGTGGGAGAACAACATTAACTATGATTTGAGGGAAGTAGATTATACAGGGAGTGATTGGAAAGCATTGGCTCAGGATAGGAATGTATGGAGAGCTTATGTCCGCGCGGCCATGAACCTACGGGTTCGATAGTGCCAGTGAGTAAGTAAGTAAGTAATATTTGTTTCCTAGAAAAACGTACATTTAAGTCTCAAGTGAAGACTATTGGACATTTTGATTACATTCAGTCCGAGGAATTGGTCTGTTTAAAAACTACTGGGTATACAAAACATTAACATAAATGAGAATTTCATGGAATCGTACAGCATTGAAATCTGAATATGTCCTACTTACATCTCGCTCACGTTTGAAACAGACACTGACATTAACAAGAAATTCATGATAGGGTTTGGCTCATTTCTCAAGATATTTGAATCACGAAATGTTACGATAGAAAAACTAGAGCAAGGGTTCCAAACGAGCCACGATTTGAATTCTAACTCCATCATGTGCTCTACGATCTTCATATGTCTTCGTCAACGTCTGACATCACTTGAAATAGACATAACATAGTTCTCCTGTTGATGGTTTGCATTATGTTAAGTATGAGCTCCCTTTAAAGCAGTGGTATTTAATTTGAAAAAATGTTTTGTAGGAAAAGTACGTGAAAGTTTAATACATTAATATATATATATATATATATATATATATATATGATACGATAATAAAAATAAATGCCTGGACGGGATTCGAACCCGGAAATCTGGGTCGGTACCCCAGCGTGTTATCCATTACACCACCAGGCAAATCCAATTCAAACACTTATTTTTCTTATTATACTTACTTACTCACTGGCACAATCGAACCCGTAGGTTCATGGCCGCGCGGACATACGCTCTCCATACATCCCTATCCTGAGCTAATACTTTCCAATCATTCCCTGTATAATCTACTTCCCTCAAATCATAGTTAATGTTATTCTCCCACCTCATTCTTGGTCTACCAACTGGGCGTTTTCCCTCTGGCTATTATATTCTCCATTATTACTAGATGTCGCGAGAACTCTGTCTTCACTGCCACCTAGTAGCTGACTATAACAAGTAAGCAAATTAAAGAGTATATTTTTACTTTATTGCAGTGACGCTTTGTCGATGTTATAAATATAAATATATATATATATATATATATATATATATCCATCCATAGTAATTCTGCCCGAGGACAGGTCTTTCGCTGCAATCATAGCATTTTCATGCTATGTTTTGCAGCTTTACTAGGGATTTATAGGTGTGGTAGCTTCCCGTTGCTTTCCACACCGGTGAAGGATGGTGATGTTAATGATAAGGAAGACGATGATGGCCGGATGATTTTCGGGGACCGTTGGGCCCTAAGCTTCCTGAAATTTGTCTTACAGGTGAGGGAAAAAAACCGAAAAACCCCTCACCCAGGAGCCTGTCTCGACCGGGAATCGAACCCGGGCCCGCTGCGTGACAAGCAGAACGCTACCTCGAGACCACACCGGTGGACACACAACAACACACACACCAAGCATTTAATTTTCTTATCATGTCGTATGTTTTTCCTCACCTGTAAGACAAATATCAGGAAAACATTAAGGCCCAAACGGTCCCCGAAATCATATGGCCATCATCATAATTCTTATCATCATCATTATCATCAATATCATCATCATCCTTCACCGGTGTGCAAAGCAACGGGAAGCTACCACCCCTACAATTCCCAAGTAAAGCTTCTAGCATAGCATGAAAATGCTATGATTGCAGTGAAGGACCTGCCCTCGGGCAGAATTACTATGGATGGATCATGCCATATTAGCTTGCATTGCTCAGTGTCAAAAAAATTATGTTCATTAATAAAAATAAAACCGTTAAAATTTTATATTATTTTCATATTTATTTATTTTTTTCAAATGCCTGAGGGTTGTCTTTCGACATTCCTGGTTTCTCTCCTGGCATGGCGTACTTGTAACCCACTTGTGAGGTTGGGCCGCCTGGAAGGCGGGTTAAAATACAAATTCGTTACAGCTGTTTTCATGATATTCGTCTGAAGAAGGTACAAACGTGCGTTGTACATTATTTTTTGCTCGATGGTGTTTTCAAAATAATAAATAATATGAAAATAATTACATATTTGTTGGAAATTTGCGTTCATTATAAACAACTGACTAACTTTAACAGTGTGGGCAATGTTTATTAGTTGAGACTACAGCAGGTCGTAACACAAATCAGTTATAAAATGGCGGCAAGTACGTATTTATTGTTTCAAATAAAGTTCAGTCTTTTTAAAAGGCAGTGAATTTTTTTTTCGTATAATGCATATCAACACTATCTTTTGGATATATTTTTGTATATACATTGTACGTAGTATACATAAAGGGCAGTGGTTTTACTTCCCGCACGAGGTTTGTAATACGTAATATTACAGTATAGTAATTTACGTTGGCAACCCCGAAATGTAGGAAGTTGAACTTTCTATCATGGTCGCCATTGCTGTAAGTACGACAAAACACACTATTGCGCAAAAATATGTAAGTTATTTATGTTCGAGTATATAAAGATAGATTTCCTGTAAAATCCGATTATTTATCCATCTGTACGCCATTTTCATGAGCGTTGGTATCGGAAAAATTGACTGCTGCATTTATGAAACGACATTGAGTAGTGAAAGGATTAAGACATGGAAGTATTTGAACGAAATCATGTTTGAAAGGGTTTAAGTCGTGTTGGGGATAATTTGCACCGCCCACTGTTTTCCCAGGGTTAGGCGTTGTCCAGCGTCTGTTACAATCCTCATAACAAACTATGTTGATTGATGATCAAAAACCACAAGCCACAAGCTGCTAATCATGACCTTGCTAAATACTTCTCAATTCGGTATACGGATACTGCTTGACATGTTCTGTATATCAAACACACCTCAATTCCAAATAAAACGATATATCTTCCTCTGTGCAACTTTTGAATATTTATCTTGATACGAGTACATACAGGATGGATAAATGAAGTATACAAATTCTGAACATCAATTCCTTGGAGGAACAATAATCACGAACAGGAATGAGACGCACAAGGAAATTAAACATAGGCTCAATTGTGGAAATGCGTGCTATTATGCATTATAGAGAATCTTGACTTCCCAACTCCTTTCAAAAAACGTTAAACTGAAAATATATACAACTATTATTCTACCAGTTATATGGATGCGAAACATGGACTCTTACTTTAAGGGAGGAACGGAGATTACGATTATTTGAGAATAAAGTTCTTAGGAAAATTTCTGGACCAAACAGAGATGAACAGACAGGTGAATAGAGAAGACTGCATAACAGTGAATTACATGGTCATTATAGGAAGCCAGATATAATGAGAACAGTTAAGTCTCGTAGACAACAATGGGCAGGACATGTGGCACGAATGGGGAATGAAAGACGTGCATGGAAGCTTCTTGTAGGAAAACCAGGGGCAAAACGCCCAGTTGGCAGACCAAGAATGAGGTGGGAGAATAACATTAAATATGATTTGAGGGAAGTGGATTATACAGGGATGATTGGAAAATATTAGCTCGGGATAGGGATATATGGAGAGATTATGTCTGCGCGGCCATGAACGTACGGGTTCGATAGTGCCAGTGAGTTAGTTAGTTAATTCCTTCGAGTAAATATAATGAAAACACAGGGTGATTCAATAGGTTATGCACAAATTTCAGGAGCTTGTTGAGGGTCGAAATGCAGTAACTTTTAATTAGTAAGTTATGGTCTGGAAAGTAATCCTGGGTCAGTACAAGCCTGGGAAAGTCGGGAACTTCGATTCGGGTCTAAGCTTACTTTTCAGAGAAGCACTGGGTTCGATACACAACTTTATGATTTTATGAAGACGTTCCGTCTGTTGTCATACCGTTTAGTGCAGTACAGTACTTTTTGCCAAATTACAGAGTAGATGACAACAATGTAGCTATTCATTAATTGTTTTCACTGCAGTCCGATACATTATTTAAATATACTGACCTCACTAATAGAATTATTATAATTTTATTAATTTTCATTACCTTTTGTAGATTCTGAAAGGTATTAATAAGTTTGTTAAAAATTTGATTTGTATTGTTATTTATTTGTTATTGATTTATTTATTCAAATCTATTTGAGTTTGAAGAATTTTGTGCGCCTTCCTAATGAGATGAGTCAAGGTACTTTGTGAATTTGGATATCAGTGCGGGAATAACTTTTTACAGCTATCCGACACGTTTAAAGCTGGCATGAAGTTACAAATATATAATTCATTAGTGAGAAGTACTCTCGCATATGGAGCTGAAGTTGGGAAATTCAACAAAAATTTAGAACAAAACATTTATGTCTATGGAAATGGATTTCTTGAGGAGAGCAGCAAGATGTTCAAAATTATAAAAAAGTAAGAAATATTGTCATACGAGAAAAAAAAATGAATATTAGATATTCAACAGTAGATTATATAATCCATCCATAGTAATTCTGCCCGAAGGCAGGTCCTTCACAGCAATCATAGCATTTTCATGCTATGCTTGCAGCTTTACTAGGGAATTGTACGCGTGGTAGCTTCCCGTTGCTTTCCACACGGTGAAGGATGATAATGATGATGATAATGATAAGGATGATGACGATGATGGCCATATGATTTCGGGGATCGTTTGGGCCTTAAAGTTTTCCTGACATTTGTCTTACAGGTGAGGAAAACCCCCGATAAAAATCTCACCCAGAAAAACTGCCCCGACCGGGGATCGAACCCGGGCCCGCTGCGTGACAAGGCAGCACACTATCTCGAGACCACAGCGGTGGACAATATAATACATAAGCAATTAAATTGGTATGGGCATGTACGACGAATGCAAAAAGAAAGGTTATTCAGGAAAACATTGGAATGGTGTCTATCTGGAAGAAGAAGGAAAGGAAGACCTCGAAACTCGTGAGTGCAAGAAATAAGAACTTGAATGAGAACAAGTGGACAAGGAGGACGTGGAGTGAATGGATAGAGACGAGTGGAGAAGGAAAATAAAACTTTAGGCACAGGGAGATATGTAAACATTGAAAAAACCTATATATAAAGAAAATAAGTTTCGAAATTGTAAGATTAAATTTTGAGGGATTGCCTGTTTTATGGATTCTTTTCTATATAAAACTTATGCAGACAAAACATTAAGAAGACTTTAGATCACAAACTTAACGTATTTGTGGTTATTTTTCTAATGAGTTAACCCTTAAATTCGTAATGCATCTTTTTGGATACATTAGTTGGTTAAATTAATGTAATATTTTAAATAAATCAGAAGAAAGCGAACAAAAAGAAACCACTTAAATATGTGTCTAATTATACAATATAGCTAATAATAACAGTTGAACAAGATACCGTTTTCATTGCGGTCCGGCACATTTAAATAACTAACAGAAGAAATTTGTGTTTTGCCAATTTAAGGGTCAAGGTTACCATAATTTGTTGACTTAAGAGTTAAAGGAATACCAGGAACTACAAGTTGGCTCAGTGAGAACACAAAAAAGATAAATTCTGAACTCTAGTAACGAGGCATGCGTTTGAATTCAGACATACCAATTCGGCAATTTCTGAATATAAAGGAAGAATTTAACAACACGGACATGAAAATTGAGTTTGGCAGAAGAAAGGACACGGGACAAGTGTCGCCTGTCTTCTGTTTGGAGAATGACACGTCATGATTCTCTAAAGGCTGCAAGACAGGCACAAGTATTCTGCTACAAAAATCCATACATCTCTGTCGATCATCAATTCATATGGAAATTGTGCCAAACAATATTCAAATTTTACGAAACGGTGGTTGTATATAACGTGTCTGCAATCAATTGATTTAGAAACAGCACAAATAACAGAAGAAATAGAATTGGTTAATAGGTATATATATTTTAATTTAACGCTGCTTTTAAAATCTCAGATAATTAGCGCTGCAATTCAAATTTGGGCGTGAAAAAAAAAACAAAAAAAAAGCTCAAGTCTTCAGACTTGAGGTTCTTCTATGTGTCATAAATCAACGACACGGGAAAGATGGTTTTACTTCCCTTCCGAAGGGGGAAAAAAACTCAAGATTTTTTTTATTTAGGAATATTTCACTTGAGATGAACTTGAGACCTGAACAGGTTGCATTGACCTAATCCTGGAAAAGAATAAGAAGGATATTCCACAATACAGTGTTTCTCCTTCAACCCAAAGTGATTTGACGCCAGAGGTTCCTGTCTAAAGCATCTTCTTCCCTCAAATCTCTAGCTTCCACATTTCTCTTCACTCCATCCACCCATCGTTCTCTAGACCTGTCACTTCCACTTCTTCCATTAGCTTTCCAATTAAGGATCTTCTTTGGTATTCTCTCTCCTTCCATTCTTATAGGGTGTCCATATATTACGACCCGCTGGTTTTCTTAGGCTTGAAAGACCTTCGGGACTTGGAAAATCTGGTAGCATGAGTATCTAGCCGAGCGTTAGTATAAGGATGTACAATTACATACGTGTTTTGAAATAAACAAATGGATTTTTAAATTTAACTATTTTATTCCTAGAGAATAATGATTACAAATAAACCTAAGTGTCTACCCCTAAATAACTAATCTAAGCTTATATTATGAAACTCTACATCCTAACTTTCTTAGAGTTTGAGAACGGGAGATGTGGGATAATAAATCTACCCTAATCTACATTTTTAAAATTCTAATATCCCTTTTGAAAATATAGTATTAAAATAGTTAAGGTAATTGATTCCCTTTCCATTAGTCCAGGACACATATTAAGAAAAATGGTAGCTTACTCACCCATCAGCTGCTCTTGTTTCCACACACAGACACGAGGCCCTCACTTCCCCAGGGTTATATACTAAGCTTTGACCTACAGTTACCCTAACTGTACTCACCACATTCCATAGTCTAAATGTAGAGATTTTACAGTTAGCCAAGGAAAACTTTGTTCTGAAATATATCATGTCTAAAACTTTATTTCAACAGACTTTTATTTGAATAATTAAAATAATCTATAAAATAATTAAATATCTATATAAAATACTCTATGTATTCATAACACCATACTATTTCAAACTTCTTTTTCTATTTTTCCTAATATGTTTTTTGAACTTGCATAATTTCCCTTATTGTGCTGTTTTTGACCTTATCCTTTTTTGAAATTCTTGTCCATCGCCTTAAAAAATCTATTTCAATATTTTTACACATTTAAAAATCCATTATTCGATAGTGTTTGTATCATATTCCTCGGGATATGGAGGCAAGCATAAAGCAACTAGTTACCACAACAGAATTGATAATTACTTTTAATGAGAACAGTTAAGTCTCGTAGACTGCGATGGGCAGGACATGTTGCATGTATGGGGAATGAAAGACGTGCATGTAAGCTTCTTGCAGGAAATCCAGAGGGAAAACGCCCAGTTGGTAGACCAAGAATGAGGTGGGAGAATAACATTAACTATGATTTGAGGGAAGTAGATTATACAGGGAATGATTGGAAAGCATTAGCTTAGGATAGGGATGTATGGAGAGCTTATGTCCGCGTGGCCATGAACCTACGGGTTCGATAGTGCCAGTGAGTAAGTAAATAAGGAGCATATTTAAATTGTTACTTCTACCTGTCAGTAATATTATATTTTAAACCAGAGGGAAACAGTTGCCTTGGATGCCGCCTGCAAACCTAAACAAAGACACCGTATTATGGTGCAGAATGATGGGAATTAAAATCTAGGAAAATAAGTAAATTGAATTATGCATAAATGAATTTTTGGTGATGTTCAGTTGGAATTTGTATAAGAGACAGTGTAATCAAACGAAAGAAGAATGTCGAAACTTGAATTGTGCATTTTATTTAAGAAAAATACTTAAAATGGTATGGTCATATCAAAAGAATGACAGAAGACAGATTCCCAATAAGAATATGAAAATGGGTGACAATTGGTAGAAGAAGAAGAGGGCGGCTAAGAATAACGTGCATTGATGTGTTTTGAGCAGCACGAGGGGAAAAAAAGGATTGGACGATGCAGATTGGAATGACAGAGAGATGTATAGGAAAAGGACAGTATATTATTTTGGGTGCAGGAAGATGTGAAACATTATGAAACTTGCTAAACAAACAAATAATACTAATAATAATTAACATACTATTAATAGTAATTAAGCATATTATTATTATTATTATTATTATTATTATTATTATTATTATCATTATTATTATGATTAGTATTATGATCCTCATAAATAAACTAAAATAGATCGTCACACGTGAGAAATACATTATATAATAGAAAATGGACAGGGGGCTTAACATGACAAATGAGGGAAATTTAGAGGAAGTGGCTGAATTCAAATACCTCGGAACAATAATCACAAATAGGAATGAGATGCACAAAGAAATTAAACATAGGCTCAATTCTGGAAATGCATGCTATTATGCATTGCCAGAGACTCTTAACTTCTCAACTCCTTTCAAAAAAAAACGTTTTAACTAAAAACATATGAAACTCTTATGCTACCAGTTATATTATCCATGGATGCGAAACATGGACTCTTACTTTAAGGGAGGAAAGGAGTTTACGAGTATTTGAGAATAAAGTTCTTAGGAAAATTTTTGGACCAAAGAGAGATGATCACACAGGTGAATGGAGAAGACTACATAACAGTGAACTGCATGGTCTTTATGGGAAGCCAGATATAATAAGAACACATAAGTCTCGTAAACTGCGATGGGCAGGACATGTTGCGCGTATGGGGATTGAAAGACGTGCATGGAAGCTTCTTGTAGGAAAACCAGAGGAAAAACGCCCAATTGGAAGACCAAGAATCAGGTGGGAGAATAACATTAATTATGATATGAGGGAAGTAGATTATACAGGGGATGATTGGAAAACATTGACTCAGGATAGGGATATATGGAGAGCTTATGTCCACGTGGCCATGAACCTGCGGGTTCGATAGTGCAGTGAGTTAATTTATTATTATTATTATTATTATTATTATTATTATTATTATTATTATTATTGTATCGAGCTTAGGTATAATTGTATCACGATTTCTGATAAAAGGCAATATAAAATTAATTGAAAGGAGTCGTGTGAGTAAGAAGGCGTTATGTAATATATAATGGATTTTAGTTGTGTACATTTAATTAGCGACTGCAAGGTCATATAATTTACGACATTGGACAGATACTCTGCTGGGACAGTTGTAGAGCTCATTACGACTGGTCTCTTCAGTAATATTGCCTTTCCAGGTGGTCTCTCATAGTGGCCAACACGGCTTTATAGCACATTTACCAGCTACTGACCAAGAAAACTCCACAATACCTAGATATATTATATAGGCGTGTATTTTATAAGTGCAACATGTAAACTTCAGAATGATTTTTATATTCCCAATATAATTACAAGAAAATCCTAATCAATTAAAAATATACTCTTTTAGAATTTATATAGCAGGGATTATTACGCAAGTTTAAATGCTTATTTTTATAGGCGCCAATAGGTTGAATATATATATATATATATATATATATATACTAGCAAATACCCGATGTACGACGCGGAAACCTATGCGGACTTTTTTGAAGAATTTTTTGAGATGTTCAATTCTGTATACATTAATTTTGTTATTTTTTGTTATGGTTTAGGCAGCGTAAGCCATTTAAGCCTCAAAATACGGACTTTATTTTACGTTTTTCACTACAAAGAGTGATTTTTAGGGGTGAAGAGGTTGAATATTACAACTCTCTTATAGCCTATGTTCATCCCGGGAATCTCCTGAACTTTTTTCAAAAAGCCCCATCTCAATCGGATGAACGGTATGGCAGAGCACGCTTGCTCTGGAATCCATTTATCCCGATCTTCTTGGTATCAATGAAAGACAAAAATGGTTATTGTGAGTTATCCGTAAAAGGTAAACATATGCTGTCGCGGACTTTTTTGTAGAGTTTTTTGAGATATCCAATACTGTGTACATTAATTTGGTGTATTAGTTATGGTTTAGGCAGCGTAAGCCATTTAAGCGTCAAAATAGGGACATTTTTCACGTTTTTCACTACAAAGGGTGATTTTTAGGGATGAAGGGGTTGAGTATTACAACTCTCTTATAGCCTATGTTCATTCTGGGAATCTCCTGAACATTTTTCAAAAAGCCCCATTACAATCGGATGAACGGTATGGCAGAGCACGCTTGCTCTGGAATCCATTTATCCCGATCTTCTTGGTATCAATGAAAGACAAAAATGGTTATTGTGAGTTATCCGTAAAAGGTAAACATATGCTGTCGCGGACTTTTTTGTAGAGTTTTTTGAGATATCCAATACTGTGTACATTAATTTGGTGTATTAGTTATGGTTTAGGCAGCGTAAGCCATTTAAGCGTCTAAATAGGGACATTATTTCACGTTTTTCACTACAAAGGGTGATTTTTAGGGATGAAGGGGTTGAGTATTACAACTCTCTTATAGCCTGTGTTCATTCCGGGAATCTCCTGAACATTTTTTGTAGAGTTTTTTGAGATATTGAATTCTGTGTACATTAATTTGGTGTATTTGTTATGGTTTAGGCAGCGTAAGACATTTAAGCATCAAAATAGGAACTTAATTTCACGTTTTTTCAAAAAAAGGGTGAGTTTTAGGGGTGGAAGAGTTGAATATCACAACTCTCTTTTAGCCTATGTTCATCCTGGGAATATCCTGAACATTTTGCAAAAAAAACCCCATCAAATCGGATCAACGGTATGGCCGCGAAAGAATACGAACAAACAAACAAACAAACATTAATTTTTATATATTGGATATACTAAAATTCACCATTACTTATAGACGAATTTATAGACAACTGAACATATTCTAACAGAAACAGTAATGGTAGATATAGTAGTACAATAATAGCATTAATAGCAGTAGAAGTAGTGATAGCAGTAACAATAGCAGTAACAATAGCAGTAGCAGTTGGCATATCATTTTATTCGTCTCACTCTTTAACAGCTCAGATAACACTTGTCAACATGATTTTTGTCTCATGAGTACCAATAGTTGTACTTAATGCAGTTTTTATCGTGTTTTCAAATATGTATTCGGAATTTCTCCATCACCCACAGTTTTTTTATATCTATCTCAATTAATGGATTTAAGTGATAGCAGTAACAATAGCAGTAACAATAGCAGTAGCAGTTGGCATATCATTTTATTCGTCTCACTCTTTAACAGCTCAGATAACACTTGTCAACATGATTTTTGTCTCATGAGTACCAATAGTTGTACTTAATGCAGTTTTTATCGTGTTTTCAAATATGTATTCGGAATTTCTCCATCACCCACAGTTTTTTTTATATCTATCTCAATTAATGGATTTAAGTGATAGCAGTAACAATAGCAGTAACAATAGCAGTAGCAGTTGGCATATCATTTTATTCGTCTCACTCTTTAACAGCTCAGATAACACTTGTCAACATGATTTTTTGTCTCATGAGTACCAACAGTTGTACTTAATGCAGTTTTTATCGTGTTTTCAAATATGTATTCGGAATTTCTCCATCACCCACAGTTTTTTTATATCTATCTCAATTAATGGATTTAAGTGATAGCAGTAACAATAGCAGTAACAATAGCAGTAGCAGTTGGCATATCATTTTATTCGTCTCACTCTTTAACAGCTCAGATAACACTTGTCAACATGATTTTTGTCTCATGAGTACCAATAGTTGTACTTAATGCAGTTTTTATCGTGTTTTCAAATATGTATTCGGAATTTCTCCATCACCCACAGTTTTTTTATATCTATCTCAATTAATGGATTTAAGTGATAGCAGTAACAATAGCAGTAACAATAGCAGTAGCAGTTGGCATATCATTTTATTCGTCTCACTCTTTAACAGCTCAGATAACACTTGTCAACATGATTTTTGTCTCATGAGTACCAATAGTTGTACTTAATGCAGTTTTTATCGTGTTTTCAAATATGTATTCGGAATTTCTCCATCACCCACAGTTTTTTTATATCTATCTCAATTAATGGATTTAAGTGATAGCAGTAACAATAGCAGTAACAATAGCAGTAGCAGTTGGCATATCATTTTATTCGTCTCACTCTTTAACAGCTCAGATAACACTTGTCAACATGATTTTTGTCTCATGAGTACCAATAGTTGTACTTAATGCAGTTTTTATCGTGTTTTCAAATATGTATTCGGAATTTCTCCATCACCCACAGTTTTTTTATATCTATCTCAATTAATGGATTTAAGTGATAGCAGTAACAATAGCAGTAACAATAGCAGTAGCAGTTGGCATATCATTTTATTCGTCTCACTCTTTAACAGCTCAGATAACACTTGTCAACATGATTTTTGTCTCATGAGTACCAATAGTTGTACTTAATGCAGTTTTTATCGTGTTTTCAAATATGTATTCGGAATTTCTCCATCACCCACAGTTTTTTTATATCTATCTCAATTAATGGATTTAAGTGATAGCAGTAAAACAATAGCAGTAACAATAGCAGTAGCAGTTGGCATATCATTTTATTCGTCTCACTCTTTAACAGCTCAGATAACACTTGTCAACATGATTTTTGTCTCATGAGTACCAACAGTTGCACTTAATGCAGTTTTTATCGTGTTTTCAAATATGTATTCGGAATTTCTCCATCACCCACAGTTTTTTTATATCTATCTCAATTAATGGATTTAAGTGATAGCAGTAACAATAGCAGTAACAATAGCAGTAGCAGTTGGCATATCATTTTATTCGTCTCACTCTTTAACAGCTCAGATAACACTTGTCAACATGATTTTTGTCTCATGAGTACCAATAGTTGTACTTAATGCAGTTTTTATCGTGTTTTCAAATATGTATTCGGAATTTCTCCATCACCCACAGTTTTTTTATATCTATCTCAATTAATGGATTTAAATGATTATTTTTTAATAAACTTTTTTCGTCAATTTGTCCATTGTAAAATAAAACGGGGAACACTTTCATCAGGAGATTTCAACTATGGAAAAGAGATATCAAGGCAAGTGGAATCCTAACATGCTGGTCGATTATTGTTGGAACATCAAGAGGGATGCTCGACAGGCGAAATATAGCAAGAAATCGTCATTTCTTACCTTCTTGGCGAGTCCGAATATTCGAATATTGTGTAGTTACGAATGTAGAAAATATTAAAGTGTTTGAAATTATAAATTCCTGTCTCTCGGAACCCTTGCGTGATGGAAAAAAAAAGCAATATCATATTTGAATTCAGGAGAAAAAATACTATCAGAATCACATATTTTTCCTTCTGAGACAAAACAAGTTTATTTTTTGTTGCTCCATGTTATTAGCGATGCGATTGAAAACAGGACTTAAAAAGAAGACCTCGAAACTCATTGACGTAAGGAATAAGAGAATGAGAACAAGAGGACTGGAGAACATGGAGTGGATGGATTAGGACGAGTGGAGAAGGAATATTAAACTTTAGACTTTAGACATTGGAAATCTGTATACTTCTTCTTCTTCTTCTACGTCACGGTTTAGGCTTATTTACTAGCCTGTTCCAGCTCCAAATTGCTGCTGTTTCCATATTTTCTTTGGTCTTCCCAAACTCCTTCTTCCTCGTGGTAAATAGTTGTATGCTGCTTTTGGTATTTTATTTTCAGTCATCCTTGCTAAGTGTTCTTTCCAGTTTGTTCTGTATTTCATTCTTGTTGTGTTTAATTCCTCTACTTTTAGTTGTCTTATTTCTGTGTTATGTTTTTTGTTTGTTCTTTGATATCCTGCTATTGGTCTGAGGAATTTAATTTCAGTATCTTGTATTCTGGGGGCACGCCGTAGCGTAGTGGTTAAGGCACTGAGCTACAAGCCGGAGGGTCGAGGGTTCAAGTCCCGTTGGGGTCAGGATTTTTAAACTGACCCAAACCCTCTGGCGGCACTATGGCCCTGGGGTCGACTCAGCCTCTAACAGAAATGAGTACCAGACGCTTGTTCTGGGGTAAAGGCGGCCGTCACGCAGGGCTGACAACCCGGCTGACATAAAGTGCCGATTGTCTAGAAAAAGTGGGAGCCTTAACCTCCTACTACCCCAAGGGCCTTCTGAGGCCTGTTGTGGGATCACTTTACCTTTTTTATCTTGTATTCTGGCAGATTCTTGTGTTGTCACTGTCCATATTTCGGATCCGTAAGTAATAATAGGAGCTTCCATTGTCTTGTATAATTTCATTATAGAGTCTTCCCTGGCTTTATTTTCACAAAGTAATTTTTAGTGTTGCTGTTATATAATTAAACTTATTTAGTTTGTTATTTATATCTGTTTCCGCTGTGTATGATATTTCGCAACCTGGGAAGTTATATCTTACCACTTGTTCTATTGGTTTATTTTATAATATTATCTTTGTCCGAACGGGATGAGTGCTCTTGAAAGCCATAGTTTTTTATTTTTCTAATGATATTTCGATGTTGTATTTTTTTGAAAATCTGTATACAAATATATAAACAAATAAATAAATAATAATGACTATTCAACTCATGTCCCAAATGGGAGTCAATGACCAATCACATTTCAATGATTTTTTATTTACAACCAATCACAGTTGTGTTTCGCCTAGAATTTACTTACTAAAGTTTATCATAATATAGAAAGCACCCCCATTTTAACATTCTGAATAGATCATAGCATTATTTTGCAATGACTGACTCTCTAAGAAATACGGCTACCAGATTCCATATATATAGTGCATGAATGTCAACAGAAAGCGCATAAGAGAGATAATATAAAAACATTAACATTTTGTAACAATATTATACCACAAAAAAACCACTGTTTGCACATTCTTAAACGAATTATTTTCCAGGAAATGATGTTCCAGAAAAATGCAATTAACATATTTACAATAGGACATCAGAAATGAATTAATACCTATAACGTTGGTTATAAATTTCTCCACTAGGGTGCATTCTTACAACATTGCGATCCTTTGGCAATAAGTATATGATCTGGTTGCAGTGATGAACAAAAGAAGCAAATGAAGCGTGCCAATCGTTTCTCATTTGTTTTCAAACATCGCCGTTTACATTAAATATATAAATGTTTAAAAATAACTATAGTTAAATAATGCTTTGTGAGTAAACAGCTTAATTTTATTCGTTAAATAGTCCTAACAAATGCCACTCTTGATTTCCAAATTATCTAGATAAATTCACTCGTGACATTAGTTATGATAATTATTGTTAATAGCATTAATATTATTTATAATAATATAGTACCATGTGATATGGATAATTTGATTTTGACTGATCGGTAAAAGAAATTTGAAACATTCTATGGTTGTAATGATAAAGTTTGGACAGTACGTGTTTCTTATTACATCATGAAATGGCCCGAGGCGAAAATTCATTGTTTCAAATTGCCACACCTTACAGTATATGGCCACTCATCATTCAATACCCTGATTAAAATCCATCACACATATCCTCTCCTACTGCCAACTTGATGGAGTCAATTTTACCAGGTCACTTTTGAGATATACTAATATATTATATTTAATTATATACATGTATATAAAGATATGATTATAAAATGATTAAAACATTTTGAAAACATGAATATTTGTGCATTTGTGAAGTTATTTGAAGAGAGGAGTGACTGGGAGAGAAAGAGAGAGACTACAAGTAAGAGGTAGAGATGATTTTTTTTATATTCAATATTCCTGGTTGTCATTTCGGTATTTTTGGTTTTCTATGAAATTCTGTATCGAAAAATTTTAAGTTGTCAAAAGTTATTCTCCGATCGTACTTATAAGAAAACGTACAGGTAAATTTTGGTTGCCAAATTTCAAATATGATACATTCTTTGTTTTTTAACAGTTCATATAGCCTAATCATAATTATAAGGAAAAATAAATTATTTTTCTTCAAAGATCAACACCTGTTACATGAAAAGAATTTCAATAATAATAATAATAATAATAATAATAATAATAATAATAATAATAATAATAATGATAATACTAATAATAGTAATAAAGAGAACAAGAAGAATGCATTTTTTAACTGTCACAGTTAGGGCCATAAGTCATTATTTCCACACAATCTTTAAAATAAGTTAGGCCTAAAGTTAGGCCTATACAGAAATATAATGCACTTATACCCTGCAATTACCTGATATTAACGATTGTAAAAAATATGGAAGTGAAACTTAGTCTTTGCTGGAATTACAAAAGAATAAAATTAGAACAGTTGAATTTGATTATCTTAGAAGAAGCCTCCAAAAATACAAGACAGGAAATGAATTCCTTTGGAGGGAAATTCCTTTGTTTTCAAACATCGCCGTTTACATTACATATATAAATATTTTAAAATAACTATATTTAAGTAATGATTTGTGAATAAACAGCTTAATTTTATTCGTTAAATAGTCCTAACAAATGCCACTCTTGATTTCCAAATTCTCTAGATAAATTCACTCCTCACTTCGTGAGTCGTCAATTTATCGACAATTCGGAAATCACTTGTGGCATCACTTATGACTATTTAACTCATGCCCCAAATGGGAGTCAATGACCAATAACATTTCAATGATTTTTTATTTACAGCCAATCACAGTCGTGTTTCGCCTAGAATTTACCAACTAAAGTTTATCATAATAAAGAAAGCACCTCCTTTTTAACATTCTGAATAGGTCATAACATTATTTTGCAGTGACTAACTCACTAAGAAATACGGCTACCAGATTGTAAATATAGTGCATGAATGTCAACACATACCGCATGCGGGAGTTAATATAAAAACATTTTTAGCAATTGATTATACCACCAAAAAAAGAAACAGACACGTTGCACTTTCTTAAATGTATTTTTTCAAGGGTAATAACATTCCAGGAAAAAAAATATTGTCATATTTAAATTCATCTGGATATCAGAAAGGAAAGCTTATACCAGTTTGATCATTATTTCTACACTCGAGGGCATTCTTACAAGATTGCGTTCCTTTGAAAATAATTAAGATGAATTGGTTTGTAGGGATGAATCCAAAAGAAGCACATGAAGAGTACCAATCATTTCTCATTTGTTTTCAAACATCGCCCGGTCGTGTTGATTAAATATATAAATATTTAAAATAAATATATTTAAGTAATGATTTGTGAGTAAACAGCTTAATTTTATTCGTTAAATAGTCCTAACAAATGCCACTCTTGATTTCCAAATTCTCTAGATAAATTCACTCCTCACTTCGTGAGTCGTGAATTATGGAAATCACTCGTGGCAATACTTATGATAACATTGCTAGCACATCAAAAGCAAACATTACGTATTTTACGAACATAACGTGTATGTAGACACAAGTAAAAGCGTTCATGTACACAATGATTTTGTTTAGCCTGGATTAGGCATAGAATGTAATGCAGTGTAACTGCTGTAGGTAGAGGTAGTGAAGTGAAGTTGGTTGTTCGCTGGAGGCGACACACGCTGCAGAATACACAGCAGATCGCTATCGCCAATCAGCGAGGTTTGGAAACAATGGCTGACACCGAGAGACCTCTTCCGCTAGCCTCGGGGTGGGTCGTTCTTCATGACAAATGATACAACCAACATGCCACATAATGTAATATACAATATTTGTTCTGTTTTTCAACCCCTAGCTACCAAACCTCATCTGTATCACTTGCTCCTGGGGATTATCCCATTAATTACACATCGAAAATACTCCAATTTCACTTCAGTTCATGTGTTGTACTGGAGTATCCATAGTTTTCAATACATAGATTTTCCATCACTCCATTCCATCATTCCAAATCCTCCATCCATCATCATCATCATCATCCGGTATCATGGCTGCTGCCGCCGTCTTCCGGAAACCAAACGCCATTCCTCTCTGTCCATCCATTGATCTTCCTCCAATCCTCCGATATTCATAGCTGCTTATACCGCTTCTATCCAAATTTTCTTCGGTCTTCCTTCTTTCTATAGGGATCCATTCCATAACAATTTTAGGCAATCACGCACTGAAATAAATAAAAATGATCCATATTTGGTTCGTCTTCCGGGCTTATAGGCCGCGGTCGGGTTGTCTTCATTCTCGACGTTTCGTCTACTGCTGCGGTAGACCTCATCAGGAGATACTGCGTGCTCTCTGTGAACTCCTCAACAGTCGGCTGCAGACTGTCATTCAACTGCAGAAAGCTACGGTCTTTGGGTTTAGTAAAATTACAAGGATATTAAATAAAATTGATTAAGTGAATGGTTTTTACAGATAGCATCCTCATTGATAAAATATACGTATTCGTTTAAAGTGAACCCAGGTCCTCGTGGAGGGTCAACATTAACCGAATTCCGAAATCCTTTGTTATGTTTAATTATTTTATACAGCCACCATGTCACATAATATCAAACCAAACCCATCAGTATATTAAAACAGCATCTACATAAAATCAATTATTTAGGAGTTTTTTCAACATTTCTAATATTCAATAGCAGAAAATAAGAATTGATTCTTAACTTGAAAAACTTTTAAAGTGATAATTTTCATAAATATCACAAATAAGCCCATCTTCGCACAAAGAATAAAAGAAACTGGCCTTGAACCCGTCAAAGTTGACGAGAGGAAGAAATTAAAATGTTTTCTGTTCGAGGGCAGCACCAATTAAAGAAGATATTAACAGCCCACTCAAACAGAAGGTTACACATTACCCGAACTTCCCTACATATTGAAATAGTAAAAAACAAAACGGCGCAACAGGCTTAGAAGGCCCTTGGCCTAGCAGGAGGCTGCTGGCTTCACATCCACTTACGATCTACAGGGGTGGATTGTCCCAGTAGCCAGTATATAGGTGGGATGTGGCCAGGATATCAAGTTCTTCAGCCGTTATAGCTGGATTTTCAACCTGAAGCATCTACTTATTGTCGTCATCATCATCATCCATGCAAGTATTAGGCCGTGTGGCCTGTTACGGTCTCAAAAAGGAATTTTCGATCCAGCACTTTTTTGGACGTCCCAGCGATCTTTTGCCTTGGGGGCAGTAGCGAAGTATTGCTTTTGGAATTCTATGAGACGGCATTCGTTGAAGATGGGCTTTGCAGTTGTTCTGGTAGTTTTGCATATGGCGAAGCATATTTTAAATTTATAAACAAATTCTATCAAACAAGTTCGATTTCAGTTCGAATCAATAACACACAAACAGATTGGACCGAAATTAATAGGGGCGTAAGACAAGGATGTGGCCTCTCGCCCTTGCTCTTTATCATATACATGGATAGAATACTCCAAGATTGGAGACAGATGAGACACGGTTCCATCCAAATTAATAGAAACCATCAAATAGACTCTTTGCTTTTTGCAGATGATTTGGTATTAATAGCTCCAACAGAAACAGATTTACAGTATTGAATTTACAGTACTTACTTACTTACTTACTCACTGGCACTATCGAACCCGAAGGTTCATGGCCGCGCGGACATAAGCTCTCCATACATCCCTATCCTGAGCTAATGCTTTCCAATCATTCCCTGTATAATCTACTTCCCTCAAATCATAGTTAATGTTGTTCTCCCATCTCATTCTTGGCCTACCAACTGGGCGTTTTCCCTCTGGCTTTCCTACAAGAAGCTTCCAATGCAAGTCTTTCATTCCCCATACGTGCAACATGTCCTGCCCATCGCAGTCTACGAGACTTAACTGTTCTTATTATATCTGGCTTCCTATAAAGACCATGTAGTTCATTGTTATGTAGTCTTCTCCATTCACCTGTCTGTTCATCTCTCTTTGGTCCAAAAATTTTCCTAAGAACTTTATTCTCAAATACTCGTAATCTCCTTTCCTCCCTTAAAGTAAGAGTCCATGTTTCGCACCCATATAATATAACTGGTAGAATAATAGTTTTATATATTTTCAGCTTAACGTTTTTTGAAAGGAGTTGGGACATCAAAAGTCTCTGCAATGCATAATAGCAAGCATTTCCAGAATTGAGCCTATGTTTAATTTCTTTGTGCATCTCATTCCTATTTGTGATTATTGTTCCTAGGTATTTGATTGAATTTACAGTACACAATTTTAATATAATTGCAAAAGGGTACAATATGGAAATCAATACAAAGAAAACTAAAGTGATGACCTTTTGTAGGAAATACCCTATACTTGTTTTGGATGATGAAATTTTAGAACGAGTAAACGAATTTAATTATTTGGGTTATAATTTAACATTTCAAGATGAAGCTGATATATCTAAGAAAATCTACTTATCGTAGCTACCCAAAATCCCTCATGATGCTGGGTGGGCACCGATCCAATACTGGCCAAAATTTCATGACAAAATTTCTTCTCCCTTTGGGGCTCGAACTAGCGAATTCCCGGCAACTCTGCGCCAAGGCATCATGTCTTAAACCATTTGGTTATATCGCGGGACGTTGAAATTGTAAACGAAAGTTAAATTATATCTGAACTGTCTTCTTTTAATATTATGTGCTTGTGTAATTGGTTATGATACATTAATGTAGCCTGCATCATGATCGACAGAACCAGCGAGTATTCGTGATTGTGTGTTGGCACTTGTTAATTCACTTTCTACAAATGTGATTTACTTAACTGTTACTTTATATAGTGACTTGTGTTAACATCGCAGTGTTTTATAGCATAATGCTAGCATTCAATATTACAGAAACAATTTCACACCGGCCTTAAATATAAATTCTGTCATTTCATAAAGTTGTAACGTGAGAAAATACAGACCTCGTTGCTTCCTCTTTACAGTATAAATAGGCTGATTTCCGCTTAAATAAGATCACTGTGTTAGAATGAGCATTAGTAGAGAAATGCGGGGTAATTTCACAGTTTATTTTATTTTTTGTTCTAACCTAAATGCTATCCGCTCTTAAAGTGATCCTCATCAGAACAAAACCATGTGATCTGCGCGTTTTTCATTGGTTATGGACACCAACGTACGATGTATAGCAGGATTTTAATATCATAATAAATATGAAAGTTAAAGTTAATAATTTTGTATTTTAAAATTCTTTTAACATTTAAATATAACTTAAATAAAGAAAAACATCTAAATAATTACTTGTTGTTCATTGTTGAATAAAAATATCTCAGTAACAATTAAAGAAATTGTATTATATAACAGTATTTCTAAATAATGCTTTTAAATTTGTGTCTTAAGTCATTGTTGTCTGAAATATAAAGCTTTCTGTTATAACTGTAATAAGAACACCTGCTTAACTTAATATTTTTAAATAAAAGTATACTAAATTCTGATTGGATGTTAAAAACAATTAACTTTTTGGTTTAACCAATCAAATTTAAACCTGGTATTTAATGGACCATTAACCAATAGAATTTAAATATAAAATCATGTGATGTAATAATGTTCTTTAAAATTATAACAGAATTACACTAGTCAGTCTGCATATAACTTTCATCAAGGATAGATGCAATAACAGCTCTCCTGATAAAATGTGATATTTGATTCAAGAAAAGAAAATAATTTAATTTTAATTGACGGTGAAGAATAATACCACCTATATTTACTTGATCTGCTGTGAAATTAAATAGTACATAAATTTACAACTATTTCTACAAGAATCAGTTATTAGTGATTTTTAAAGTGTTTTCCTATCTTGTGTACCAACTTCGACCTTGAGAAGAGAATCCAGCTCTACCGAAAATCAAACCCAACCTGAACCAGTAATTCTTATTTATTATTTTGGAACACTATTCCTTCAAAATGTTACTACAACATCGGGCATGAAGAGAGTTAGCTGCTTCAAAACATCGTCATAACATGGGAAAAGAATTACTTCTTCAAAATTGCGCCCACAACGTGGAAAATAATGAAGAACTGACTAAAATACTTCTTCAGATGTAGAAGCAATAAGTACGCAAAAAAGTACTTCTCTTCATTAAATTAAAAAATGTCCTCTGAATATACTTTTTATATTTCGTGAATGAAAATAATAATATTCAAAACATAAAAGATATTCTAAAATATATATATATATATATATATATATATATATATATATATATATAATCAATAATTACAACATAAAATGGTTTATTACATGGATTATACATTTTTTGAGTTATGCTTCAGTCAATTCTGATGCAACAAAATGGCTGAAGCTGTCGAGTCTTCTGTTGCTGTGTCGCCATCTACAATTTTAAAACACAAGTCTGGGAAAGCTTTGTCTAGTGGTCAGAAAACAGTTATTTTAAATGTATTTCACAAGTTCAGTGAAAAATCTCGACAGCTGTGTTGTAATCTAACCCATTCAACGATCACATGTCTTATATATATCACACGTGCTCTCTGTCAATGTGACAGTAATTGTGGCGCGAATGGCGGAAGGATACAATTAGCGTTTGTTTATGTTAGGATCACTCAAGAGCGGAGAATGTACAACTATGTGTCCTTTCAGAATCTATCACACATGATTTTATTTGTGGTATACATTAAAATTTTATATAATTAATACTTACATAACACTAAATGTTTCTCTTTATGTGGGCTTAAGATATCTAAAAAGTTGTATAGGGATATTTCTTGTTATTTTTAGGACATTTAACGTCGCTGTTCATGATCCAGATTCTCTGCCAATATAGTCCTACTTTCAGGTCATTTGTTCTAAGCCCATGTTTCCCTTAACAGAGATTTGATTTAGGCGCTCTCCCACTATAGGGAAGAATTTGAACCACACTCATTTAGTTACACTTGTTTTCTTATAGATGTCACTTGAGTGGTCCGTGGTCAGCGTTCCGCCTCATACTGACATCTAGGAAACTAAGTTAGTACTAGGACGAGAAAATTCGGTAAATTTTGCTTAGAGGCCTTTTCATTCAGGCTTAAGGATCTTTTACGAGCCTGAAAATCTTCAGACTCGGGACCCACGGCTTAAAGTCCCTCCTGGAGGACTTGATCCTTGGATTTTTCCATCCTACAAAATTCCATCGACCCCGGCCGGGTTTGAACCCGCGACCCTCGGGACCAGAGGCAAGGAGCATAACCACTAGTCCACCGCGGCCCTATAAATATATTGTTGGAGATAAGCTGAATATCACTAACCGAATCACGATTTTCTTGTAAGAAAATAAGTCAGGAATCGAGAGAATAAAATTCGTTTTATATTACTTACAAAATAATAGCACATATAATCGTTAGGCCTGCACAATGTAGACGCATATTGCCGAAAAGCTACTATTAAAACATATTCCTGATGGAATAATTCTGATCAAATATTTTATTTGTGTATAAAGTTACGCTGGAGTCAGTATTCAGTTGCTTTTGCAAAAAAAGTATCAATTTAGCTGTTGCTATTTCAGCTACATAATGATAGGTTTGTTTGCTTGTATGTATTTAATTTAACGATGTTGTTTAATAGCTTTGGGTATCAATTCGAATCTGGGTGTGAAAGACCCGACACATTTTGCCCAGAGGCATCTTATTTCAGACTTGAAATTATTTTACGCGTCATTAATCTACGGTAGGAGTTTCATAGCTTTACTTCCGTTCGGAAAGACAAGGAGGACGAGGGTGTAATTAGGGACCACATTGAGGGTTTTATGGCTTGAAGGAAGTGGATAAAAACTGAACCTGAAAGTTCCTTAGCGTTCATTACATATAGGCAATTTAATTAATAATTGCTTGAGTAAGCTCCCATCTGATGCCTTTCTAAGAACCCAACATCGTTCAAAAACAAACTAAAGAATTATTTAATTACAAACTAACTTATACACCTCACTGATAGTAATATTTTAACAATAAATAAATTAAATTATTTATGAAAATAATATTAAGATTAACAAATATTTGCATTTCTTTAAATACTGTATAACCGTAAAATTAGTTTTCTACATCTCATTATTTTTCTTTGTTTTTTTTATATACTGCATTAGGCAGGGACACTCTACCAGCAATTTAATTTATTTTGCTTGAATTCATTTTAATATTAGTTTTAATCTAAATTTTAACTATCTTTAACTAGCTGTATTATAGATCGTAATATTATTATGCATTGCAGAGATTTTTAATGTCCCAACTCCTTTAAAAAACCTTAAACTGAAAATATATAAAACTATTATTCTACCAGTTGTATTATATAGATGCGTAATATGTACTCTTACTTTAAGAGAGGAAAGGAGATTACGAGTATTTGAGAATAAAATACTTAGGAAAATTTTTGGAGCCAAGAGAGATGAACAGAGAGATGATTGGAGAAGACTACATAACAATGAACTACATGGTCTTTATAGGAACCCAGATATAATAAGAACAGTTAAGTCTCGTAGACTGCGATGGGCAGGACATGTTGCACATATGGGGAATGAAAGACGTGCATGGAAACTTCTTGTAGGAGAGCCAGAGGGAAAACCGCCCAGTTGGTAGACCAAGAATGAGGCGGGAGAAGAGCATTAACTATGATCTGAGGGAACTAGATTATACAGGGAATCATTGGAAAGCAATAGCTCAGAATAGGGATGTATGGAGAGCTTATGTCCGCGCGGCCATGAACCTACGAGTTCGATAATGCCAGTGAGTAAATAAGAGTAAGTAAGTAATATAATAGAAATTGGCTTGTTGACAAAATGTTCATTTAGTATTTAATATTAGAGTTAATTGTGATTGTTATATTCTGATGTAATATATGTTTTTTCCTGGTGAGTGGAAGAGAAGGCCACGTGGTCTTAACTCCACCAGGCTTAATAAATAAATAAATCATCATCATAGTACATTCACGAATTTAGGCCATTTGTTGACCTTTTTCGGCCTCAAGAGAAACACCATCCAGAAGTCTTTTGAGTGGACGTCCTGGTCTTCTTCTTCCTGCAGGTTGATATCTTAACATTTGTTTGGGTATTCTGTGATCTTTCATTCGATGAACATGTTGCATCCATCTTGACTTATAATCAGACATTTTGTTTTCTAAAGATTCCATGTGTAATTCTTCTAAGATGTCTTCATTTTTTTGTGATCTAGTAGTGTGTATCCTGTAGTCCTCCGAAGATATCTCATTTCAAGAACTGAAGTAGGAAAATATTATATATTTAACTTTTTAACGTAATATTTTGATGTATTTTTTGACTTGCCCTCCTGTGTAAAGTAGTGGCATTCCAGAGAAGGTAACTGGAGGAATAATTGTAGGTGAATTTCCATATGAAAGCCGGTTTAAATGTCAGCTTGAAGAAATGTCTAAATAAACATGAGTTGCGGAAAATTGGATCGCCTGAGGTTACTGGAGGTCACGGTTTACTGTTTGCACGAACATGAACAATAGGGGGTAGGCAGTGCCCGGACAATGAGAGAGATACCGCCATAACACAATTAATAACATAACGGCGGGCAGGATATGTATCCTATACCTTTCATTGCAACATGGCGCCCATTCTGCATCAGCTGATACCGCCTGAAATATACTAAATTTATGACAAATCCAAGTTCTGTAACAACTCATATATATAGTGTATATTATTCGTTCTGAATCATTTTACTCAATTTATCTCTTATATTTTTAACTGATATATTAATGTTTCGCAGATATAAATAACAAACTAAATAAGTTTAATTATATAACAGGAACATTAAAAAGAACTTTGAAAAATAAAGCCAGGAAAGTCTCTATAATGAAATTATACTAGACAACGGCAGTGTCTATTATTACTTATGGATCCGAAATATGGATAGTGGCAACACAACAATCTGCCGGAATACAAGCTGCTGAAATGAGATTCCTCAGACCAATAGCAGGATATCAAAGAACAGACAAAAAACAAAACATAGAAATAAGACAACAACAAACGTAGAGGAATTAAACACAACAATAGTGAAATACAGAACAAACTGGAAAGAACACTTGTCAAGGATGACTGATAATAGAATACCAAAAGCAGCAAACAGCTATTCACCACGAGGAAGAAGAAGTTTTGGAAGACCAAAGAAAAGATGGAAAGAGCAGCAATTTGGAGCCGGAAAAGGCTAGTAAATAAGCCTAACCCGTGAAGAAGAACAAGAATAAGATATTTATGTTTTAATTCATTGCATTTCAATTAAAGAATTTGATCTTTTGCCGTTTTTTTTTCCGTAGAATTCTTCCAATTATATTCAATTTAGATGCGGATTTCTTATGTAGGTTTATTCATGCTGTATGATAACAATCTTGGATCTTTGAATCCACATTGCTGTAAGGCGTATTAACCCTTAAATTGATAATGTATCCTTTTGGATACATCAGTTGGTTCAATTAATTTGATATTTTAAATAAATCAGAAGAAAACGAACAAAAAGAAACCACTTAAACATGGTCTAATTATACAATATACCTAATAATAACAGTTATACAAGATTCCGTTTTCACTGCGGTCCGCCACATTCAAATAACTAACAGAAGAAATTTTTATTTGCCAATTCAAGGGTTAACGGGATAATTTAAATAATAATAATAATAATAATAATAATAATAATAATAATAATAATAATAATAATAATAATAATAATTTATACTTTAATTTTTCTTTGGAGTGTATTTTATAAAGTCATTTGAAAGACTGTCTGTCTATTTAAATTTCAGTATTTCTCCCAGACACCTATTAATTAAAACATGAGTCTAAATATGTTAAGTATTTTTGCTTCTTGTTTTTATTTTTCAGGTTTCGCTTTCGTATAAAATGTTTTTGAATATTATATTTTTAGGCTACATGTTTTTATTAACAGGTGCCTAGGGGAAATAGTGAACTTAAAACAGCCAGACATAATTTCAAATAAAGTTTATAAGAAAACAGTCCAAAGACAAATTAAAGTAAAATTTAAAACCAAAACTAGATAGACACACGTTTATACCTATAGAACAATGAAGCAGTTGCATTAGATTGGCATTCTTATGGAAGCTTGCCAAAATTGTGTTTCTTCGGATAATGAAAGGCCTATTCTATTTTATTCATTTTCCAAAATAATCGACTAAATGTTTTTGAACATATCACGTAGGCATATTATTCAAATATTGTTTTATTATAACAAAAATGTGTTTTATGAATGATGGTGTCTATAAGGGTTGCAGCCAATATTGTCCGCACAGAGCTCATTTTTGTTGATGAAAGACCAAAGTGGCGCTATACCCTGTCCGCCCTTAAAGCGATTCTCGTCAAAACAAAACCATGTGACCTGCTCGCTTTTCATTGGTTATGAACACCGACGTACGACGTAGAAGCAGTAAGTACGCGAAAAAGTAGTTCCCTTCATTAAATCAAAAATATGTACTCTGAATATACTTGTTATTCTTCTTGAATGATGATGATAATAATAATAATAATAATAATAATAATAATAATAATAAGAATAATAGTAATAATAATAATAATATTCAAAACACAGAAAATATTCTAAAATATAACTAATCAATAATTAAAACTTAAGATATTATATTGCATATGGATGATGCATTTGAGTTATGCTTTAGTTGATTCTGATACGATGAAATGGCTAAAAATGTCGTTTCTTCTGTTGCTGTGTCTCCATCTAAATTTTGAAACAGAAGTCTGGCAAAACTTTGACTAGCTAGTGGTGAAATAACAGTTATATTAAATATATTTCACAAGTTCAGTGAAAAATCTTACCAGCTTTTAGTAATCTACCCCATTCAACGATCACATGTCTCATATACTTCACACGTGCTCCCTGTCAATGTGGCAATATTTGTGGCGCGAATGGCGGAAGGATATATTTGGCGTTTGTTTATGTTAGGATAGCTCTAAGAGCGGATAAGGTATAAGTTTCTCTAACATGTGAATGAATCGCTAGCAGACAGTGTGATGTCATGCTAAGGGTCGTATCTATGAACGCAGTTGACCGTTAAAGGCGTTCTCTGCTGAGAAAGTTGCATCCGAAGACGTTTTGGCGCACTCAAAAATCTGTCATTGCGATAATAATTGTCGAAATTCCTAAGCTACCTGGCGAGGTGACTTTGCAGAGAACGAATCTTGAGCAACCCGATGGTAACCGATGTACTTTGAAACCTTGCTACGTATCTTGCTTCTTTATCGAAGATGTCGGACCTTGAAGACTTCGAACATGTTTTTGGTATACGCGGAGAAGAGGAATTTGATACAGTCTACCAAAGAATTCAACTAGAAGAACAGGAGAATCGGCGTGATATCGCGCGACGCAGACGTCGTCGTATACGGTATTATTTGCGGGACACAAGCGTAAATGCGTTCCTCTTACTTACTTACTTACTCACTGGCACTATTGAACCCGTAGGTTAATGGCCGCGACGACATAAGCTCTCCATACATCCTGAGCTAATCCTTTCCAATCATTCCCTGTATAATCTACTTCCCTCAAATCATAGTTAATGTTATTCTCCCACCTCATTCTTGGTCTACCAACTGGGCGTTTTCCCTCTGGCTTTACTACAAGAAGCTTCCATGCAAGTCTTTCATTCCCCATACGTGCAACATGTCCTGCCCATCGCAGTCTACGAGACTTGACTGTAAATGCGTTCCTCTAAAAAAAAAGTGATCCCACAACAGGCCTCAGGAGGCCCTTGGGGTAGTAGGAGGTTAAGGCTCCCACTTTTTCTAGACAATCGGCACTTTATGTCAGTCGGGTCGTCAGTCCTGCGTGACGGCCGCCTTTACCCCCAGAACAAGCGTCTGGTACTCATTTCCGTTAGAGGCTGAGTTGACCCCAGGGCCATAGTGCCGCCAGAGGGCTTTGGGTCAGTTTAAAAATCCTGACCCCAACGGGACTTGAACCCCCGACCCTCCGGCTTGTAGCTCAGTGCCTTAACCACTACGCTACGGCGTGCCCCAAATGCGTTCCTCTAGCAGACGAAAATAACGGAAGTGGTTTTATCCTGAGAATTCTGAGTCATTTCTTGCCAATATTACGAAAAAAAAACTATTTTCATGCATGACCAGTCAGCGACTCGCTAATTCGAACTTTGCACGTTCTCACGGACAACTCAACTCTCCAGAGACTAAAGTTTGCATGCGGCCCTAAAACGTGTATTGGGTGTAGATATTGGATTTAATGAAGGTGATTTAAAATAATTTTACACCGTTATTCGAATATGGTTGATCCTTCCGAACACTCTGTATACGTAAGCGGCGCCATGTTTCCCCAGCACGAACATAAACACAAAAGCAACATAAAAACAAAATTACTTTAAGTTTATAAAGTTTAAAATTACATAGAGACGTGTAAAATCTTTTCTTCTGAGCGAACACGCATCATCGACACATTGTATGCTGATAACAATGCAGTCCGGAAATTGTAAGCAATAGTTATGTTGAACAAGAATTGTTAGTCTTTACAACAGAACTCCGCGCTCACCTGCCGTTTAACAACAATACTGTCCTTCAAGCCTTTTCAAGCATTGTTCATTCACCAGACTTGAGCTGGCAAACCAAGTTAAATGCTTTTCAAATTGTACTTCTCCTTTATTATTGCTAAATGGCGTAGTTGGACAAGCTATCCTGATTCAAAATATCACTAACTTTTGTCAATAATTACCGTAATCTCTTCAGTCTACAATTTCTCTTTAATTTCTGTAATTTAATTTTGTACATTTATTAATTATTTCCATCTCTTTGTTGTCATAAGTAATGCCACGAGTGATTTCTAAATTATCGATAAATTCACGACTCACGAAGTGAGGAGTGAATTTATCTAGAGAATTTGGAAATCAAGAGTGGCATTTGTTAGGACTATTTAACGAATAAAATTAAGTTGTTTACTCACAAATCATTATTTAACTGTAGTTATTTTAAAATATTTATATATTTAATGTAAACGGCGATGTTTGAAAACAAATGAGAAACGATAGGTACGCTTCATCTGCTTCTTTTGTTTATCACAGCAACCAGATCATACTATTTATTGCCAAAGGAACGCAATATTGTAAGAATGCTCTCTAGTGGATAAAAAATGAAACACATCAAACTGTATATTAATTCATTTCTGATGTCGTATGATGTAAATATGACAATTATATTTTTCTATATTGTTACCTGGGAAAAAATACATTTAAGAAAGTGCAAACAGTGATTTATTTTTTTGGTGGTATAATCAATTGCTACAAATGTTTTTATATTAACTCCCGCATGCGGCATGTGTTGACATTCATGCACTATATACACAATCTGGTAGACGTATTTCTCACGGGCTCTGTCACTGCAAAATAATGGTCAGACCTGTTCAGAATATTAAAAAGGAGGAGCTTTCTTTAATATGGTAATTATAACACTGATAAATATTTCGCGAAACACGACTCTGATTGGTTGTAAAACAGAAATCATTGAAACGTGATTGGTTATTGACTCCCATTTGGGGCATGAGTTAAATCGTCTATTTTAATCCCTTTTCTAACATCAACTTTTAGTTTTATAATACCCAATTTAGTTTTTTCATCTTCATCATCAACAATCACGGATTAAGCCCATGTTACTTGATCCGGTTTCATATATTCTCTTTCAAAAAGTTGAATCCACCTCTTTTTCGGTCTACCAACATTCATGTCTTCTTTTGGTTTGTAATTAAGTATAATTTGTGGTTTGCTTTCATTCTTTGAACATGTTCTTTCCAGTTCTCTCTACATTATTTTATTTTATCTAAAAGTTTAAAAATATTTAGCTCATTTCTACCATCTTCATTTCATCTTTTATCTGGAAGTTTGCAGCCCAACACATTGGGATGTTTAAACAATACTGTTTGGAAAAATAAAAATTTAAGAACATTAAAGAAGAGTAAGTAAGAATTTACCAATCTGTCGTAAGACCAGTTCTAACATATGGTTGCGAATGCCGAACAGAAACTCAAAAAGCAAAACAAATTAATGAAAAACCCTAAATTATACCTTAGGTCGGAAGACAAGGAAATATACGAAACTTAAATTATATAAAACAATGGCTGTTCCTTTGTTGTTGTATGGAAGCGAAAATTGGATAATGAAATCAAGGGACAAAAGCAGGATACAGACTGCGGAAATGCTATTTTTACGCAATGTGAAAGGATGCACAAGAGCGGATAGAATAAGGAATGAAACTATACGAGAAGTATTAAATATATATAAAATTGAAGCGAAAATAATAAGAAATGGACAGAACACTTAATGAGAATGAACAACGAAAGAATACCAAAAAGAACCTTCCTGTATAATCCCAGAGGAACAAGAGATGTTGGCCGACCACGTAGAAGATGGACTCCACTTTTAACTTCGCCGGAACAGGCTGCATAGCCTAAACCTTGTAGAAGAAGAAGAAGAAGAAGATCTAAATTAAAGTTTGAAGGAAAATCGTAGGATAATCGCTGAGAGAGAAAATTCACAGCTCTGTTATTAGAGAATAATGTGAAATTGAACCTATACAACTCTGTATAAATGATCCGGCTTTGTTTGATTTGGTCTTTTAGCATTTTGTTTTTTTTCTAATGTGTGGGGAGCTGGCCCACAGCATAAACCCCCAACCTGGAGGACCAGGAAAATTTCTGTCTGGGTTTTCCTCCCATAGCCTTTGAAGATCCCTCTTCACCGCAAGGCAGCGTTTCTCTATTTCCCTTAGAGATAGGGTTGCCTCTTCCACCAGATCCGCCGTGATGAAGGACTCCTTCTGCGCCGACTCTGCCGTTGAGGTCTTCACCGTAACCCTGGCTAGGGACCCTTACAGAGTACTATCAGTCGGAGTCAACTGAACCCCGCTTTTTTAACGAGGTTGTTACTCCTCCCATTCCTCCTTTCTCATCCGGGCTTGGGACCGGCCATGGCGGAGACAAGACTAAATTAGAACGATCACATAGATAGAATGGAGAACAGTAAATTAGAGAAGAAAATACGTGACTGGACACCTCAGCAGAAAAAGCCTTTAGGATGTCCACAAAAATACGATGGCATAATGTCATCCTACCCCGGACCTGAAGTGAATGGACACGCGACAGGCTGCCAGCTTTCACGCGGAGAGGAAGACGAAGGTTTACTAATTAATACATTATAGCCTATAGAGTGGCCATCACATTCATCATAATTCATACTTACTTACTTACTCACTGGCAATATCGAACCCGGAGGTTCATGGCCGCACGGACATAAGCTCTCCATACATCCCTATCCTGAGCTAATGCTTTCCAATCATTCCCTGTATAATCTAATTCCCTCAAATCATAGTTAATTTTATTCTCCCACCTCATTCTTGGTCTACCAACTGGGCGTTTTCCCTCTGGTTTTCCTACAAGAAGCTTCCATGCAAGTCTTTCATTCCACATACGTGCAACATGTCCTGTCCATCGCAGTCTATGATACTTAACTGTTCCCATTATATCTGGCTTCCTATAAAGACCATGTAGTTCATTGTTATGTAGTTTTCTCCATTCACCTGTCTGTTCATCTCTCTTTGGTCCAAACATTTTCCTAAGTACTTTATTCTCAAATTCTTGTAATCTCCTTTCCTCCCTTAAAGTAAGAGTCCATGTTTCGCACTCATATAATATAACTGGTAGAATAATAGTTTTATATATTTCCAGTTTAACGTTTTTTGAAAGGAGTTGGGACATCAAGAGTCTCTGCAATGCATAATAGCACGCATTTCCAGAATTGAGCCTATGTTTAATTTCTTTGTGCATCTCATTCCTATTTGTGATTATTGTTCCTAAGTATTTGAATTCAGCCACTTCCTCAAAATTTCCCTCATTTGTCATTAGCTGTCCATTTCCATTATTTAATGAATTTCTACGTGTGACCATATATTTATTTTTATTTATAATTACTTCCAGTCTTAATTTCTTAGTGTTACTTAATAGTGTGTGCGTGTTGGCCTTTAGTATCTCCTCGCTATCGGTCAACATAATTCATATTCGCCCTAAATCAAGTTTAGGATTAAGGGCTCTCCTGGCGCACCACAATCATCATCACCCTTCATTTCATCGAGGCAGCTTGACCCTCATTCCAGGCGCCCCAACATTAGAACTGGGTTACAAATAGAGCCTAAATCACTGCCAGGAGAGAATGCTAAGACAACCTGGGGCATTGATTTAAAGAAATGTTGAATTCCCAGTATTTATACAGGAGGTAGTATACGATAATTCAAGAAAACAAATTTGTGATAAACTTAATAACTTCTGAGCTATGGTCTTATTTTGTAAGAGCAGAATACCTTCTACTCCGAGAACATTGACAAGAAACAAATAACAAACATATAGTAAAGTAAAGTAAAGTGATCCCACAACAGGCCTCAGGAGGCCCTTGGGGTAGTAGGAAGTTAAGGCTCCCACTTTTTCTAGACAATCGGCACTTTATGTCAGCCCTGCGTGACGGCCGCCTTTACCCCCAGAACAAGCGTCTGGTACTCATTTCTGTTAGAGGCTGAGTCGACCCCAGGGCCATGGTGCGGCCAGGGGGTGTGGGTCAGTTTAAAAATCCTGACCCAACGGGACTTGAACCCTCGACCCTACGGCTTGTAGCTCAGTGCCTTAACCACTACGCTACGGTGTGCCCCAATAACAAACATATACGAAACAAATTATGTAATGCATTTTAATTACATTTAACTGAATAAATTCGCATTTATATTGTTATTCTCTATATAATCCGATTCGATTGAGGGTCTTTCCACTTTTTCAGCGGTTGCCCTTTTTACCAGCCGGCTGCTGGCCCTTCATATCCACATGTGTCAATCACAGAGGTAGATGATCAACAGCCAGTGTAGGGGTGACATGTGGTTAGCATGTCGAGTCCCCCAGCCGTTATAGCTGGTTCCTCAACCTGGAGCCGCTACTTATTGTAGCTACCCAATTGTCTCACGATGCTGGGTGGGCACCGGTCCCATACTGGCCGAAATACCATGAGAAAATTTCTTCCCCCATGGAGACTCGAACCAGCGCAAGTCCCGTAGCTCTGCGCCAAGGCTTCCTACCTTAACCGCTCGGCTACGGCGCGGGACTATATAATCAAGTTTAATAAACGTTAAATATAAAATTGGTTCCTGATAACAGTCGTCCTGAACTAAATTATTAAATAGTTCCAATATGGAGGCCTTTCAAAATCAATGTTTGATCTTCTGTATTTTAACTGGTACTGAAATTGTTGTATAAGTTGTACAACGGGTTTATGTCTGCAGGTGTGTTCTCGTTGAGTAGATTTGTATTCTTTGCTTCTTTTAGAATCTCTATGTCTTCAAGATTGCTAATCCTGATGTTGTTATACTCTCTGTATAGTATTGACATGGTATTATCGATAACAACAACAGAATCAGTAACATCTTATTACATAACCTCAAATGTGTTTCAATATGAATTTTAAAAGTGTTGATAAATAAACATGTTAGAAGCAGATATACATTGTCATATTAAGGAGGCTTATTTTAATGATCAGAGTGTTTAAGTTTTATTTTCAGCCTGTTGAATATTTTGTTTATCTTATCGTGTTTAAGATCTTCGGGTATATACCAAAAGCTCATACATTGTATAGTCTTAATACTGGCTATTGCACATGCAACTGATAAGTTACTGAATTCAACTTAATCATCAACATCATCATCATCATCACTCCAGGGATTAGGCAACTGCCCGTTCCGACTTCATAATGCATCAGCCCAACGTCTTCTAGGTCTTCCAACATCAGGTCTTCCTCTTGCTTGATAATTTCTTGCTAACAATGGATATCTCTCCTTACTCATTCCATCCATGTGATCAATCCATTTCTGTCTGTAATTCGTGACCTTATCCAATAAAGGCTGTACTTTCAATTCTTCTCTTATATCCTCATTTCTTATTCTATCAAGTCTTGTACATCCTTTTACTTGTCTTAGGAACCTCATCTCCGCCGTCTGTATTCTATCCTTCTGTTTTTTCACTGGAGTCCAAGTTTCACATCCATACAATATTGTGGGAACCGCCTTAACATTATACATTTTTAACTTGGTTTCTTTTCTAATTTTATTTTTGAATGTTCTCTGTATTGTTCCACACACCGTCTGAAATGTATTTATTTTGGAGTCAATATCTCTTTCCACATTGTAGCCAACATCACAGCCCAAATATTTGAAACTAGACACCTGTTCTATACTTTGATTTTCTAAAATAATTTTGGACCTCACTGGATCTCTTCCTCTAAAAGCCATGGTCTTCGTTTTCCTTACAGAAATCTTTAGATCGTATAATTTACATATTTCATTTAATGCATGCATAGATGCATCGTCAGCAAATAGAAGATTATTTATGCACACTTTATTACCCACTCTTATTCCTGGATTCACTAAAACTTTCCATTTATTTAAAATATCGTCTATATATATTAAACTTAATCAACTATGAAATGTTAGTTAATTGTGAAATACATCGTGATAATGAAATAATCTAGCTCAGAATTTGCATTGAAGACAGAAACTCAGGAATGAACTCAACAGATTGATTCACATTAGGATTTGAATCCATACTTTCCGAATACACACCTTGAACAATAACCTACTAGTTGAATTAGCTCGTACTGTAACAGTATAGGCAACCATTTTATATTACACTAGCTAATACCCGGCGTGCGCTGCTACGCCTAAATAAATGAAAATTAATGTGCTATTATGTTTAGTTGAATTAGTGAAAGGAAAAATAATTATACATTTATATTTTTATATATCCCGTGCTGATTACCCGGCGTTGCCCAGGAATCTACTTATCCCGATCCTCTTGACATAAATGAGCTGAAATACGAAAATTAGTTTGTTTGATGTTTAGATAAATAAGTAAAAGGAAAAATGTATATCCTAATTATTTTTAGATACCCCGTGCTGTTTACGCGGCGTTGCCCGGGAATCTACTCATCTCGATCTTCTTAGCATAAATGAGCTAAAAGATAAAATTCGTTATTGTGAGTTATCCGTAAAAGAATACCCGCCATGTGCTGCTATGCTTGCACAGGAATCTACGTACTTGTCTCGATCTTCTTGGCATCATTGAAAGACAACAATGGTTATTGTGAGTTATCCGTAAGAGATAAACATATGCTGTCGCGGACTTTTTTGTAGAGCTTTTTGAGACATTAAATTTTGTGTACATTAATTTAATGTATTTGTTATGGTTTAGGCAGCGTAAGCAATTTAAGCGTCCGAAGAGCTACTTTTTTCACGTTTTCCACTACAAAGGGCGATTTTAAGGGTGTATGAGTTGAGTATCACAACTATTTTATAGTCTATGTTCATCCCGGGAATCTCCTGAACATTTTGCAAAAAGCCCCATCACAATCGGATCAACAGTATGGCCGCGCATAAAGTACAAACAAAAAACAAACAAACAAACATTCTATTTAATTAATGTTGGGAAGTAAACATTATGAGGTATAATCATTAAAATTCATCGGAGAACATATTGTTTAAACAACTCACCTCATAGGATTCATGCTTCCATGATATCGCGATTTCAAACATAATCATGTTCATCGTCAGTCGGAGTTATGGCTGACGATGAACATGATTATGTTTGAAATCGCGATATCATGGAAGCATGAATCCTATGAGGTGAGTTGTTTAAACAATATGTTCTCCGATGAATTTTAAACAAACATTCATTTTTATATATTAGATAAAGATTAATAATATGTAATGAAAAACGTTGTGTTATGTTTCGTTACGTGGAGTATGAAATAAGCATGTGGTGCTTACATCAAAATGCCTTTGTATGCCCTTTCCACTCGCCTGGTTAAAATAACCTTTCAAATATGACGAATGGAAGATCGTAGTCGACCGCAAAACCTTAGATAATGGCCCCCACGTGTGGTGTAAATTTTTCTTTGTCACTTTTGTTATTACTTGTGGTGGGGCGGATTAAGACAGAGATCTGTGCATCCATCACTTGGGGGGCGTTGTCTGTACCGTGCGGTCAAGCCGAGGTCATAAGGTCCACACACCTCCCTCTGGCCACTATCAAGGTCAGAGTTCACGCAAGACGTCATCCTAACTATCTGCTTTACATTCAATTTGCAACCGGATCTTCTATAGTGGTCGTCGATGATGTGTATTAGATCTGATAATATTGTTTTCGTTGCATATTGAAAACATGAGGCCTATCTAATAGAAAGAAGGTAAGTAGGTAGGATGAGCTTTATTTACCGTATTTTACCGACTTAAGACGCACCTTAATTTCTAAGTAATTTAAAAAAATAACATTTTTACCATTTTTACCGTTATTATTATTATTATGTTAAAATTTAAGATATTAATGACAAAATAAATAAATTTAATCTAATGTGTGGCACTAATAAAAGAACCCTTAAAACACAAGAAAAGAAACAAAAACTACATGGACTCTTACTTTAAGGGAGGAAAGGCGATTACAAGTACTTGAGAATAAAGTACTTTGGAAAATGTTTGGACCAAAGAGAGATGAACAGACAGGTGAATGGAGAAGACTACATAACAATTAACTAAATTGTCTTTATAGGAAGCCAGATATAATAAGAACAGTTAAGTCTCGTAGACTGCGATGGGCAGGACATGTTGCACGTATGGGGAATGAAAGACGTGCATGGAAGCTTCTTGTAGGAAAGCCAGAGGGAAAACGTCCAGTTGGTAGACCAAGAATGAGGTGGGAGAATAACATTAACTATGATTTGAGGGAAGTATATTATACAGGGAATGATTGGAAAGTATTAGCTCAGGATAGGGATGTATGGAGAGCGTATGTCCGCGCGGCCATGAACCTACGGGTTCGATAGTGCCAGTGAGTAAGTAAGTAAGTAATGGCTGTTCCTGTATTGATGTATGGATCAAAATGTTGGACGATCACTAAAAGACAAGAACAAAGATTGGAAGCAGCTGAGATGAGATTTTTAAGAAATATAGCAGGATATACTCTGCTGGATAAGAAAAGAAATGAAGATATAAGAAAGGAACTAAATATTTTCAAACTTACAGACCGAATAATTAAATATAGGAATGACTGGAAAGAACATATTGATAGAATGCCAGAAGGAAGATTTCCAAAATTATTGCTAAATTATAAACCGCATGGAAGGAGAAATGTTGGACGCCCACACAGAAGATGTTCTGAACAATTTTAACAATTCTAGCTTTCATGAAACCGGAACGAGCCAACAGGCTTAATCCCTGGATGCCGATTGTTATTATTATTATTAGATTGCAAATCCAGACTAAAAAATCTCAGTTTATAAAACCGTTCTTGCCTTTAAAATCCTTGAAAATTGTCATCTGAACTTTTTCTTCTTCGTTGTTCTCTTCATATACTGTATAAGAAGGTCTTCACTGCCATCGAGAGTGTTACTTACGCCGCACTTGTTGAAAGATTTAACAATAATGTCTTCTCTCACTCTAGACCACGACTTTTTTATTCACTGACACACTTGTTTGATTGGATGTCGTTTAAAGCTCCCTTCGGCGTGAATTCAAGTTGGGTTTAATCCATGATGCATTGTTCAAGTCCACTGGCATCGTAGACTGCAATGATGCATCATAGTCTAGACGGTGTTCTGGTCGGGGGGAGAGAGTATTAGCAAGTTTGTGAATCCCCGCAACTCATATTCGTCGCATCGATGCACTGCTGCTGCCAGTTGAATCCAATGTTGTCAGACAGAGATGGATTTCCCGCGGCATCGAATATACGGCCATTTTTAAGACTGGCGGGAATTTTAAATCAAACACTGGACATTTTATATTAATTTTGAGTATAAGGCGCACCTGAATTTTGGAGGCAATTTTTCGAAGAAAAAAGTGCGTCTTATAGTCTGTAAAATACGGTAATGATGTTCTTTAACAGCCCGGGCCATTAGCGTCGTAATACAAAGTTCAACGTAAAAGTGTGTACAATTTTTTAAGTCATAAATCTAAGACACTGGACCTATAGGTTTATTGGAAGCTCAGAATTTCTTCACTCTTACAACATTTCATCGACTCTGGCCGGATTTGAACCAGTGAACTTTTGAACTAGAGATGTGAGTGGCATCACTAGTACACCGGGATCAATAATAAATTAACCTAATAGATTCTTTTATATCTTGACAACCAAATTATGAAAGGAAAACATATCTGAAGAAGCCACTGATGATTGTTCCCTAAATCATAAAAGAAAATCTTAGTAGTAAGAGTCCAAAAAATAGGACATTCTGAAGTTATCGCAGATGGTAGTATCTTTTATCTAGTTTGGGAATAAAGTTCGTAGGAAAATTTTTGGACCAAAGAGAGATGAAGTGACGGGCGAATGGAGAAGACTACATAACAGTGAACTACATGGTCTTTATAGGAAGCCAGATATAATAAGAACAGTTAAGTCTCGTAGACTGCGATGAGCAGGACATGTGGCACGAATATGGAATGATAGACGTGCATGGAAGCTTCTTGTAGGAAAACGAGGGAAAATGCCGTGTTGGTAGACTAATAAAGAGATGGGAAAATAACAATCAAGATTTGACGGAAGTAGATTATACTGGGAATGATTGGAAAACATTAGCTCCGAATAAGGATGTATGGAGAGCTTATGTTCTGGCGGCCATGAACTATGGGTACGATACCGCCAATGAGTTAGTTAGTTAGTTATTGCATTAAACAAGTTTCCATTATTATGTTAATTCTGGTAATTCTCATTTCTGCCTCTAGTTTAAAGATACGCGTTTCGAAATCCGGCCGAGGTTAATAGATTTTATGGAAGAAAAACCCCCGGAAAAAAGTAAAATTGTGGGTGCCGTGTAGTAGATTTTCAAAACGTAAATGCAACTAAAGCCGTTTTACACCCGTATTTGAATAGGAATGGCAAAGGCCAGAGTTATTACATCTTACTTACTTACTCGCTGGCACTACGAACCTGTGGGTTCATGGCCGCACAGACATAAGCTCTCCATACATCCCTATCCTGAGCTAATGTTTTCCAATCATTCCCTGTATAATCCACTTCCCTCAAATCATAGTTAATGTTATTCTCCCACCTCATTCTTGGTCTACCAACTGGGCGTTTTCCTTCTGGCTTTCCTACAAGAAGCTTCAATGCAAGTCTTTCATTCCCCATACGCGCAACATGTCCTGCCCATCGCAGTCTACGAGACTTAACTGTTCTTATTATATCTGGCTTCCTATAAATACCATGTAGTTCATTGTTATGAAGTATTCTCCATTCACCTGTCTGTTCATCTCTCTTTGGTCCAAAAATTTTCCTAAGTACTTTATTCTCAAATACTTGTAATCTCCTTTCCTCACTTAAAGTAAGAGTCCATGTTTCGCATTCATATAATATAACTGGTAGAATAATAGTTTTATATATTTTCAGTTTAACTTTTTTTGAAAGAAGTTGTGTTAAATCTAATATTAATCATTTTCATTAAAAAAAATTACTGAAAACCCCCAAAAGCAGTCATAAATTATTAAATATTTTGTCTTTTTTCAATCCAAAGAGCTCCGTTGTATTTGAAAATCACGTGGTCTAATGGAGAAAAATCTTGAGATCATGAATTATGGTCGTTTTATTCTTGAGGATTTTATAAATCTTCTTCTTCTTCCTTCCAAGTATTAGGCCAAGGCCTGTTACGATCCTATAGAAAATTTTCCCTCCAGCGTTTCATAGGACGGCCCAGTGATCTTCGTCCTCTTGGTATATGGATTTTATAAATAACACTGACAAGGAGCAACAAAAAAGAAACTCTTTTTTGTCTCAGAATGAAAAATATGCGGATCTGATAGCATTTTTCTCCTGAATTCAAATATGATATCGGTTTTCTCCACCACGTAAAGTGCCCGAGAGAAGGCATTTATAATTACAAACACTTTAATATTTTCTACATTCGTAACTACACAATATTCGAACATTCGGACTCACCTAGAAAGTAGGAAATGACGATTTTCTGCTATATTTCGCATGTGGAGCATCCCTCTTGATGGTCCAACAATAATCGGTCAGCATATTAAGATTCCATTTGCCTTCATATCTCTTTTCCATAACTGAAATCTCCTTATGAAAGTGTTTCCCGTGTTTATCGCTCGCTGAGCCAAGATAATAAAATTAACGAAAAAACGTTTATTAAAAAATAATTATATACCTACTTACTTACTCACTGGCACTATCGAACCCGTAGGTTCATGGCCGCGCGGACATAAGCTCTCCATACATCCCTATCCTGAGCTAATGCTTTCCAATCATTCCCTGTATAATCGACTTCCCTCAAATCATAGTTAATGTTGTTCTCCCACCTCATTCTTGGTCTACGAACTGGGCGTTTTCCTTCTGGCTTTCCTACAAGAAGTTTCCAGGCACGTCTTTCATTCCCCATACGTGCAACATGTCCTGCCCATCGCAGTCTACGAGACTTAACTGTTCTTATTATATCTGGCTTCCTATAAAGACCATGTAGTTCATTGTTTGTAGTCTTCTCCATTCACCTGTCTGTTCATCTCTCTTTGGTCCAAAAATTTTTCTAAGTACTTTATTCTCAAATACTTGTAATCTCCTTTCCTCCCTTAAAGTAAGAAAAAATAATTATATAAATCCATTAATTGAAATTGAAATAAAAAAACTGTGGGCGATGGAGAAATTCCGAATAAATATTTGAAAACACGATAAAAAAATCTGC
Organism: Diploptera punctata; assembly: GCA_030220185.1. Taxonomy (NCBI): domain Eukaryota; kingdom Metazoa; phylum Arthropoda; class Insecta; order Blattodea; family Blaberidae; genus Diploptera; species Diploptera punctata. The sequence continues at coordinate 250,195 of JASPKZ010007560.1, forward strand.
AACTATTGGTACTCATGAGACAAAAACCATGTTGACCAGTGTAAACAGATGGACTTTATCTAAATGATAATAAAACTGAATTATATATCCCCTCAAAAGTCTCTTGTAAAATCTAAACTTTATTTTCTATGTGAAAATCTACGCATGTAGATATTTTTGAAAAACATTTATTATTTTCTCTTGGAATAAGATATAACATTATGTACTTAAATTAAGTGCATGTCCCGTAAAACATAGGCAGATAAAAATAAAGTTTTATCTCCATTATAAAATTTAATTGTAAAATTAAAATGTTAAGAATTTTTAGTTTTTTTATTACCCACGACAACAAGTTGCGGAAAGAGGTCTTGAAAATAAATTATCTCTAATAATGGTTATTAACGTAAGTCATAATTAATGTCTAAACGCTTCGTCTTAAAATTAAGTAAAATATAAACAAAAAGTCCATAGGCCTTAATTAACCTATTCTATACTTTAATAAATTTATTTACCTCACACAGAGTATAGGAATATAAACAAAAAGTCTCGACATCCACAAAATAAAGAAAAAAAAAAGTTAAGTTATTTCATACTCTGCTTTCTGCATATAAGATTTAGGGGAAGGTTCTGAAAATTGACCCTTTCTTCTGTTATGCCTAATAAGAGCATAATGCATGGGCAGATATTAATAATAATAATAATAATAATAATAATAATGCTATTATTATTATTATTATTATTATTATTATTATTATTATTATTATTATTATTATTATTATTATTATTATGCTCATGGATCGTCACAGAATACCAAAACAAATTCTTCACTACATTCCTCGAGACAGAAGCTCTGTGGGTCGACCTTTTCGGAGACGGCGGGAGACCTTAACGGGCCACTGGGCCTAATACTTGAAAGGACGATGATGATGATGATGATGATAATGCTTTATTTTAGCTGGCAGACTTAAGGCCATAAGGCCTTCTCTTCCACTCAACCAGCGAATAGTAGAATTATACAAAAATTACATACATATTACAATTTTAGATATTATTAAAATACAGACTAAACAAAATACAAAGATGATGTGATCTAATACTAGCTAATACTAACAAAAACATAGAATATAATAAAATTTAAATTATGTAAAATAAAGTAAGTAGTTTCCAGATGACTATTAATGGAATGCTCTATATAGTTGTTATGCAGTTAATGTTTTCATTGTGTCGAACTTAAGATATCAGTTAATTTGGATTTAAATAATGATAGCGATTGACAGTTCCTAACATGACTGGGAAGTGAGTTCCATGCTCTAGTCATAGATATTGTGTAAGATTCAGAGTATAGGCATGTCCTGTGCTGTGGTATCAAAAGTAAAGAAGAGTCTTGTGATCTTGTTCCTAAATTGTGATGAACCGATAAATTTGAAAACGTGTTGTTAAATAACTTGGTAAATATGTGTGCAGAATTTGGAATAGTCCACTACTACTACTATTACGACCACCACCATAACCACATGCACTATTGTCACTTCTACTACTGTTCTTGTTACCATTATTAAGGGAGAATATGAATGTAAAGTTCTTCTGTCATTTAGGTGTAGCCATGATAAGGCCTGAAATGAAGGAGACACGTGGTCATAACGACGGAGATTGAATATAAATCGAATGCACGCATATTGAGGGGAGCTTCGGAGTTGTCCCCTAAAATTCATATTTACAAAATTAATTAATTTCTTTCTTATTAATGTTACAGCACGATACTTTTATTTCGAGGATAAATACAACTAATCAGTCGCTTACAAATTTTTAAAGGATGAAGAAGGACTACAACTCAATGGTATTAATAAGCTGTTACTTTATGCTGATGATGTAATATTATTCGGCGATAGCGAGGAGATGCTAACGCCAGCATGCACACACTACTGAGTAACACTGAGAAATTTGGGCAATAAAACTAAATATATGTTCACACGTAGAAATTCATTTTATAATAGAAATGGACAGCTAATGACAAATTAGGGAAATTTTGAAAAAGTGGCTGAGTTCAATACCTAGGAACAATAATATTACAAATAGGAATGAGACGCACAAAGAAATTAAACATAGGTTCAGATCTGCAAATAAATGCTATTGTGCATTACAGAGACTCTCGTCGCCCCAACTCCTTTCAAAAAACGTTAAACTAAAAATATACAAATCCGTTATTCTCCCAGTTTTATTATATGGATGCGAAATATGGACTGTTATTTTAAGGGAAGAAAGGAGATTACGGGTATTTGAGAATAATTTTCTGAGCAAACTTTCTGGACCAAAGAGAGATGAATAGACAGGCAAATGGAGAGGGCCACTATATGATCTTTATAGGAAATCGGATGTAAAAAGAACAGTTAAGTCTGCTTAGGCTGCGATGGACAGGTGATGTGGGTCGAATGCGGAATAAAAGCGTTGCATGGAAGCTTCTTGTAGGAAAACCAGAGATAAAACGGCTGATTGACAGACCAAGAATGAGGTGGGAGAATAACATTAACCATGATTCGAGGGAAGCAGATTATAGAAGGGATGATTGGACAACATTAGCTCAGGATAGGGATGTATGGAGAGCTTATCTTCGTACGGCTATGAACCTACGGGTTTGACAGTGCCTGCGAATTAGTTATTTATCAGGTTGTTAAACATCCTATCTTACATTAAGGGAAGGAAACAGGCTAAGAGTATATATATATATATATATATATATATATATATATATTCTGTAAGTCCGTAAGTCCACCGCTCTGTTATCGTGGTAGCGTGCTGCCTTGTCACGCAGCTGGCCCGGGTGTGATTTCCGGTCAGAACGGGCTCCTGGGTGAGTTTTTATCGGTGTTTTTCCGCACATGTAAGACAAATGTCAGGAAGCTTAAGCCCAACGGCCATCATCATCATCCTTATCATTACCATCATCCTTCACCGGTGTGGAAAGTAACGGGAAGCTACCACACCTGTAATTCCCTAGTAAATCTGCAAAGCATAGCATGAAAAATGCAATGATTGCAGTGAAAGACCTGCCCTCGGACAGAATTACTGTGGATGGATATCCTATGGGCGAATGGAGTGTGGAGGAAGATTCACAACGATGAAGTATAATTTATATCGTGGTCCTGAAATGGTCCAGGAGACTGAATTGTACACATCATATTGCTCTAGAAATGCTTTGAACATTTTCAGGAAACTCTTGGAGATAACACTATTACGAGAGCTTTGACGTAAAATATTTATTTGAAAATCAACATATAAGTGAAATTTCTCAAAATAAAATTTATTTAAATAGAAGCATTTAAATAGCCGGTCTGGAGTTCTTTTGGTCAAAGCGTATCTGGAGCAAGAAGCTGCGGATTTGATTTTCGGTTTTAGAGTTGCTGAGTTTTTTGTAAAGGAAATTGTCCGCATTCCATCAGCATCTGGTTGTTTGTGATTTCTTTGTGTATTTGAAAGCTCGAAGGAATTAAAAAAAAAAGATAAATTAACAAGGAAAACAAAATGTAAATTTGTTAAATGTAGAGAGTAAATTAATTTAAATATAAATAATATAAAGTTCGTAATTCCATTTTAACTGTTCAAAGGAAAAAACATTTACCTATTAAAAAGTTAAATGCGTCAAAATATGTCCTTAAAATTAACATTAAAATGAAATGTGTCAACATAACAATTTCCAAAAAATGGATCATCATCATCATAGTACATTCACGAATTTAGGCCATTTGTTGACCTATTTCGGCCTCAAGAGAAACGCCATCCAAAAGTCTTTTGAGTGGACGTCCTGGTCTTCTTCTTCCTGCAGGTTGATATCCTAACATTTGTTTGGGTATTCTGTGATCTTCCATTCGATGAACATGTTGCATCCAATGGATATTTAAATGAAATATATCAATATAACCAATATAGCATTAGTACTATAACCTTATATGGAAACATGGAGAGAAGGAAAGAGAGATAGAGAGAAAAAATCGCTTCAAGAAATATTGAAATATCGCAGTTGCGAACAATGGATCAAATTAATAATGCTTCCCCTAAAGGCTGATTGGAGTATAATTTACAAATTAGAGAATACGTGAGCACACAACAATTGACCACATAAGCTCTGTGTGAGGCAGGGTGAACCCCTGGTGCTTTGATGAATACGATACGTGAAGAGAGAGCAATTTTGTGGCTAGGTGAATTTGTCATGGTGTTTGGTGCAATCTTAATTAAGGAATTGAATATATTACCAAGACCTTGTGATACCTAGAGCAGCTCCCAGTAATTGTCTTGCCTTCCAGCGTGTTTCCAGTCTTTGACTACTGAAATTTCCTTGGGGCTTTTACTTTCCTTGCCAGCATACCATAAATAATAATGTTTTCCATTTATTTGCATTTTTTTTACCTATATAGCATAAATTTTACGATGTAAACGTGCTGTGGATCACTGAACATTCACAAATAAGTATTTGGCATCTGTTCAAAAATAAATAAATCATCATCATCACCATAGTACATTCATGAATTTAGGTCATTTGTTGACCTGACCACTGGACTTACTACTTTTCGGCTAGCAACCGACTGGTAGGAAATCAACTTGCTTTCAAGTCTCCAAAGATTCAAAACCGGAAGGAAGATGTTGACCTGTTTCGACCTGAAGAGAAACACCATCCAAAAGTCTTTTGAGTGGGTCTTCTTCATCCTGCAGGTTGATAGCTCAACATTTGTTTTGGTATCCTGTGATCTTCCATTCGATAGACATGTTGCACCCATCTTGACTTATAATCAAAAATATACAGGTTAGTTGATAATAATTTGATTTCTTTTTATGTATATATATATATAAGTAATAGAACAGTAAACAATTCTAATATTATTTTAAATTCCTTTCTTCGAATAATATTATAGTTATATTATTTTCAGTCTGATCATCTTACCTCAATATTAATGTCGATATGTTCTTGGACATGTTTCAAAACAATTCTATTTTGTCGTCAGCTTGTCCAGACTGGTTTGATTTATATTGCATTATGTTGCACACCCTGGATGTCGATGTCAGCTCCATATTGTGGTTGGCCAAAGAACCTCCAAACAATGTCACGCTCCGTCGGTATTTCAAAATTTATAACTCTGTTTTTGTTCTTCTGAATATAGATTTTTCCCAAATAGTCAGCTCTTTTGTATTTTCTAACTGTTTTAATATTTTAGTGTCCGAATTTATATATATTTTTCAGACCAAACATGAGCAGCAACTGCAGATTTTTCTATTTCCCCATTTTTAATAAGAACACATAATCATCATCATCATCATCATCATCATCCTGCCAGGTATTAGTCCTAGAAGAACTGTTACGGCCTGAGAAAGCGGTTTTCGTGCCATCTTTTCATAGGTCGACCAAGTGACCGTTTCCCATTTGGACAGTAGTTCATTATTGCCTTGGGGATCCTGGATCTAGCCATTCTTGAGACATGTTCCTTCCAGTTTAGCTGATAGCTGGAGATGTAGTCCAGTATTGGTGACACATTAAGTTCTTGAAGGATTTCTACATTTTTCTTTCGATCCCATTTGGTGTAGCCAGCTGTTCGGCGCATAAATTTCATCTCACAAGCTGTTAGTCTGCTTTCATCTCTCGTCCTTATAGTCCACGCTTCACTCCCATAACATAGGACTGGTCGAGCCATTATTTGATAAAGACGAGTACGAGTTGATTTTTGCACTAATGAAGGTTTTAAAACTCTATTAATGATTCCCATTGATTTGTTGAATTTCACAATTTTCTCTGATAAATCCAAATTTTCAACAAAAGAGAGTTTATATCCTAAATAAGTAAACTCATTAACTCTCTCTAAAATTTTGTTATTTAAACAAATTTTGCTTGGTATTGGGGATTTTCCACAAAAGGCCATTATTTTAGTTTTATTGGTAGATATTTCCATTGAATATTTCTGGGCTATCAAATTTAAATTATGTACTGACCATTGTAAATCATCTTCAGATGTTGCTAGTAAAACAAGATCATCTGCAAACATTATTATATCTAATTTTAAATTTCTATTGATAGTGATACTTCCATGTTTTGTTTCTCTAAAGTCTTTTACAATGGCATTCATATATATGTTAAAAAGTAGAGGGGAGAGGCCACAACCTTGTCTGACTCCTGAGTTTATTTCTTTCCAATGAGTTATTTTTTCTTTTATTTTTATTGCAATGAGAGTTGACTTATAAATGTTATAAATATTATATATGATCTGCTTTGGGATCTGATCTTTCATCAAAATTTCAAATAACAGACTTCTGTTCACTTTATCAAAGGCTTTTTTAAAGTCAATAAATGCCAAGTGTGTTTATATATTAAATTCACGATGTTTCTCAATCAAAATTTGCATTGTGAAATATCCATCAGAGCATGATCTACCCTTCCGGAAGCCATTTTGTTCTTCTCCAGGTATATCTTCATAGTATTTATATAATTTATTCTTAATAATAGTGGAATAAATTTTGTAACCAGAGTTTAATTAGCTGATAAGAACACAAGAAAAATTAAAAATGGCAAAATAGAAAAATCTGCAGTTGCTGCCCATGTTTGGTCTGAAAACCATAATATAAAATTCGGACACTAAATTATTAAAACAGTTAGAATATATAAAAGAGCTGACTTTTTGGGAAAAAATCTATATTCAGAAGAACAAAAAGAGTTATGAATTTTGAAATACCGACGGAGAGTGATCTTGTTTGGAGGTTCTTTGACCAACCACAAGATGGAGCTGACATCGACATCCAGGGTGTGCAACATAATGGAACATAAATCAAACTAGTCTGGACAAGCTGACGATAAAACATAATTGTTTTGAAACATGTCGAAGAACAAATCAACATTAATATTGAGGTAAGATGATCAGACTGAAAATAATATAATTCAAATAACCTCAAAATATCACTTCCTAAAATTAAATATTAATATTATAGTTATTCAACTAAATTCTAAAGTGATCGATATTCCTCCATTTCAGCCCTAATAATAATTTTCTAAAATTACTCATCTAAAAATGAGTTTTGTTATTTTTTATCCTCTTTTCGTTATATTATTTTCAGGTCTAATATCTTTCTTATTAAGTTGAAGGTTTGGAAGCTATCAGAAGCCCGTTCTAGTTATGGTTGGTCCATCAAAGAATATAAGTCTACCAGTTGTTGATTATTTGTTAGGTGTGTACAGCAGTGAATTCACTTCCTTCACAGGCAGGTATTGTGGAGCTGTCTCATTCAACGTCATATCAAATTCAAAGTATAATACAATTTGTTCACGAGCTAACATAAGTAAAGTTTTCAATACCCGAAGTATTGGGAAGTAACTGAAATGCGTTACATTGCCTTCATTGAATGTAATAATTTTTTCAGAAGAAAGTGAATTTTTCCTAGTTGAAAGTAATGAAATTCCAACACCATTTGCCTCGACAAGCAGAAAAGTTGTCCTCAACTATAATATTTTCTGTTCTAATCTTCGTTATATTATTAAAATTCAAAGCTTTTCGAAAACATGCTTCATCTTCAGAAATTCTCTTGATTTTTTTATTTAGGAATATTCCACAATACAGTGTTTCTCCTTCAACCCAAAGTGATTTCTGTCTAAAGCATCTTCTTCCCTCAAATCTCTAGCTTCCATACTTATCTTCACTCCATCCATCCATCGTTCTCTAGGACCGCCTCTTCCACTTCTTCCATTAGTTTTCCAATTAAGGATCTTCTTTGGTATTCTGTCTTCTTCCATTCTTATGAGGTGTCCATACCATTTCAAACGTTTTTCTTCTATTTTTCATAATATGTTTTTTCAACCTGCATAATGTGGGGTTGTTAGTCCCCCATCGGGCGTCTCCCAGGTGGTGGATAGGGGAATGCTTCCCAGATATGGGTGATATCGGGGAAATGAAATACTTGAGGCGAACCAAAACTAACAGCTACTGCCTTGTAGTTCAGTGTTGATTCTCTAAAGGCTAGAGGATGACAACGTCGATTACAAATTACCTGGTCTACTGAAAAAAACTTTTTTTTGTATTGTAAGCCTATATTTTCCCTTTACAGAGATTTAGGCGCTCTCCCCCTACAGGGAATAATTTGAACCACACTAATTTAGTTACACTTTTTTTCGTATAGATGTCATTTAGAGTGGTCCGAGGTCAGCGTTCCGCCTCATACTGACATCTAGGAAACCAAGGTAGTACTAGGACGAGAAAATTCGGTAAAGTTTATTTAGAGGCCTTTCCATTCAGGCTTAAGGATTTTTTACGAGCCTGAAAATCTTCAGACTCGGGACTCACGGCTTAAAGTCCCTCCCGGAGGATTTGCTTCTTCTCCTTCTTCTTCTTTTTCTTCTTCTTCACGGTTTAGGCTTATTTACTAGCCTGTTTCGACTACAAATTGCTGCTCTTTCCATCTTTTCCTTGGTCTTCCCAAGCTTCTTCTTCCTCGTGGTGAATAGTTGTATGCTGCTTTTGGTATTCTCGGAGGATTTGCTCCTTGGATTTTTCCATCCTAAACATCCATCAACCCCGGCCGGGTTTGAACCCGCGACCCTCGGGACCAGAGGCAAGGAGCATAACCACTAGTCTACCGCGGCCGACAATGAAAAAATGTACAATGTAAAAAACCTAAAGAGAAGAAAAAAATTATTGATTCTGAAATTATTTATATATTTTATACAGATTATATAAATAATTGCAGTATCAACAAAATTCCTGAAGCTGAAGCATGTCTTCCAAAAGCTTTGAATTTTAATAATGTAACGAAGATTGTATGGATGTATGGAGAGCTTATGTCCGCGCGGCCATGAACCTATGGATTCGATAGTGCCAGTAAGTAAGTAAGTAAGTAAGTAAGTAAGTAAGTAACGAAGATTATATAATATATAGTTGAGGACAACTGTGTTATATAAGGTACAAATTATTTTATAATTAAAATAATTTTAACCTCAACGGTGTTCAAACATGATTATTAAAAGCATAGGCTATCATGCACGTCTTTCATTCCCTATTTCGTGCCACATGTCGTGCCCACTGCAATCTACTAGACTTAACTGTTCTTATTATATCTGGCTTCGTATAAAGACCATGTAGTTCACAGTTTTATAGATTTCTCCGTTCACCTCTCTGTTCCTCTCTCTTTGGTCCAAAATGTTTCCTAAGAACTTTATTCTCAAATACTCGTAATCTCCTTTCCTGGACTTAACTTACTTACTCACTGGCACTATCAAACCCGTAGGTTCATGGCCGCGCGGACATAAGCTCTCCGTACATCCCTATACTGAGCTAATGCTTTCCAATCATTTCCTGTATAATCTACTCCTCTCGATTCATGAATAATGTTATTCTCCCACCTCATTCTTGGTCTACCAACTGGGCGTTTTTCCTCTGGTTTTGCTACAAGAAGCTTCCATGCACGTCTTTCATTCCCTATTTCGTGCCACATGTCGTGCCCATCGCAATCTACTAGACTTAACTGTTCTTATTATATCTGGCTTCGTATAAAGACCATGTAGTTCACAGTATTGTCTTATCCGTCCACCTTTGTGTTCATCACTCTTTGGTCCAAAAATGTTCCTCAGAACTATATTCTCAAATATTCGCAATCTCCTTTCCTCCCTTAAGTTAATTCAATTATTATTATCTTCATTAAGTCAGTATTTATGGGTTAATTTACATCCAATATAATTAAATAATTTTAAAGTCAATCCCTTCCCCCAATAGGACACACTAACGAAACGGTTCCTCGAATGAGTAACATTAGTTCTTGTGTTCTTCCACCTTCATTAACTTACTTTCTTGCAAAAATAATTGAAGTATACGCGATTAACAGATTACACCCCCTCCCAATTAACAATAAATAGAATTGCTCATAATTATAGGAGCATCCACCGCCGTGGCCTCGAGGTAGCGTGCTGCCTTGTCACGCAGCGGGCCCGAGTTCAATCCCCGGTCGGGACAGTTTTTCTGGGTGAGGTTTTTATCGGAGTTTTTCCTCACCTGTACGACAAATGTCAGGAAAATTTTAAGACCCAAATGGTCCCCGAAATCATATGGCCATCGCAATCAGCATCATTCATATTCATCTTAGATTAAGCTTAGGATTAGGGAGTCTCCTGGCGCACCACTATCATCATCATCATCACCCATCATATCATCGGGGCAACGTAACCCCGCCTTCCAGGCGCTCCAACCTCAGAAGTGGGTTACAAGTACGCCATGCCAGGAGAGAAACTAGGAATGTCGAACCTAGAGCATTTGTAAAAAAAATAATTATTATAGGAGCAAGATTTTGCCTAGTAATTTCTGCACTATAACACGGTAAATTCATTCATGCTTCTTAAATACACGACATTTCTCTTCTTGTTAATACCGATATTTTGTATTCGTAAGCTAAATGGGGAATCGACATGTTTTACAGTATGTTTTCTAACTGTGATGCATAGTATGTTTTATTTGTGCCCATATTTTCTTAATTTTAAAATTAAAGTCCAATTCGATATTTTTTGTTGAAGTACAGTGCAATATTGCATTATGTTTAGTGTATTTGTGATGAATAGGATGACGAATTAATTGGGTATATTCAAGTGCTAACGTAGTATTAATTTGTTCCACCAGATGACTCTATAAGTCATGAGTCATTTGTCACCATCAAATACGTCTGCGTCCAATTAATCAGTCAGTAAAACTTCAACCAGCTGACACAACATGTGGTCGCCAGGAGGGAGACCAAGCCAGCTCCTTGCATATGGAATAAATGTATTAATTCACAATCTGTCTTATCATGAGTCAAGATAATTTTTATTGAAGATCATGTGGGTGAAATAAATAAGAACAAATCAAGATATTTATATAAACTATGCCAGCGTGTATTTTTTTAGTGCGTTGATTTTTAACTTTTACATGGTAAATTGGTAATATTCCTTTATTTTTAATGAATTGGAAAATAAATTACTTACTTTTATTATTGAATGAATGTAGCCACTATGTCCCATGAAGGGCTAGGGCCTCCTACAAGAGGGGGCTCAATTTTAAAGTTTTAAGTGGTTCACGTGGTGACCTAATTCACGTGAACATTATGTTTATAGAGTCTTTCACTTGTGCACTTCACTGCAGTTTATTAAGAATTTTAATCCATTTTTAGATTGTTCGCTAGTTGTTTCCACTTGTTCCTGTTGCGGGCTGTGGTTGACCAATGTCCTCCCAACATCAGTTTTATCTTATTCTGTAAAATATTAAAACTAAAAAATAAAAAATAAATAATAGTTTTAAAAAAACTAAAACAACACGCTTTATTAGGAAACCGAACTCAAAAATGAAAAATAATTTTAATTTCCAACACGCTTGGGATAAATTTAAAGTGGTCAACAAAAAAAATCATCTCCAACACACATAGAATAAAACTAGAATTATAAAAAAAAAGAAAATAATTTTACCATCAAAAGCGTGGGGTGCTTTTTATGATTTTTACATGTTCTTCTTAGAGACTTTACTTTCACCAATATCTGTTTATTATCAAATATATTAATTGATACAGAGCACCCCACGCTTTTGATGGTAAAATTATTTTCTTTTTTTTTTTTGATAATTCTAGTTTTATTCTATATGTGTTGGAGATGATTTTTTTTTGTTGACCACTTTAAATTTATCCCAAGCGTGTTGGAAATTAAAATTATTTTTCATTTTTGAGTTCGGTTTTCTAATAAAGCGTGTTGTTTTAGTTTTTTAAAACTATTATTTATTTAGATTGTTCGCTAGTTGTTTCCACTTGTTCCTGTTGCGGGCTGTGGTTGACCAAAGTCCTCCCAACATCACTTTGAACGTGTCTGCCCATCTTCTTCTTGGCCGACCTCGTGTTCGTCTTCCAAAGTAGGGGTCCCACATGGTGGTTTCCCGCGCCCATCTGCCTTGTTGTCTTGTTACATGACCGCCCCATGTCCACTTTGTTTGGAGGGCTTTTTGAGTAATGTTCTTTGAAGTTGTAATTTTCTGTAGCGCCATGTTGGAAATCTTATCCCGGAGTGAGACACCCACTATCTTCCTCTCCATCTTCCTTTGGCAGATTTCAATGCTCCTCCTTTGCCTCTCTGTTAGGGCCAAGGTTTGGTAGCCATATGTTAAGACCGGGAAAACGCATGAGTTGAGGGCTTCTAATCTTATTCTGCGGTTTAGAGACTTGTCTAGAAGTATGAATTTCAGCGCCCAAAAGGCTTTCCAAGATTGTGTGATCAACCTTTGTACTTCTTTCTCTGTTCCTTGGTGTAGTGAGACAGTCTGTCCAAGGTAAATGTAGTCATCCACATATTCCATGTCTTTTGCATGTATCGAGATTGGTGTTGGCTTCCTATTCGTCATTAATTTTGTTTTGTTGTAGTTTATTTCAAACCCGACCTGATTACTCCGGTCAACATTTGTACTTCTTTCTCTGTTCCTTGGTGTAGTGAGACAGTCTGTCCAAGGTAAATGTAGTCATCCACATATTCTATGTCTTTTGCATGTATCGAGATTGGTGTTGGCTTCCTATTCGTCATTAATTTTGTTTTGTTGTAGTTTATTTCAAACCCGACCTGATTACTCCGGTCAACATTTGTACTTCTTTCTCTGTTCCTTGGTGTAGTGAGACAGTCTGTCCAAGGTAAATGTAGTCATCCACATATTCTATGTCTTTTGCATGTATCGAGATTGGTGTTGGCTTCCTATTCGTCATTAATTTTGTTTTGTTGTAGTTTATTTCAAACCCGACCTGATTACTCCGGTCAACATTTGTACTTCTTTCTCTGTTCCTTGGTGTAGTGAGACAGTCTGTCCAAGGTAAATGTAGTCATCCACATATTCTATGTCTTTTGCATGTATCGAGATTGGTGTTGGCTTCCTATTCGTCATTAATTTTGTTTTGTTGTAGTTTATTTCAAACCCGACCTGATTGCTCCGGTCAACATTTGTACTTCTTTCTCTGTTCCTTGGTGTAGTGAGACAGTCTGTCCAAGGTAAATGTAGTCATCCACATATTCTATGTCTTTTGCATGTATCGAGATTGGTGTTGGCTTCCTATTCGTCATTAATTTTGTTTTGTTGTAGTTTATTTCAAACCCGACCTGATTTCTCCGGTCAACATTTGTACTTCTTTCTCTGTTCCTTGGTGTAGTGAGACAGTCTGTCCAAGGTAAATGTAGTCATCCACATATTCTATGTCTTTTGCATGTATCGAGATTGGTGTTGGCTTCCTATTCGTCATTAATTTTGTTTTGTTGTAGTTTATTTCAAACCCGACCTGATTACTCCGGTCAACATTTGTACTTCTTTCTCTGTTCCTTGGTGTAGTGAGACAGTCTGTCCAAGGTAGATGTAGTCATCCACATATTCTATGTCTTTTGCATGTATCGAGATTGGTGTTGGCTTCCTATTCGTCATTAATTTTGTTTTGTTGTAGTTTATTTCAAACCCGACCTGATTACTCCGGTCAACATTTGTACTTCTTTCTCTGTTCCTTGGTGTAGTGAGACAGTCTGTCCAAGGTAAATGTAGTCATCCACATATTCTATGTCTTTTGCATGTATCGAGATTGGTGTTGGCTTCCTATTCGTCATTAATTTTGTTTTGTTGTAGTTTATTTCAAACCCGACCTGATTACTCCGGTCAACATTTGTACTTCTTTCTCTGTTCCTTGGTGTAGTGAGACAGTCTGTCCAGGGTAAATGTAGTCATCCACATATTCTATGTCTTTTGCATGTATCGAGATTGGCGTTGGCTTCCTATTCGTCATTAATTTTGTTTTGTTGTAGTTTATTTCAAACCCGACCTGATTGCTCCGGTCAACATTTGTACTTCTTTCTCTGTTCCTTGGTGTAGTGAGACAGCCTGTCCAAGGTAAATGTAGTCATCCACATATTCTATGTCTTTTGCATGTATCGAGATTGGTGTTGGCTTCCTATTCGTCATTAATTTTGTTTTGTTGTAGTTTATTTCAAACCCGACCTGATTACTCCGGTCAACATTTGTACTTCTTTCTCTGTTCCTTGGTGTAGTGAGACAGTCTGTCCAAGGTAAATGTAGTCATCCACATATTCTATGTCTTTTGCATGTATCGAGATTGGTGTTGGCTTCCTATTCGTCATTAATTTTGTTTTATTGTAGTTTATTTCAAACCCGACCTGATTGCTCCGGTCGTTCAGTTCTGTTAACATTTGTTGCAATTCGTTTGGAGACCTGGCGAATAGTGCGACATCATCCGCAAATCGTAGGTTGGTTAGCCTTCTGCCATTTATTATGATGCCATATTTATTGTCCCATTTAAGCTTCTTGAATACTTCCTCTAGTACGCATGTGAACAATTTACTCTTACTATTAAAACTATAAAAATTGGTTAAATTGTCCCAATTTTGTTTGATTAATACAAAACATATTATTTCAATTGTTTTCTACTTATTAAACATTCACATATTTTATTATGCACAATGTAATTAGTGTATCTTTTAAGTTAGTTATATCCGTTTGGGAAATATGATGTAACATCTATAATGAAAACATTAAAAAAATGTATTAAATAATGCCTAGAAATAAAAACAGCATGCTAGTGAGAAACAACAGCAATAACCACATTATGGAAGGAAACCTGATATTTGAAATTCATAATTTTACCATTTATTTAAGTTCTAAATCAAAAACAGACATTTTTATACAATATAATATAATGCCATAGGATGCAGACATATGGGAATTAAAATCAATAACAATAAGTAAATTGGGGCACGCCGTAGCGTAGTGGTTAAGGCACTGAGCTACAAGCCGGAGGGTCGAGGGTTCAAGTCCCGTTGGGGTCAGGATTTTTAAACTGACACAAACCCTCTGGCGGCACTATGGCCCTGGGGTCGACTCAGCCTCTAACGGAAATGAGTACCAGACGCTTGTTCTGGGGGTAAAGGCGGCCGTCACGCAGGGCTGACAACCCGGCTGACATAAAGTGCCGATTGTCTAGAAAAAATGGGAGCCTTAACCTCCTACTACCCCAAGGGCCTCCTGAGGCCTGTTGTGGGATCACTTTTCACTTTAACAATAAGTAAATTAGATTATGCAAAAATGGATATTCGGAGGCAGTCAGCTGGAAATTCTATAAGAGATAAAATTAGAAACATTCTAATGAAACAAAAGATGAATGTTCAAATTTAATCGCGGATTACATAAAAAATAATAATTGACACGGAGTGGTCATATTAAAAGAATGACAAAGACAGATTCCCATAAAAATACTAAAAAAATACAAGAATAAACCTTGTAGAATAAAAAAAAGACGCCCAAAAATAACACAAATTGTTGTCTTTTAAGCAGATTGAGGGAAAAAAGGATTGGACGGTAGTGATTCGAATGCCATGTGGATGAGAATGACAGTAGGCCTAAATTAATTAGGCGCAGTAAAAAGTTAGGAAATATTGTGAAACCTGTTAAATAAATAAATAAATTTATAAAATTATTTTAAAATACAATAGGAAGTAACATTAAGAGGTTTGTTTAATAATTAAAACATTTTGTCTGTTCATTCTTACCTCTTATAGTTGTTTTTGTCAAATATATGTTTCGGAGCTTCTTAGCCCCATCGTCAGCGATTACAGACTCAGACTCAGTCTGTAATCGCTGACGATGGGGCTAAGAAGCTCTGAAACATATGCTCGACAAAAACTACTATAAGAGGTAAGAAAGAACAGACAACATGATTTAATTATTATAAAATTATGCTAATACCTTACGAAAAATAAACTGAGAATTTCTATATTAAACGAGTAAAGTCTAGTTTTATGTGAAAGAAAAAAAAACATATTAATTATTAATGTAGATCACAAAAAAAATGAAGACATCTTAGAAGAATTACACATAGAACCTTTAGAAAACAAAATTTCTGATTATAAGTCAAGATGGATACAACATGTTGATCGAATGGAAGATCACAGAATACCCAAACAAATGTTAAGATATCAACCTGCAGGAAGAAGACCAGGACGTCCACTAAAAAGACTTTTGGATGGTGTTTCTCTTGAGGCCAAAACAGGTCAACAAATGGCCTAAATTCGTGAATGTACTATGATGAAAATGATGATGACATAATAAATGTTATTTCTCTTTCAAACTCCACAAATATCTGTGTGGGTCCTTTTGGGAACATCTCATAAGTCCAGATATCGAATGGCTCAACAAATCAACAACAAGAAGAAGTTAATTCCGATTGAGGGTCTTTCCACTTTTCAGCGGTTGCCCTTTTACCAGCCGGCTGTTGGCCCTTCACATCCACATGTGTCAATCAAAGAGGTAGATGATCAACAGCCAGTGTAGGGGTGACATGTGGTTAGCATGTCGAGTCCCCCAGCCGTTATAGCTGGTTCCTCAACCTGGAGCCGCTACTTATTGTAGCTACCCAATTGCCTCACGATGCTGGGTGGGCACCGGTCCCATACTGGCCGAAATACCATGAGAAAATTTCTTCCTCCATGGAGACTCGAACCAGCGCAAGTCCCGTAGCTCTGCGCCAAGGCTTCCTACCTTAACCGCTCGGCTACGGCGCGGGACTAGAAGGTAATTATTGCCATTATATTTGTCATTCAGTAGAACTGACTGGGATTCATTTTCGGGTTCTGAACTCGTAAGAAATTTGCACTTTTTATACCCATTAACCCGGCCGGGGTCGATGGATTTTTTTAGGATGGAAAAATCCCAGGAACAAGTCCTCCGGGATGGACTTTAAGCCGTGGGTCCTGAGTCTGAAGATTTTCAGGTTCGTAATAAATCCTTAAGCCTGAATGAAAAGGCCTCTAAGCAAAATTTACCGAATTTTCCCGTCCTAGTACTACCTTAGTTTCCTAGATGTCAGTATGAGGCGGAACGCTGACCACGGACCGCTCAAATGACACCAAACGAAAACAAGTGTAAGTAAATTAGTATGGTTCAAATTCTTCCCTGTAGAGGGAGAGCGCCCAAATCCCTGTTAAGAGAAAATGTGAACTTACAAGATACAAGAAGAAGAAGAAGAAGAAGAAGATATACCCTTTAATATTCTAGCCATAGAGCGTATATTTATTTTATTTAATGAGATTATGAAATTTTTTAATGTGATAAATCGGGTCCTGGTAACGAAATATCAACCCAGCATTTGCCTTGACGATTGAGGGAAACCAGGGAAAAACCTCAGTCAGGTTGGTCGGCACCGGGATTTGAACTCGGGACCCATACGCTACGACTTGAGCCAAATAGCTTGGTAATTTCTATTTTAATGCATATCTTATGTTTATAATTCCACAGGTTTTTTAAGCATTTTATGCTACCAACTTTTGAATATACAATAATAATATTGCTATGGTGCCTATTATTACGTATGGATCCGAAACATGGACAGTGACAACACAACAATCTGCCAGGATACAAGCTGCTGAAATGAGATTCCTCAGACCAATAGCAGGATATCAAAGAACAGACAAAAAACATAACACAAACATAAGACAACAACTAAAAATAGAGGAATTAAACTCAACAATAGAGAACTACAGAACAAACTGGAAAGAACACTTGGCAAGGATGACTGAGAATAGAATACCAAAAGCAGCATACAACTTCTTCCACGAGGAAGAAGAAGTTTGGGAAGACCAAGGAAAAGATGGAAAGAACAGCAATTTGGAGCCGGAACAGGCTAGTAAATAAGCCTAAACCGTGAAGAAGAAGAAGAAGAAGAAGCATATTGCTATGAAGTTATTTATTATTAATATTGTAATTTATAACACCACTATCACACTCCCATAATCCGAAATATGTATTTTTTTCTATATAGACCTATAGAATATTTGTCGGTATTTTCATTTTTATTTATGGTATCTACTGTAATTCTATTTTCAAACTTGGAACTTGAAATATTTTATTTCTAACATTCTTACGAAAAAAAAAAAGTTTTAGATATTCATAAATCAAATAAATGCTAATACTAAATAATACTTCTCAAACGAGAGAGTTTGCAAACCTTGTTACAGTCTATCCTTGACTCAAAATGTTTCTGCAACTACAAGTTTTATGACTCACGGTGATATAAGACCATAATTTTAGTATCTTAAAGATTAACTCTGTTGCTTATGGAACACACAGATTCCTTACCGCGTTTATTAAGCTTCTCCACTGGCCTATCCTCAGTCAAATGAATTTAGTTCATATAACTGATTTACAGTCGCCTAAGATCCATCAGAATATTATACTCCCATCTACGCCTAGGCATAGATCCTTCGGAATATTATACACCCATCAACACCTAGGTCTTCCTAATAGGCTTTTACTCAAGGATTCCCGATAAAAGTTTTGATAGAATAGCTACTGTACCCATTGGAGATACGTACCTCTCCATCTAATTTCCTAGAGTTAATCCTCTAATTGGAGTTCCCCATAACAATTTGTATTATGTATTCACGTAGACTTTCACGGCCGGGGAACTACAAGCCTCACGACCACGGCCTACAACCCGAAAACCTTCATCAAGATCATCAATTTTTATTTTTTGTTTTTTTTTTTTTTGTTTTTGGAAAATATGTCCGATTGAGGGTCTTTCCACTTTTCAGCGGTTGCCCTTTTACCAGCCGGCTGCTGGCCCTTTCACATCCACATGTGTCAATCACAGAGGTAGATGATCAACAGCCAGTGTAGGGGTGACATGTGGTTAGCATGTCGAGTCCCCCAGCCGTTATAGCTGGTTCCTCAACCTGGAGCCGCTACTTATTGTAGCTACCCAATTGCCTCACGATGCTGGGTGGGCACCGGTCCCATACTGGCCGAAATACCATGAGAAAATTTGTTCCCCCATGGAGACTCGAACCAGCGCAAGTCCCGTAGCTCTGCGCCAAGGCTTCCTACCTTAACCGCTCGGCTACGGCGCGGGACGGAAAATATGTTATTTACGTAAATTTCACTACCAAACAAGAAAGTAAAATCCAAGCAGCCGAGATTTAATTTGTAAGAAGAGTAAAAGGATGCACTAGAATGGACCAGATAAGAAACGAGGATATCCGTGAAGAACTGCAGATCTACTCCATAAAAGAAAATATATTTAGCAACAAGATTCGGTGGAAAGAACATGTAGAAAGAATGGAAGAAAGTAGACTACCAAATAAAATCTTACATTATCTTGCGAAAGGAAGAAGGAATGTCGGACGTCCTCGAAAGAGATGATCTTAGATCTATTAGTGAAGACGGAACAGGCAACTAATGCCTAAACCACGAAGTGAAGAAGAAGAAGAATTTCAGAGTCTCACACAACCTTCCTATGTTGGAAATGTTGTCTATGAGATACCGACCATGTGTTTTTCTAGAAATTTCGCAAGGTAGCTTTAGAGAAAGTGCATTACAAGATACAAGTAGTATTCTGCGCATCATTCTTGTAATGATTCATGCACTCTAGCAGCCGGTTCTTATTTTTTATGAAAATACATGTTTGAAGTCAAGCGAACATGCAGTACAGTAACTTACATCCATACATCCATCTCTGTCCGCATGTTCATATCCTTGATTGAACGCCTGATATTCAACTTTATACCATGTATTATTTTATGTTATGGACACATTCCAATCTTGATTTTTAACTCTCGTGACGATCAAGTTACAAGATGCCAACGTTTCTCTTTCATTTGAATCATCCTTTTTTTTTTTTTAGGTAGGTAATGGTAATGTCTTCGATCCTTGGGACTGCGACCAATGTATAAGATACACCTTGATGTGGGTTGCTAGCCCGTTTTCATGGCGGGTTTATTATTCAGGGTTTCCTCCCTGGGCCGATTGCCTTCACCCAGCTCGCTCCAAAGCTCCAGCCTGCCCCGTTTTATTTCCCAGTTCTCTCTCCTAGATGGGTTGTCTTGCAGGACTAACGAACCCCATCCCATCCAAAAACAAAACTAAACAATTAGTAAGCTCATGTGAAATTAACATCTTAAGAACTATTCGTCCCGCGCCGTAGCCGAGCGGTTAAGGTAGGAAGCCTTGGCGCAGAGCTACGGGACTTGCGCTGGTTCGAGTCTCCATGGGGGAAGAAATTTTCTCATGGTATTTCCGCCAGTATGGGACCGGTGCCCACCCAGCATCGTGAGGCAATTAGGTAGCTACAATAAGTAGCGGCTCCAGGTTGAGGAACCAGCTATAACGGCTGGGGGACTCGACATGCTAACCACATGTCACCCCTACACTGGCTGTTGATCATCTACCTCTGTGATTGACATATGTGGATGTGAAGGGCCAGCAGCCGGCTGGTAAAAGGGCAACCGCTGAAAAGTGGAAAGACCCTCAATCGGAAGAACTATTCAGGGGAAAACATTATTTAATAAATTAATATAAAATTATGGAATATTCACCTGAAAGGTCCGTCTCCTCAACTTAATTAATCATTTAACTGTAGCGCTTTCGGGACTTGTCCCATCATCGGCAGGATTCAAAACTGGTGTTTCCTTTCAGGTGAATATTCCATAATTTTATATTAATTTTGAATAATACCTCAATGGAACACATCATGAATCTTATAAAAGTTGATTATTTGATAAGATACACAAAACAGAAATTAGGGACAAATGTCACATTCGAGACATAACTAAATTTATTACAGATAGAAGAAAATATTGAAAGATCATATAGAAAAATTGGAAGACAACCTACTTGCAAAAATAGCTAAAAATAAACCAATGGACGGGAGAAGAACAAGAGGAAGACCAGCCAAGCGCTGGACTGACAGTGAATACACATCCAATACGTCTTCCTCCGAGGAGTGATTTTTGGAAATAAATAGGATGAAAATCCTACAAATTATGAATAACAAGAAGAAGAAAGGTAAAAGTGACCCCACTGCAGGCCATAGGAGGCCCTTGGGGTAGTAGGAGGTAAAGGTTCACACTTTTTGTAGACGATCGGCATTTAATGTCAGGAGGTTGTCAGCCCTGCGCGAGGGTCACTTTTACTCCTAGAAAAATAGTCTGGTACTCATTTTCATTTGAGGCTGAGTCTACCCTAGGTCCAATGGGGTTAGATTAGTCACCTTCGCCACATCAAAGAATCTCATTGTTAAGAGCACAACATTTCACAAGCCAGATATAATAAGAACAGTTAATTCTCGTAGACTGCGATGGGCAGGACATGTTGCGCGTATGGGGAAGGAAAGACGTACATCGAAGCTTCTTGTAGGAAAGCCAGAGGGAAAACACCAAGAATGGTAGACCAAGAATGAAGTGGGAGAATAACATTAAGTATGATTTGAGGGAAGTAGAATATACAGAGAATGATTGGAAAACATTAGCTCAGGGGTTCGATAGTGCCAGTGATTTTAGTTAGTTATAGTGTAAAAGTTGTAAGTTGGCAGGATTTCTGCTATCCTTGTCTAGAGAATTGTTCTTCCACCCTTCGCTAGACATCTGAGTGACATGTGTACTACAATGGGCTACCCTTGTAAAATTACTTAGGAATGCTAGAAAAACTCCACCCCCACTTCCGCCCAGTCACTTTTGTTCACGTAATTTTTGTCAGTGGCGACTGTTTCAGAGTTCGTTTGTAGTTTGTGAGATATTATATTAGTGTAAAATTAGTCTTTAGAAGAACGGAATGCCACCACTGATCTATGTTCACTACAGGGAGTGTCTGCCCTACCGCTGTCACCGTGAACAGATATGTGTATGAGTGAGAAAGAAGATGGTGAGTACTCTCTTTCTCTTTCTAAAATATTCCAGACACTTTAGCCCTCACGGACTATAGTTAGTTATTGAGAGAGGGAGCTATGCCACTTTGAGAAGAAATAGAAATAAATTGGGGTTTATAAAGCATTATATTACGAAATCATTTGTACAATATAAGAGTAACTTTTTTTCTTCTTTAACTTACTGTTACGTAAACTATGCAAAAGGAGAAATATAAATAGCATTGATTATTTCAAATTATTCTCAAAGTGGCATAGCTCCCTCTCTCACTAAACCCCTCAATTAATACAGTCACAGATTTAAGTCATATAAAGTATGGTTCTTAAATGAATGAAATAATTGTTATATAGCTCCCAAAAACAAAACATGTTTTATATACCATCAAATGCAGGAACATTACCATGTATGGTCTTCACGTATGGAATACAATAAATTTATCAAGTTTTTCCTTTCTTGGTAAGTAATAACAACATAGAATAGGTAATAAAACTTGGATTATTAGCCGACAAATATCTGCTGTTAGATACGGAGAATAAACTAATTTTGTTTACCAGAGAGAAGTATGATGGTACCAGATGTGATTTCCTTGTGTAGAATCAACTTAATATGGAATTATTGAAAAACAATGGAAATTTGCGTGCGCATCTGCTTGTTAACTATCGTTATAAACTTTTATATCTTGTGAAAGCTCCTTATTCGCGGGGGATATGTTCTGTAAATATGTCGCGAATACAGAAACCGTGAATATAGTATGGTAATTTGTATGGGTATATAGGGGATGTCCACCGCTGTGGTCTCGAGGTAGCGTGCTGCCTTGTCACGCAGCGGGCCCGGGTTCGATCCCCGATCGGGACAGTTTTCTGGGTGAGGTTTTTATCGGGGTTTTTCCTCACCTGTAAGACAAATGTCAGGAAAAATTTAAGGCACAAACGGTCACCGAAATCATATGGCCATCATCATCATCCTTATCATTATCATCATCACCATCATCCTTCACCAGTGTGGAAAACAACGGGAAGCTACCAAACCTACAATTCTCTAGTAAAGCTGCAAGTATAGCATGAAAATGCTATGATTACAGTGAAGGACCTGCCTTTGGGCAGAATTACTATGGATGGATGGATATAGGGGATACGTTCCAAGGTTCCAAAATAAAATATAAAATATCAAAATTAGCTATTAATAACTAAGACCCTAAAATTATAGAGAACTTAATTAAGAAAATTAATTATAAAAAAGCAATTAACAAAGTTTTTCCTTGACCCAAGAAAAACACAAAGAAATATGTCATAATGTCATACATAGGCCCAGTTTCCAATAAAATATCTAAACACTTTAAAAAGTCGAACATTAATGTGGCATTTAAAACTAATAAAACTTTACAATATATATATATATATATATATATATATATTTTAAATGCCCCAGGTTTGTCTTTCGACAGTCCTGGTTTCTCTCCTGGCATGGCGTAGTTGTAACCCACTTCTGAGGTTAGGGCGCCTGGAAGGCGGGGTTACGTTGCTCCGATGATATGATGGGTGATGATGAAGATAATGGTGCACCAGGAGAGTTCCTAATCCTAAGCTTAATCTAAGATGAATATGAATGATGATGATTGCAATGGCCATATGATTTCGAGAACCTTAAAGGTTTCCTGACATTTGTCTTACAGGTGAGGAAAAACCCCGATAAAAACCTCACCCAGAAAAACTGTCCCGACCGGGGATCGAACCCGGGCCCGCTGCGTGACAAGGCAGCACGCTACCCCGAGACCACAGCGGTGGACTTACAAAATATAATAAAAACAATAAAACCAAAATAAAAAAAATAAAAATTATCAGGTTTATATAAATTGAGGTGTGGCACATGTGACAATGTCTATATAGGACAAACTGACAGACTTTTATCTCCCGTATAAAGGAACAAATGAGAGCATATAACAGAAATTTAGTTAATTCAAAATATGCTAACCACCTACTCCAATATAATCATTGTCTTGATCCAAATTTTAAAATTTTACATGTTTGTGACAAAGGAAAGAAGTTGGACCTTTTAAAAGTTGTAGAAATAAATAAATTGGAAATTAGTAATAAACTGTTAAATTCCCAACTAGATTTGAATGAATCGCCCCTGTTAAATTTATAATACAGATTATAAAAAAATTATTGTTGCATAGATACAGTTGTTATGTACTATAATAACACAGTTCATAATTTGTTAACATGTCTGAAGAAGGTACAGTGTACCGAAACAGCTGTAACTAAATTATATCTGAATAAATATGAAAATCAAATAAAACAGTAAGTTTTATTTTTATTTAATTAATAAATAAAATTAATTTAATAAGAGATTTTGAACAATTTCTAAGAATAGTATTACTTTTTTTTTTTCGAATGTATTGATGAATTGTACAGCAGATTCATTAAAATTGAAACAGCGTGATGTAGATGGAAACGGCTCGCCAACGAGTAAACAAACATTTATTTTTTTTTATTTAAGAACTTATTTTTGTTTCCTTATTGCAATGAATGATATGTTGAAACATAAAACACCGATCGTGGCGAGGGCGGCATTTATCAAAGGATATAACGGAACGTGAAATACGGCGGTGGCCGCTTTTAACAACGAACTTTAGGCTTAGTGACAATACTGTTTAGTTTACTTTGATATTTATCTGTCCATTTGGTTTGCATTACTCTTGGTAAAACCCGCCTTGGCACGTGCCTGCAGTAAAAAAAAAGTTGCCAATGCGTTAATGAAGGATACCTGATCCTTCTAATGTACCGACTGGATCCGCGAATAAAGAAATGTTTAGCCGTGAATACAGGAACTGTGTCACAAGTTTTTAACCCGCGGATAATGAAAACGCGAACAAGGGAATCGTGTTTAAGGAGCTTTTATTGTATTGTAAAAAGGAGAGTAGAGAATTTTAAATCTTTAATAAGATTCATGATGTGTTCCGTTGAGGTGTTATTCAAAATTAAAATATAAAATTATGGAATATTCACCTGAAAGGTCCGTCTCCTCAACTTAATTATTTAACTGTAGCGCTTTCGGGGACTTGTCCCATCATCGGCAGATCTTCAGTGAAACACCAATTTTGAATCCTGCCGATGATGGGACAAGTCCCAAAAGCGCTACAGTTAAATAATTAATTAAGTTGAGGAGACGGACCTTTCAGGTGAATATTCCATAATTTTATATTTTATGTTAATTTTAAATCTGCACCTTGGTCTGGGTGTGCGGCATGTGCTTGTGTAAAAAAAATGCATACAAAAACAAAAGAAGAAAGTAGAAAGAAAGAAAACTTGAAGAAATACAGACAACAATGAACTAGTACTTTTTTGAGACTGGTAAAAAGGCAATGTTTCAAATAGTACAAATTCAACCTGATCAACATTTAATAAGAATGGATATTGAAATCCTTGGGACTGCGACCAATGTATAAGATACACCTTGAATTGGGTTGCTAGCCCGTTTTCATGGCGGATTTATTATTCGGGGTTTCCTGCCTAGGCCGATTGCCTTTACCCAGCTCCAGAGCTCAGCCTGCCCCGTTTTATTTCGGAGTTGTCTCTCCTAGATGGGTTGTCTTGCAGGAATAACGAACCCCATCCGCCCGTTTGTCAATCTACAAAGCAGTAGATGTAGATTGAATGCAGGCTTTCACGGCCGGTAATCATAATGTTGAGTGATTCCGGGTTATGTGGCCGTGGTCCATAGTTGGTGTTGATACCAGACGTTTCGCCCTCAACTGCGGAGGGCATCTTCAGTGGCGAGTGCTTCTAGGCGTGTTTCCTGGTCGGACGATCTACTTCTCGTTTCGCCCTCAACTGCGAAGGCCATCTTCAGTGGCGAGTGCTTCTAGGCCACTGAAGATGCCCTCCGCAGTTGAGGGCGAAACGTCTGGTATCAACACCAACTATGGACCACGGCCACATAACCCGGAATCACTCAACATTATTAGTAGATGTAGAGTTTCATCTTCCGTCAGGTACACCGAACCGAAGGACTCCTTCTCCGCTGTATCTGCGGTTGAGGTCTTCACCGTAACCCTGGCAAGGGCCCTCACAAGGTACTATCATCTGGGCAAGCTGAACCAAGGTTTTTTTACGAGGTGGTACTCCTCCCCTCACCCTTTTCTAACCTGGCTTGGGACAGGCTATGGCGGCTTGCAAAAAGAGCTAAAGAAAATAGACCAATGGACGGGAGAAGAACAAGAGGAAGACCAGCCAAGAGATGGATAGACAGTGAATGCACATCCAATACGTCTTCCTCCGAGGAGTGATTTTGGAAATAAACGGGATGAAAATCCGATAAATTAAGTTTAAGAAGAAGGAGGATATTGAAATATGTAAAGAGGATATTAAAGCTGTGAGTTGTTAGTATATTTGATGGGATGTGAGGTAAATACACGTATAAATAAAATCTGACAACACTTGGTATAATCATTGAAGCCATATTACTAATCACGCATATCACTTTAGGTTAATTAAGTTTTTTGAAAACTTGTGACTTCCAAGACTCGGTTATGACGTGTGCATCTTAATCTTCAAGTTGATTCTTGTGTTGATTTATGACCTCACTCCTCTGCCGCCATAAATGAGCCATTAATTACATTTTACGACTAATGGAAAATTGGTGTCCAAATAAGATTTATGTTTAAAAAAAACTATTTTTCGATATCTCAGAAGCATTTTATATTAAAAGAGTCAAGTTTTCATTATTTTATAAAAGTCTACTACTGATATCACTACCACACTAATAATAATAATAATAATAATAATAATAATAATAATAATAATAATAATAATAATAATAATAATAATAATAATAATAATAACAATAATAACACTGATGGCCTCTATATACAATGAACATACATAATCATAAAACCGTTTAGAAAACAGTTTTATTACCGCTCCAAGCATTCTATGGATATCTGTAGACACACACAATATGCAACCTAATAACAATAGCTCAATGATACATGGCGAAGAGTTTTATCTCTCTATGTCTAATTTGAATTAACCCTCTCTTTATTTTATCCACATTATTATTATTATTATTATTATTATTATTATTATTATTATTATTATTATTATTATTATTGTTGTTGTTGTTGTTGTTATTGTTTATGGAACAGACATATAACCAGGAAAAAATAATTACAAATATATAATTCAATAGTGAGAAGTACTGTCACATATGGAGCTGAAGTTTGGAAATTCAACAAAAACTTAGAACAAAAACTTATGTCGATGGAAATGGATTTCTTGAGGAGAGCAGCAAGATGTTCAAAATTAGACAAAATAAGAAATACTGTCATAAGAGAAAAAATGAATATTGGTTATTCAATAGTAGATTATATACGGTATAAGCAATTAAATTGGTATGGGCACGTACGACGAATGCAAGAAGAAAGATTAGCCAGGAAATCGTTGAAATGGTGTCCACCTGGAAGGAGGAGGAGGAGAGGAAGACTCGAAACTCGTGGATGCAGGAAATAAGAACTTGAATGAGAGCAAGAGTACCTGAGGACATGGATTGGATGGAGAGAGACGAGCGGAGAAGAAAAATAAAACTTTAGGCACAGAAAGATGTGTAAACATTAAAATTCTGTATATAAATAAAATTATCATAAGTAATGCTACGAGTGATTTCCAAATTATCGATAAATTCACGACTCACGAAGTGAGGAGTGAATTTATCTAGAGAATTTGGAAATCAAGAGTGACATTTGTTAGGACTATTTAACGAATAAAATTAAGCTGTTTACTCACAAATCATTATTTAACTATAGTTATTTTAAAATATTTATATATTTAATGTAAACGGCGATGTTTGAAAACAAATGAGAAACGATAGGCACGCTTCTACTGCTTCTTTTGTTTATCACTGCAACCAGATCATACCATGTATTGCCAAAGGAACGCAATATTGTAAGGAGGAGCTTTCTTTAATATGGTAATTATAACACTGATAAATATTTTGTGAAACACGACTCTGATTGGTTGTAAAACAGAAATCATTGAAACGTGATTGGTCATTGACTCCCATTTGAGGCATGAGTTAAATAGTCATTGTTATTATCATTATTATTATCATTATTATTATTATTATTATTATTATTATTAATATTATCGTTATTATCATTATTATCGTTATCATTATTATTAGTATTATCATTATTATTATTTTCATATGATTATCATCATTATTAATATAAAAGTTGTTAGTTGTAAACTTAATATGATTTTTAGCAAAATTTTAATTACTTTTTTACGAAATTTATCATAAGTAATTCCATGAGTGATTTTTCAAACCATCTATAAATTCACCAGTCACTTCGTGATTCGTGAATTTATCTAGAAATTTTGGAAATCAATAGTGGCATTTGTTAGGGCTATTTAACGAAAACAATTAAGCAGTTTATTCAAAAATCATTATTTAAATATAGTTACCGGTATTTTAAAATGTCTATTCATTTAATTTAAACGGCGATGTTTGAAACAATTCATAAATGTGAGGTTATGTATATTCACTGCAACTTGATCATATTATTTATTGTCAAATAGGATCGCAATATTTTAAGAATGCACCCTAATGGATAAACAATTAAACACATCAAAATGTATAGTTTAATCAACATTATAGGTTATTCATATATTTTCTTAATAAACAACTCAGTAAAATCACGGAATCTGTTCGTTATTTGCTATATTCAATGTATTTGTTGGAGAAAAATAATGCTCTGACCTGTTCAGATTATTACAAAGGAGGAGCTTTCTTTATCACAAAAGCAGGAGCTGATCGAGATAAAATGATAAAGAGAGAGGTGAAACACTACTGTCATTGGTTATAAAACAAAATTAATTGAAACGTGATTGGTCTAAAACCAGACAAATATGTGTTTGAGTCTAGAATGTAGAATGACGAAATTAAAGATTAAATTTCATATTGTGTCGTTATTTGATGTGTTATGTAATAATTGCAGAACAAGTTCTTTGCTTTAATCCCAGAACGTAACATTTAATCTGGCTGCTTACTTGTAGCTGCCAAGTGTGAGATATGAGTAGATGGAGCTTAGAACATTGTTGTATTGAACGTGTTGAAGAAGCCCGCAGCATTTTTTTTATTTCTTAAGGGAAGAAAACTAACATGTACTACATATTTATTGCAGGATTTGTGTCTATGTGCTAAGTGCAGTACGCATTCGAGACCTCTTTCACAAGAGTTTCTGCTGTCCTTCATACGCTATTCTTATGATCTAACTAATGACTTTGTTGTGGGAACGATAAACAGCTCATTGACCTCAATAAATATATTATCACACATATAGAGTGTTAGAACCTAGTTGAATTACAATAATACAGTCACTGTAGTATGAATATTGGCTTATTTTGAGATAAGAAACGTATCTAAGTAATTTTATAATGTTTCTGAAAATACACTGCTCAAAACAATTAGAGGAACACTTGTAATAAATTGAATAAGTAATTGTTTTTTAAAGCTGTGATGCTGAAAGTTGGAAATATGTAAATTGAATTATTAATTTTATCATTGAATACAAAATTTTAAAGATCCATGGCCTAAATACAGAGAAATTACCTCAAATAACAAATATAGAGAATTTTTTTATTTTGGAAGGCACTGGCCACTTCTAATTGGTAAGCTTCCTGATGTTGCTATAGTGACGAATATTGATTATTGCCTTGTTTATTGAAGTCTCTGACAAAATGAGGCATTTAAATGAGTTTGAAGTGTATCATGCTCTACATCTTTTACGACAAGGTCAATCTCTGCGACAAGTGGCTAGAGAGCTTGGGGTTTCTCCTTCCGTGGTATCCAGGTTACGCAACAGGCACAGAGAGACAGGTCAGTATTGTAGAAGACGTGGCCAGGGCCGTAAATTTAAAACAAGCCCTCAGGATGACAGATACGTTGTTCTTTCTTCTCTTCGACAGCGTACAAAAACTGCAAAAGACCTGCAGAATGGCCTTCATATGGCTTCCGGAATCCGGGTTTCAGACCAAACCATAAGGAACAGATAAAGGAAAGAGAATATTCGTCCAAAAAGGCCCGTTAAAAAAAAACGCTTAACAAATGGGCATAAGGCAGCAAGACGTACGTATGCTGAAAACCATGGTGATTGGAACCTGAACCAGTGGGAGTCTGTGCTCTTCTCGGACGAATCCAGGTATCGTCTTACATGTTGTGATGGTCGATTGAGGGTGTGGGGACGGCCAGGAGAAAGATTTTCTGCAGAGGCTGTACAGGAAATTGATAGATTCGGAGGAGGTTCCATAATGGTGTGGGCCGGAGTTATGTACAACAATCGTACGGACCTTGTACTTGTTCCCCAGCGACTGAACGCTGTCCGGTATATCGAGCACGTTCTGGAAGAGCATGTAGTATCTGCTGCCATTGGAGTAGGCCCTCGATTTCTGTTTATGCAGGATAATGCCAGGGCACATTCTGCGGCTGTCACCAGGGATTTCCTGAGGAGGAATGAAATTGAGGTAATGGAGTGGCCAGCGGTCAGCCCAGGCCACAACCCTATTGAACACTTGTGGGATCTTCTAGACAGGAAGATCAGGAACCGACATCAAGCTCCACAAACTCTGCAGAAACTTGGAGATGCTCTGAAGGATGAATGGGAGAATATCCCGCAAGAGGAAATCCAGAATCTTATTGGGAGCATGCCACGAAGGTGCCAATCTGTCATCGAATGTCGTGGAGGCCATACACGATACTAACTCTATATAACGAGTGTTTAACTTTGAAAAATAAGCACAAGATTCAATTGTTTACATAGCGGAATTATTTGAAAAAGTTAATTGTCAGCGTTATTCATTTGTTTTTACTGACATGAGTAATAAATAAATAACCACAAATAATGTACTTTATTAATTTCATGTTTGTACCTTTATCCAATGAAAAAATATTTGCATATTTCATAGTGTTCCTCTAATTGTTTTGAGCAGTGTTAGTACTTGTATCAGAACAGGTTTTGTATGTTATTTGCTAGTAAATGATTCTTTCCTGCTTCTGTAAAGAGATTAGATAATTTAAAGTGTGAAAATTTATACGAATTAGTCTTTTTTATACACAGAATACTTTTTAACGCCTCACGTCCTCCAAAATTTATAAACAGTAGTTAGTTACATATGATTTGAGATATAATAAGCTATATAAATTATATTATTTTACATTTTATCATATAAAACTTTCCTCATTAAATGATTGCCGCAACGAAAGTGATACAGACAATTATTTTCGAAATTGATTAAATACATTTTGTAAATATATTAAAAATTTCAAATTGTAATCGAAATATATTCGAATAAAGTTCTTAGGAAAATTTTTGGACCCAAGAGAGATGAACAGACAGGTGAATGGAGAAGACTACATAACAATGAACTACATGGTCTTTATGGAAGCCAGATATAATAAGAATAGTTAAGTCTCGTAGACTGCGATGGGCAGGACATGTTGCACGTATGGGGAATGAAAGACGTGCATGGAAGCTTCTTGTAGGAAAGCCAGAGGGAAACGCCCAGTTGGTAGACTAAGAATGAGGTGGGAGAACAACATTAACTATGATTTGAGGGAAGTAGATTATACAGGGAATGATTGGAAAGCATTAGATCAGGATAGGGATGTATGGAGAGCTTATGTCCGCGCGGCCATGAACCTACGGGTTCGATAGTGCCAGTGAGTAAGTAAGTAAGTAAGTAAGTATATTCTATAAAGTAGTCATGTGCAATGTGCGGGAGCTTTGAAGACAAGATACATATACGAGTATTAGGAAAATGTAACGATTTGGAATATTGGAGACGTCAGTTATTACCGGAAAGATTTCTAAATTCAAATCGTGAAACATTTAAATATGAAAGTTTCATTTATATATCACTGTAACTATTAATTCCGAAATGTTTCTGTTCGAATCTCGTCTTCTCTGTAAAAATTACTCTTTTTTATTATACAATACTCATCAATGAAAATTTCCATAGAATATTTTTAAAAAATGAGCAATGGGACGTCATATTTGTAACAAATTTTATTTAAAAATGCAATGGCAATCTGTAAGACTGTGAAACAGAATGAGGAATATATAGTATTTTTTATGAAATGCACAAAAAATTAAACATAGGCTCGATTCTGGAAATGCATGATATTATACATTACAGGGAGTCCACCGCTGTGGTCTCGGGGTAGCGTGCTGCCTTGTCACGCAGCGAGCCCGGTTTCGATCCCCGGTCGGGACAGTTTTTCTGGGTGAGGTTTTTATCGGGATTTTTCCTCACCTATAAGACAAATGTCAGGAAAACTTTAAGTCCCAAACGGTCCCCGAAATCGTATGGTCATCGCAATCATCATCATTCATATTCATCTTAGATTACGTTTAGGATTAGGGACTCTCCTGGCGCACCATTATCATCATCACCATCATATCATCGGGGCGCCCCAACCTCAAAAGTGGGTTACAAATACGTCATGCCAGGAGAGAACACCAGGAATGTCGAAAGACAAATCTGGAGCATTTGGAAAAAAAAAAATACATTACAGGGACTCTTGTCGTTCCAAAACCTTTCCAAAAATTTAAAACTGAAAATATATAAAACTTTTATTCTCCCAATTATTATAATTATGCGAAAAATGGACTCTTACTCTAAAGGAGGAAATGAGATTACGAGTATTTGAGAATCATTTTCTTAGGAAAATTTTTGGACCAAAGAGAGGAGAACAGACAGATGAATGTTCTTCATAGGAAGTCGAATAAAACAAGACAAATTACATCTCGTAGACTGCAATGGTCAAGACATGTGGCACGAATGGGGAATGAAAATGATGCATGGAAGTATCTTGCAGGCAACCATAAGTAAAACGCCCAGTTGGTAGACCAAGAATGAGGTGGGAGAATAACATTAACCATGATTTGCGGGAAGTAGATTATACAATAGATGATTGGAAAGCATTTTAGCTCAGATTCAAGGGAGGTTATTTCCACGAAACCATAGGGTCAGTGAAATAATTAGTTATTTCTTTATTAGAAAGATATAATTATCTGTAGCCTATAATAACAGATATGGATTTTTTTAGTATGTTTCCACAAATGACCGTTATGTGTGATGATATTCTCATAGTCTGTTAAATTAGATTCACATTGACAAAACTTCTAGCTTATTTTCACATTTAAAATTCCCAATGGTTGGAGGTCACATCTAGTAACGCGATTAACCTCGTACAAAATGTAAATTTGCACAACACGGAAACAAAAGAAACAAAGATGTTCATACAGCTGTACATAAAATATTACGTATATAAAATACATTATTTTCTATATATTTAGTCCAGATTATGCATCCATGCTTCTTCGAGCCTTAGAAAATTGCTGGACCACCCCGTTTTTTTTTACATCTTTAAGCTCCTATTTCATCTAATTGAATAGTAGTAGTAGTAGTAGTAGTAATAGGACTTTATTAGACAAAAAGTAAGATATTTACAATATTATTTACAAATATGGGTCGCACGGGCAGTAAGCCGTACGTGCTGTTGACAGTCCGTTACAATAAAGTAATAATAGTGTAAAGAAAAATAAACAACAACAAAATCAATAACATTACAATTACATAAAGAAAACACAATAATATTACAATTAAATAATAACACAATAGCATTATACACTAATTAATTTATATATAATTGTTAAGAATTAATGGTATTGCATTTTGATAACATATATTTATTCATGAATGAGTGTTGTCCTTATTTTCCGCGTTTTGTCCAGAAATTTACCGAGGTTTGTCCAATTTTCAATTGAATAGTATAAGATGGCCTCCTAAGCTGATGACCAGTCATTTGTATATGTGTTATTTCCAATTATAAAAATCGTGTCGTTTACCCTTTAGAATTATGTATGATATCATGTCACTGACAAAATTAATATCTCGGATAGCGGACAGGATCCTCCTTCTGACTAAAAAACCCGTTCCAAATTCAGGTCTTTCTGCACCCCCGTAGTATAATGCAAAGCTTCCTGATTCCTGACTACCTTCTCCTGGCCACCTAACGTCCTGTAAAAGCGACTATATCCAAGGGCGATTTATCTAATTCCCGCGTTAATACCTCCAGTGCTCCGCTATTGTATAAAGTCCTAACATTCCATGTTCCTAGGAACATGCCCCTGTGTTTTAGCCTTTGGCATGGGTTCCCTGAAGTAGTCCCCGCCTGGAGAACCGAATGGGGGATTATTAGACATCCGGAAAATTTTACCGCAGTTGAACCCATGTCCGCATTTCTTGACGGTTGTATTTTTACGGTGAAGAACAACATTAACTATGATTTGAGGGAAAGTAGATTATACAGGGAATGATTGGAAAGCATTAGCTCAGGATATGGATGTATGGAGAGCTTATGTCCGCGCGGCAATGAACCTACGGGTTCGATAGTGCCAGTGAGTAAGTAAGTAAGTCAGTTCTTTCCAATTAGTCATATATTCGATTATTTTTGCATTTACATAGAACGTTTCAAAATGAAATAGGGAAGAAAAATAAAAATGAAGCAAAGAGTTCAATAAAAATAAGCTCGGAAGTAAATTAAATTTCATTTAATTAATTAATTAATCACGTGACAAACACAACAACAAAGTGCTAACAGAATCAACCGAAAATTTTAAAAAATCCATAAAATATTGGCTCGTACTCTATTTAACTGTTGCTGAGAATTGATTGAATCGAAACTTTACAAGCACCTGCTACAGGTAGTTAGATTGGCATGTCAACTGTTCAATTTTGAGATCGACTTCCGATTTTTTACGCATGTGAAATACGATTTTTTTGCCCTCTCGTGGTGTCCACCGCTGTGGTCTCGAGGTAGCGTGCTGCCTTGTCACGCAGTGGACCCGGGTTCGATCTCCGCTCGGGACAAGTTTCCTGAATGAGATTTTTTCGGGGTTTTTCCTCGCCTATAAGACAAATGTCAGGCCCAAACGGTCCCGGAATATCATCTGGCCATCATTATCATCAATATCATATTCACCTCATTAGATTAACTTTAGGTTTAAAGTCTCTCCTGGCGCATCATTACTCATCATATCATTGGGGCAGCGTAAGCACGCCTTCCAGGCGCCCCATCCTCAGAAGTGGGTTACAATACGCCAATGCCAGGAGAGAATACCTGAAACGTCGAATGACAAACCGGTGGCATTGAAAAAAAAAAAACATCTCGTGGTGCTTCTATAGGAATTAGTGTTTAGCGAGCCCAAATCAGAAGCTGTCATACGTGATTTTCGAACATCGCTTTCAAAACACTCTGTAAAAAAAGAAAAAGAAACTGGATTCTAACACAATTAATTTTCTTCCTATCTTGTAGGCCTACTTATTAGATCTGAGAAACTTATTTCTGCTGTCTGGATATGTTTGCTATTACTTTTTGTTATGGTTCAGATTTCGGATTCATTAAGTAAAATGGGAATCGCCATAACTTTATGAAATTTAATATTTGAATATTTTTGCCCTTATTTTCCATTACGAGGTGGAATCATAAATATGGCTAAACGTTTGATCGCGTTGTGTGATGAACATATTACCATTACAGGAAATATGAAATTACCGTTGGAAAGGCAATTATTCAAACTACATCAACGGAATAAAACAAAACAGTCTAGAACTTACGTCATTAGTCAAAATGGCGTTGAATATGCAATAGCAAATCACAATTGCTGCATGGGCAATAACGTATGCTAATGATCGTGACGCCGCAAGACGGGCAAGACGTGAGTTTAACGAAGCATTTCAGCCGTCGACTGTGGGGAAGTGGAAAAAACGACTGCTGGAAACGGGAAGGATGCAGAAAATGAAACCACCTGAAAGGCCTCGCATTAGCACGGATGCAGAATTATGCTTGGATGTAAACGGCGAACAGTTTGAAGCAATAAAGTGACTTGCTTAGTGTTGTTGTAAGTGATTTGTTTTGTTTTGTTTTGTTCTATTGTTGTAATTTGAAGGATTCCCTTTCCAATGATAACAGGAAGCGGCAGAACATGGACGCATAACATACGAATTTCTGCCTAACATCAAGGAAAGGCTAAAGAAAACTTGGATCCAACCAAGTCACCATATCACGCAACTCCTAAGTGGCCACGGCTCTTTCAAAGCCAAACTCCATGAAAGAGGCCTCACACGAACGCCTCATTGCGATTGCTTCGGAACAGAGCTGGACACTGTACAACATGTCCTGTACGAATGCATCAAATATGAGGCCAGACGAAGGGACTTACTAGAGGCTGCACTAAACGGTGATATGAACTGGCCACCTCTTCTACGGTTTTGGACAGAAAAACAGCCATATCAAGCAGTGAGAAAGTTCGTCGGATGGGTCCTTACTCAACGCCAAAAGGAGGACATCCGCAGACAAAGAAGAAGGGATTAGATGTAATCTAGCAATAAGTTAGTTGTAAGTTAGTAAATTAAGTATTAGTTTTAACACAACACCATGTAAATATAACTAGATTAGGTGGTAGATTTAAGACTTAAGACTTGGGTTAAGGATTAGTATGTAAAAATAACTGTATATAAGTAGCATTAAGAACCAACACCCGAAACTTGTATCCTGAAAATAAACAAAATAAAAACAGCAGAGAGTAATTAGGGACAAAAGCAGACCTGGGGATATGGGCATTAAGCCCGAGGAAACCCAGGGGGATGGTGGTGGGGCTCTTAATAAAAAAATTAATAAATTTCCAATGATAACATCATATTTCCTTTAATAGTAATATTTTCGTCACAAAATGCGATCAAACGTATAGCCATATTTCTGAATCATCCTGTAAGTAATTTCTTTGTTGTAAATTTAAAAAAAAACTATAAGTACAAAATTTTAGGACTGTTCATAATCATCCAATGATGGAAGTTTCTTTGTCAGTAAAGAACACAAGAAGTTGTGGTGTTGCTAAACGTAGTAATGAAGAAAACAAGCCGAAAATGGGTTTTGTTTTGTAGGTAATGTAGCGATGTTGTTTTGAAATTGGTGATGTGTGTGGTGAAGCAATATACTTTTATTGCGGTTTCGCCTGCCTGACTCATAGGTCACTGTTGTGATAATTACTAATTTTATAACAACATAATTACTATTGTGTTGCAACTAGATTCGTTAGCACGATAAACACAAATATGGTTTTAACCTGGACACAGCTATTCAGGAAGTTATATATTTTATTGTACCCTTACGCTCTGTAAGAACAAGATCAGGGAGGTACGTGAACTTAATACGTTTTGTTGTGACATAAAAACATAAAACTTAGTTTTATTTGATTTTCATATTTATTAAGATATAATTCAGTGACAGCTGATCTTCAAAGACTAAAACCCTTTCCACAGTAATATAATGTACGGTTAAAAACTATAATATAGTTACCTTGGTTACCTTGGTAGTTTTTAACCGTACATTATATTACTGTGAACTAATACCTCAACGGAAAATCACCATGAATTTTACTAGTATCGATTAAAACCCTTTTACCTTACGGTATATCCATCCATAGTAATTCTGCCCGAAGGCAGGTCCTTCGCTGCAATCACAGCACTTTAATACTATTCTTGCAGCTTTACTAGGGAATTGTGTAGGTGTGGTAGCTTCCTGTTGCTTTCCACACCGGTGAAGGATGATAGTGATGATGATAATGATGATGATGGCCATGTGATTTCGGGGACCGTTTGGGCCTTAAGTTTTCCTGACACTTGTCTTACAGGTGTGGAAAAACCCCGATAAAAACCTCACCCAGAAAAACTGCCCCGACCGGGGATCGAACCCGGGCCCGCTGCGTGACAAGGCAGCACGCTACCTCGAGACCACAGCGGTGGACTTACGGTATATAAGGGTTGTAATTATGTAACATTAACACCTAAATTAACATTAAAGAGTACAACAAAAGACAATTATGTCACAATATTTTAACAAAGATGAACAGAGTAAATTTAAAGTAGCTATAGTTGAGAATAAACACTATTTACAAAAGAGAAGAAGTAATTATAACATTTTTTGTCGTTAAGAATATGACAAAGAGGACTGGAACATTTTTTTTTCATTAAAATTCAAACTGTTAAGAGCTTGTACTATGGAACAAATATTTCTATTGACCCTCAGTTGACTAAAAATAAGACATTTTTTTTCAAATAAACCAAGGAGTACGACAAGGGTGTTCACTCTCACCTATATTATTCAATATTTATATGGACGATATCCTAAAAGAATGGAAGAAGGTTTTAACTAATGAAGGAATATTAATTGATAATAAAGATAAAATAAATGCTTTATTATTCGCTGACGATGTTGTACTTTTAGCAGAATCTGAAAATGAGTTCCAAATGTTAGCATATAAATTTAAATTAATAGCCAATAGATATAATTGTAAAATATCAATAAATAAGTCAAAAGTAATGGCATTTATTGGTAAATATGGAATTAGATCAAAAATTGTACTGGATAACAAAATAATAGAACAAGTATCACATTTCCAATATTTAGGATGTGATATAACTTATAGAGAAAATAAAGATATAGAAAATAAAGTAAATAAATATCAGGCTATTTGTGGAACCATAAAAAGAACCTTAGATCGGAAAACAAGGAAATATACGAAACTTAAATTATATAAAACAATGGCTGTTCCTTTGTTGTTGTATGGAAGTGAAAATTGGATAATGAAATCAAGGGATAAAAGCAGGATACAGACTGCGGAAATGCTGTTTTTACGTAATGTGAAAGGATGCACAAGAGCGGATAGAATAAGGAATGAAACTATACGAGGAGAATTAAATATATATATAAAATTGAAGATAAAATCAGCGAAAATAATAAGAAATGGACAGAACACCTAATGAGAATGAACAACGAAAGAATAGCAAAAAGAACCTTCCTGTATAATCCCAGAGGAACAAGAGATGTTGGCCGACCACGTAGAAGATGGACTCCACTTTTAACTTCGCCGGAACAGGCTGCATAGCATAAACCTTGTAGTAGAAGAAGAAGAAGAAAATTCAAATATGTTTCAAGTTTGTAATGTTCAAACCACAACATTGGACAATGAATAGAACATGTTTGACTGTTTGAATATCTTCTCCACATTTACAAGTTGCATTTAATGATATTTTAAATTTATGTAAATATGTCTGAAATTTTCCATGCCCGGTTAAAAATTTAGTTAATACAAAACTGGGAACTATATTTGGGCATTTAAGTCTGTCATAGATTGTTGGGAAAAATAATTCTCGAGTTGGGGCGCCTGGAAGGCAGGGTTACGTTGTTCCGATCATATGATGGGTGATGATGATGATGATGATGATGATGATGATGATGGTGATGTGCCAGGAGAGTCCTTAATCCTAAGCATAATCTAAGATCAACATAAATGAAGATTGCGATGGCCATATGATGTTCGGAGACCATATGAACCTTAAAGTTTCCCTACATATAATAATAATAATAATAATAATAATAATAATAATAATAATAATAATAATAATAATAATAATAACAATTAATAATAATAATAATAATAATAATAATAATAATAATAATAATAATAATAATAATAATACTTAGGAAAAATTTTGGACCAAAGAGAGATGAACAGACAGGTGAATGGAGAAGACTACACAACAATGAACTACATGGTCTTTATAGGAAGCCAGATTTAATAAGAACAGTTAAGTCTCGTAGACTGCGATGGGCAGGACATGTTGCACGTATGGGGAATGAATGACTTGCATGCAAGCTTCTTGTAGGAAAGCCAGAGGGAAAACGTCCAGTTGGTAGACCAAGAATGAGGTGGGAGAATAACATCAACTATGATTTGAGGGAAGTAGATTATACAGGAAATGATTGGAAAACATTAGCTCAGGATAGGGATGTATGGAGAGTGTATGCCCGCGCGGCCATGAACCTACAGGTTCGATAGTGCCAGTGAGTAAGTAATAATAATAATAATAATAATAATAATAATAATAATAATAATAATAATAATAATAATAATAATAATAATAATAGCTTTATTTTACCTGGCAGAGTTAAGGCCTTAAGGCCTTGTCTGCCACTCAACCAGGTTTTAAAAATACAAATAAAATAGTCTTACATCTAAATTACAATAAACATAAACAATTGCATGCTTTAAATACAATACAATTAATATTTATAATGTATTTTGATTTTCTCTAAATTTAACGAATTTAATCTATAATACGTACAAGATATATAAAAAACGAGAAAAAATGATTAATGACATAGTATACATTTAAATAAATTGAGATAAATTAATTATTAAACAACAGGTAACTGTATAAGCGTGACTTAAAAGTGCCAAGTGTGCGGCAACCCCTGATATCTTGAGGAAGAAAATTCCAGGAGCGGGCAGAGGCTACTGTGAAGGAAGAAGAATAAGAGGAAGTGCTATGAAGAGGAATTGTTAGCAGACTGTTATCTTGTGACCTAGTGTCAATATTGTGGTAAGAGGATAACTTCTCAAATCTGGACGCCAGGTAAGTAGGAATGTAGGAATTCAGAAGCTTGAAAAGTAGTGAAAGAGAGTGCAATTTACGTCTGTCAGTAAGACGGAGCCAAGAGAGGTCATTAAAGTGTTCGGAAATATGGTCATAACGCCGGATATTGAAAATGAATCGAACGCAAGCATTATGAACATGCTGCAGTC
Source organism: Diploptera punctata (assembly GCA_030220185.1). Taxonomy (NCBI): domain Eukaryota; kingdom Metazoa; phylum Arthropoda; class Insecta; order Blattodea; family Blaberidae; genus Diploptera; species Diploptera punctata. The sequence continues at coordinate 290,577 of JASPKZ010007560.1, forward strand.
TCTGCGAGAAGTCATAGTTTAGATCATTATATATAATGTCACAATAATCGAAGTGTGGCAACACAAGATTTTGCACAAGGATTTGTCTTACAGGAGAGGAAAAACCCCGATGGAAACCTCGCCCAGGAAATTGTTCCGACCGGGGATCGAACCCTCCACAGCGGTGGAATGAATACGAAATAGTGAAGAAAAGAAATTGCAAAGTCAGCGCTCAGTAAATCACTAATTGTAAACAAATGACTGTGCGCAGTCTCATGTTAAGTTTCGTCACTTCCTACGCGCGCGGATCACAATTCATTTGTTTCCCACTTGACAGGTGCGAACACACTCATTTGTTTCGCCGTGTTCTTCTCTCGTGCTTCATTTTTTCTAACTTTTAACAATATTAGCGTAATAATCTTGAGAGACACGCGCACAGGTGGCCTTGACAGGCTATCCGTGACCAGTCCAGACAGCGCATGCGCAGAGACACAGCTCTTTTTGCAGTTTTTTGTTGCCAATAAATGTGCAGTTTTCGTATTAGCAATTCACCTCACATGTACATCTAAATTTGAATACATTCCGTGCATATTAATAAAGTGCAGCCATGTGCGTGACCACTAGAGGTTGAGCTATTTAAATGACTGACTTCCAGACACGAAGTACCCATTTATTACACTACGTATGTCAGGCTTTAATGTGTTTTGTAAGACTTTATATCTGTCAATCACATGTTTTATATTGATGTTGTTCCTTACTAAGAATTCGAGAGATTGGTATAAGAGAAACAAAAGGACAGAATGCTTCCTTCCCTCTATTAACATTTTACAAAGACTTACCGCCTATCTCCGACTTTTTTCAAAAACTTTATTCAATATTTCACATATTATAAGTGACTAGCTAATACCCGGCATGCGCTGCTACACCTAAATAAATGATAATGTGCTTTTAGGTTTAGTTGAATAAGTTAAAAAAATTAATAATGTATATTTTTAGATATCCCGCGCTGATTACCCGGCGTTGTCCGGGAATCTACTTATCCCGATCTTCTTGACATAAATGAGATGAAATACGAAAATTAATGTGTTTTATGTTTAGTTAAATAAGTGGGGGGACAACTTATATCGTAATTATTTTTAGATACCCCGTGCTGTTTACTCGGCGTTGTCCGGGAATCTACTCATCCCGATCTTCTTGGCATAAATGATCTGAAAGAAAAAAATTAATATACTTCTGATGATTAGTTAAATAAGTAGAATGCAAACTTACTTACTCACTTACTTACTCACTGGCACTATCGAACCCGAAGGTTCATGGCCGCGCCGACATAAGCTCTCCATACATCCCTATCCTGAGCTAATGGTTTCCAATCATTCCCTGTATAATCTACTTCCCTCAAATCATAGTTAATGTTGTTCTCCCACCTCATCCTTCGTCTACTAACTGGGCGTTTTCCCTCTGGCTTTCCTACAAGAAGTTTCCATGCACGTCTTTCATTCCCCATACGCGCAACATGCCCTGCCCATCGCAGTCTACGAGATTTAACTGTTCTTATTATATCTGGCTTCCTATAAAGTCCATGTTGTTCATTCTTAAGTAGTCTTCTCCATTCACCTGTCTGTTCATCTCTCTTTGGTCCAAAAATTTTCCTAAGAACTTTATTCTCAAATACTCGTAATCTCCTTTCCTCCCTTAAAGCAAGAGTCCATGTTTCGCACCCATATAATATAACAGGTAGAATAATAGTTTTATAAATTTTCAGCTTAACGATTTTTGAAAGGAGTTGGGACATCAAAAGTCTCTGCAATGCATAATAGCATGCATTTCCAGAATTGAGCCTATGTTTAATTTCTTTTTGCATCTCATTCCTATTTGTGATTATTGTTCCTAGGTATTTAAATTCAGCCACTTCCTCAAAATTTCCCTCATTTGTCATTAGCTGTCCATTTCCATTATATACTGAATTTCTACGTGTGACCATATATTTAGTTTTACTGATATTTACTTCCAGTCCTAATTTCTTAGTGTTACTCAATAGTGTGTGCGTGTTGCCCTTTAGTATCTCCTCGCTATCGGCCAACAATACTACATCATCAGCATAAACTAACAGCTTATTAATGCCATTGAGTTGTAATCCTTCCTCATTCTCTAAAGACTCAGTGGCATGCTCTAGTACAAAATTAAATAGTAGAGGAGATAGTGCATCTCCTTGCTTCAACCCATTCTGGATTTCAAAAGTGCCTGATAACTGTTTGCCTACACGCACCCTACTCTTTGAGCCATTTAGACACATTCGTATAAGTCTAACAATGCAAAATAATGATAAATATATATCTTAATAATTTTAAGATTCCCAGTGTTGATTACCCGGCGTTGCCCGGGAATCTACTTATCTCGATCTTCTTAGCATAAATGAGCTAAAAGCTACGAAGAACGCATCGGTGTTATCTTACATGGTTACGTAAATAATTACACTTAGCAAAAAAAAAAGAAACTTTAATTTTGTCTCAGAAAGAAAAATATGTGATTCTGATAGTATTTTTTTTCTCCTGAATTCAAATATGATATCGGTTTTCCCCCATCACGCAAGATTTCCGAGAGACAGGAAAATTTATAATTTCAAACACTTTAATATTTTCTACATTCGTAACTACACAATATTTGAACTCGTCTAGAAAGTAAAAAATGACGACTTTCTGTTATATTTCGCCTGTGGAGCATCCCTCTTGATGGTTCAACAATAATCGGCCAGCATATTAGGATTCCATTTGCCTTGATGTCTCTTTTCCATAACTGAAACCATTTGAGTTGACTCATTTGATTTTATTTTACAATGGAAAAATGGACGAAAAAACGTTTATTAAAAAAATAATTACTGAAACCCATTTTATTTAAATAAAAAAAACTGTGGGTGAAGGAGAAATTCCGAATACATATTTGAAAATACGATAAAAAACTGCATTAAGTACAACTATTGGTACTCATGAGACAAAAAACATAATGTTGGCCAGTGTAATTAGTTTTCTGATTTAGTTACTTAACATTTTTTGACCACTCTGTAGTTACGAATTATGGGACAACCTGTATATGAAAGGAGTGTGAAATTGCAGCTATATGAGGACACATCATACACCTGCGCCATCTGATATAGTTTCATTAATTATGCAGTTTGACCGCTATCATGAGATTTATTCTCCAGTTAATTTCCACTAAACGCTTATTTTATCGCCGTTTCACATCTTATAGGCTAACGATCACAAAATCAGGTCGTTACCTCCTCCTTCAGGCAGGGCTAAATGTTCCCACTTTAACTATTAATTTAATATTGCCTATGCATAGTAACATCACAAGGGTACATTTTAAATCTTAAAGGAAATTTGCACTTTCCAATATAGTAATAAAATATATTGGAATTAAAACTTTTTTCATTGTTTATTTACAACTATATGATTCATTCTTGACGAAACACCTTTGAGGTCACTATTTAAAACAGGTATGTCCAACCCGCGGTCCTCGATTCCATCGCATGCGGCCCGCAATGATATTTTTACCCAATACCAGAAAGTCATTGTCTACCACGTGTTCTACCTGTATGTTCCATAAAGTCTCTGACAAATCTAAGTCCCAAGTTTCTGTATGTTGTGTTGGCACCGCTTGAAGTCAGAAGAAGAAAAATGGTCAAGTCTAACAAACGAGAAAAAAAAATCTTGATACATTTAATATGCCCGACGTCCTATTACACAAATTTCGCCATTCTATCACTTTTATCAACACATCCCAAGAAATCATTAGCAGTCTTGCTCTCCAGTACTTTGAAGTTTTGGAAGTTTTCTGTTCGACGGCTGTACAGTTTCTTCCTCTGGGTGGGGCATAGAATACATTTTGGTTTAGACAATATATTGATCTTGTGCAAGTGATTGGGAAGGCAATCGTGACTTATAGTTAATCTGAATTGTGTAATTGCCGTCTTCGGTGTAAGTTCAGGTATGGAGTTGGTGTTGTGAAGAATGCATTCCCATGTATTGTCTTTTGTGGATATTTGAGAACTGTTGTCATACTTGATTTATTGATGTTATGTGCCTTTTAGACGAAATGTAAGGCATAAGTTTGGATTTCGGTGATCGTGTTATCAAGCGACCTTTCTTTGCAAGGAAATCGGCTGTTTCATTGCCCATGATTTCACAGTACGATGGAATTCACTGACGAATGCTCAAAAGCAGTTCTTCAAACAATCTGTCACCCAAATACACATGACTCCCAATATTGTTTAATGCAGGGTACTGCAACTTCATATCTGCGGCCGTAAAAATGTAACAATTGCCATATTGACGACACTAGTTGAACATAAATATATGATACGATAACGAGAATTCGTTATATTCACATGGACAGATGACCCAACTCCTGTTTCCACATGCGAAACCACTGAATGTATATCTCCATGGCTATCTGTTTGTTTAACCAGAAACTGAACGTCTTCAGTCAGAATCCCTGTACATATATATATATATATATATATATATATATATATATATGTAGTAGTAGTAGGACTTTATTAAACAAAAAGTAAGATATTTACAATATTATTTACAAATATGGGTCGCACGGGCAGTAAGCCGTACGTGCTGTTGACAGTTCCGTTACAATAAAGTAATAATTGGTACTAGTGTAAAGAAAAATAAACAAATACAGCAATAACATTACAATTAAATAAAAGAAAACACAATAAAACTATTACCATTAAATAATAACACAATAGCATTATTCACTAAAAACATTAACATTACAATTACATAAAGAAAACACAATAATATTACAATTAAGTAATAACACAATAGCAATAACATTACAATTATATAAAGAAAAACACAATAATAATATTACAATTAAATAATAACACAATAGCATTATACACTAAAAAACATTAACATTACAATTACATAAAGAAAACACATTAATATTACAATTAAATAATAACACAACAGCATTATACACTAATTAATTTATATATAATTGTTAATAATAATAATGGTATTGCATTTTGATAACATATATTTATTCATGAATGAGTGTTGTCCTTCTTTTTCGCGTTTTGTCCAGAAATTTACCGAGGTTTATCCAATTTTTCTGGATTTACCAATAACTCGTAGCATGCCAATCTTTCCCGATTTGAATTTAGAAATCTTTCCGGTAATAACTGACGTCTCCAATATTCTAAATCATTACATTTTCCTAATATATGTATCTCATCTTCAAAGTTCCCGCACATTGGACATATTCGCATATCGTGATCGTCGCTAATTTTTAGAAATTTCCATGCCCCTAGCCTAAACCAAGCAAGCCCTGATCTCTCCTTAAATCCTAGGTTGAGTATATACGATTCTTTTCCCCAGACGTGTTTTAGGTCTCTTTGTAAACACAGTGAGCGTTTTCCTGTACATTCGGCGAAGGTATCTTGTTGGTTTACATCTAAGTACCTCCTCCTTATTTTTCTCCACACGTTCTTGCGATTTTCAGTCCCTTTTTCCCATATCCAGCCCATCCCAATCTTTTGGAGTTCTCTCCTAACCTCGTCTGCCCAAAATTTAACATCTATGTTTTTAATTTGGTGGTCGTAGCAAATTGCTCTAAGCATTGTTTGTTCACCTTGGATTACTCGCAACCAGTATTTGAGTACACGAATATATATATATATATATATATATATATATACCTATATAAATGCTTATTTATTTTCCTGTCCTTATGGAGTCAAAAACTGCTTGACCGATTTAAATGGGGTTTTTTTCCATCATTTATAGTATTTTTTTGGAACAGTTATCATACATGACATACTAGCTAACCCGGCGTACTACTACGCGTAAATAAATGAAAATCAACGCGCTTTTATGTGTAGTTGAATAAGTAAAAGGAAAAATAATTCTAAATTTATATTTTTTTACATATCCAGTGCTGATAACTCGGCGTTGCCCGGGAATCTACTTACCCCGATCCTATTGACATAAATGAGCTGCAATACGAAAATTAATGTGTTTTATGATTAGTTAAATAAGTGGGAGGAAAAATTTATATCGTAATTATTTTTAGATACCCCGTGCTGTTTACCCGGCGTTGTCCGGGAATCTACTCTTCCCGATCTTCTTGGCATAAATGAGCTGAAAGACAAAAATTAATGTATTTCTTATGATTAGTTGAATAAGTAAAATGAAAAATAATTATAAATGTATATCGTAATTATATTAAGATTCTCCGTACTGATTATTTGGTGTTGCCCGGGAATCTACTTATCTCGATCTTCTTGTCACAAATGAGGTAAAAGTCAAAATTCGTTATTGTGAGTTATCCGTAAAAGAATACCCGCCATGTTCTACTATGCTTACACAGGAATCTACGTACTTGTCTCGATCTTCTTGGCATCAATGAAAGACAAAAAATAATTATTGTGAGTTATCCGTAAGAGATAAACATATGCTGTCGCTTACTTTTTTGTAGAGCTTTTTTTTGAGATAGTCAATTCTGTGTACATTACTGTTGTGTATTTGTTATGGTTTAGGCAGCATAAGCCATTTAAGTGTCCAAATAACCACTTTTTTCACGTTTTCCACTACAAAGGGCGATTTTTAAGGGTGTTAGGAGTTGACTATCAGAATCCTCTTATAGCCTATGTTCATCCCGGGAATCTCCTGAACATTTTTGCAAAAAGCTCCACCATAACCGGATCAATGGATGGCCGCGCATAGTACGAACAAACAAACAAATAAACATCATTTTTATATATTAGATAACCGTACGTACTGTAGGGACGGAACTAAAAAAAGGAACAAAGGCATCGGTTCACTAAAAAAGTCGCTTTTTTGGACCCTAAAATGGCTATCGCTACCTAAATTTTACGAATACACCAAATTAATGTATACAGAATTGAATATCTAAAAAAATGTACAAAAAAAAGTCCGCGACAGCGTGTGTCTATATTTTACAGATAACTCACAATAACCATTTCTGTCTTTCAGCTCATTGATGCGAAGAAGATCGGGATAAGTGGATTTCCGGACAACGCCAAGTAATCAGCACGGGGTATATCAAAATAATTGGGATAGAAATGTATAATTATTTTTCTCTTACTGATTCAATTAAACACATTTAATTTATTTTGGCGTAGTAGCGCACGCCGGGTATTAGCTATAATGATAAAAGAAATAGTTCTTCATGAACTGATATAAAATATCTCAATCATCGAACAAAAATAAACAGAAGTATTCGAAAACATTGTTTTTTTTTACATTTCTCCAGTGTATTCAATAATAAATGTTTGCACATATTCTTTCGCAAATATTTCAGATAATTTTTTTTATGGTAAAAGATGAAATGTACTAGAATATATGGCATTGATAGAAGCTGTAGGTCAGAGAGAATAAAAACACCTTCACAGAATATTAAAAGAAAAAGCTAATTTGCATACGTACCGGTACCTCTAATTGTAATCATTAGGATCTCTGAGAATTTAAATGTTGCGTCACCTTTCGATCACGGGCCGATAATTTTCCACGGTAATACTTAGCATGGACCTGTGCCATTAAGCAAGAATTATGCCTGCAATTTAATTTATTAATGATTTTATTGCCTCGATAAAGGCATTTTAAATACGACTTACTCTTAAGAAACATTATCTCCGTTTAACTTCACGTAAAAATGTTGCCTTTCTGATGGAACATCTACATTTATATACAGATTCAGTAATACGTAAGTACTGCAATTAAGTAATGGGTTGTTAAGACAGTATTTTTATTTATTTCATCGATTATTTAAAAATTGACAATAAATCCTTCTCAAGTTGGAGATATAACTTACTGAAAGCAAACTTCAAATTTCTGAATAAAAATTATGAATTCTTCCAGCATATCTGCAGTTTATTAGAAAACCATAGTTTCGAAATTATTGTCCAGCGCTGTGGTCTCGGGGTAACGTGCTACCTTGTCACGCAGTGGGCCCGGGTTCGATCCCCAGTCGGGACAGTTTTTCTGGGTGAGGTTTTTATCGGGGGTTTTCCTCATCTGTAAGACAAATGTCAGGAAAACTTTAAGGCCCAAACGGTCCCCGAAATCATATGGCCATCGCAATCATCATCATTCATATTCATCTTAGGTTAAGCTTAGGTTTAGGTACTCTCCTGGTGCACTATTATCACCATCACCGATCATATCATCGGGGCAACGTAACCCCGCCTTCCAGGCTCCCCAACCTCAGAAGTGGGTTACAAGTACGCCATGCCAGGAGAGAAACCAGGAATGCCGAAAGACAAACTGGGGCATTTGGAAAAAAAAAATAAAAGAAAAAAAATATATATAGAGCCATTAGAGGAAAAGTGAATATTCAACATCCAATAGTAGATTATATAAGATATAAGTAATTAAATTGATATGGCCATGTACGACGAATGCAAGAAGAAAGGTTGCCCAGAAAAAAAGATTGCAATGGCGTCACCTGGAAGAAGAAAGAAAGAAAGGAAGGCCTCGAAACTCGTGGACGCAAGAAATTAGAATTGAAATGAGAACAAGAGCACTGGAGGGTATGGAGAGGATAGATAGAGACTAGTGGAGAAGGAATATAAAACTGTAGGCACAGACAAAATTGGAAACATTGAAAATGTGTATATAAATAAAGTTATTATTATTATCATTGTCATTATTATTATTATTATTTTTTAATTGCGGATGAGCCCATGTAGGACTACGCAAATTACTTAGACGCGTTTCCTTTGAGCCCAAATTTCTTTTATTCTTTTGCTAAGAGCTTGTTTTCCATCATCTGTCCAAGTTGTTCCAGTTTTTTTCTTCGGTTTGTCCTCTTGGTCAACTTGCCACTTATTCACCTTAATTCTAAATATATCTCTGTTTGGGATATCTTCTTTAGTAATTCCTGACAATTTAAAGTCCTTTTTGACTTCATCAATCCACTTCATAGTATCCACTGGAGCTTTACTTCTGTTTTCGTAGAATTCCATTATCTGTTTTGTAAGCCTATTTGAGTTAATTCGTTTAATATGGCCATACAATTTTAACCTTCGTTTTTTCTAATATCACTATGAATGTCCTTATATATTTTTATCTACTTTTTACTTCTGAGTCTACATGCTTCATCTATGACTTGTGGACCCAAAACTTTTCTTATAATTTTTGCATTCTTTTTTCACTATATTTTCGATATATTTTTTTCTGTTCAAAATTAATGTTTCTGCTCCATAGAGGTACTCTGGTTTAATTACAGTGTTATAGTGTCGTAATTTTGTATGTAAAGATATGCATTTTTTATTGTAAGTGTTGTGAGTAAGCCGAAATGCTGTTTCCATTTTTTGGCATCTACTTTTATTGGCTTTGGTTTCAATTCCATTTTCCTGAATTATTTCATCAAGATATTTAAATTGTGAAACTCGTTTAATATTTGGTTTCCAGGTATTTTGGTGCTTGTTTATTGCATGAAATATATTCCATTTTTTCAAAAGAAATCTGCAGTTATTACTATTATTATTATTGTTATTATTATCATTGTCATTATTATTATATTATTATTATTATTGACATTATTATTGTTATTATTATCATTGTCATTATTATATTATTATTATTATTATTATTATTATTATTATTATTATTAACTGTACTCCCGTGTTTTTCACCAAATATAAGTTTATTCCTTACCTCATGAATTTTGGTTATCCACAGGAAAAAAGAGATTTGGTTAATATAAATATTATGTAAAATTGCACGAGGAAATGCAGTCACAAGTATTGTCTAGGTGTATGGGATAATCTTCTCCGCGTGGCAGGTTTTTATTTCATGCGTTAGCAGAACCTAAATCTTGTGCACTATGAGTTCTGACAGATTGCATAAATACCAGGGCGATAGTCAGATCTGTCTGATGGACAGCCACGTAATTGTACTGCATACTGTTCACTGCAACAGTGATATATAACAAAGTGTAACATTTCACTTTAATGCTGAATTCATTTCAACACTTATCATCATCAACATTCACGGCCTGTTCCGGTCTCATAGATTCTCATTCAAAAAGTTGAATCCATCTATTTTTCGGTCTACCAACATTCCCATCTCCTTTTAGTTTGTCATCATCATCTTCAAGGTATGGGCCTGTTGACCCGTTCCGCTCCCCGGTGCACTATATGCTGCAGGTGCAGGTCATCTTTCCAACGACGTTTTGGTCTTCCTACATTTCTTCGGCCTAGAGGCCTATAATGAAGCAGCTGTTTTGATAAACGATTATTTGGCATTCTTTGTATATGTTCAAACCAATTACGTTTATTTCTGTGTATTCTCTCGTTTATGTTATATATTTGTAATTCATCGCTGATATCTTGACTTCTCTTTTGATCTCTTAGAGATACACCTGCAAGTGATCTGAGAAATCTCATTTCTATTGTCTCGATTTTATTTTTATCAGAGAACGTTAAAGGCCAAGTCTCAGACCCGTATGTTAACGTTGGAACGGCTACTGTTTTGTAAAATGTTTAGTTTCCCTTGTGGTCTTATTTCTCAAATATCTTCTTATTGAACCACATACCTGTTTTTAGTTTGTAACAGAGTATAATTTTTGGTATGCGTTCATCTTTCTTTATTTGAACATGTTCTTTCGTTTCTCCCTAAATCTTTATTCCTGTTTCTAGCCAAGATTGTCAACGTTGGGACAGGCCTGTTTCCATTATCTTTGAGACTTTTAGAAATAAAGTATTTCCTCTGGGTACGTTACTGGCGTTCCGCAGAGTAACATGTACGAGGGCGGATCGAGAGGTAACGCACAATAATTTTTTTGTGCCTTGGTATTGCAGCTAGAATGTTGAAATTTCACAGAGATATAGTTTGAAGTTTTCACTACAGATGGTATTTCATTCTCAGGTGCACCTCTTGCGAGAGAAGCTTGAACTATGCAACAAAGATGGCGCGCATGCTACAGTCGTCCACCTGTGAGGATCGGAAAGTAACGCACAATAATTTTTTTTAAAGTTTAATAGTAAAAAAAAGGAAAAAAATCACAAATGAACTTACATATTTTACCTACTTTTCGACATAGTCATCAACTTTCTCAACACATTTTTCCCATCGTGTTGCGGGATTGCTGCTGTTGTCGGCGGCGGCCGGAGCGTGGCGAATCACTAAGGTTCACGCGTCCCTCTTGGAAGAATGTGCACCACCTGGATACATTGCTACGGTCCATACAATCATCCCCATACACGCCACGCATGTCCCTGTGAATTTCACTGGGTTTATGCCCTTTGGCCCACAAAAATCGAACAACACTTCTCTGTTCCTCACAGGTGGACGACTTTATCATGCGCGCCATCTTTGTTGCATAGTTCAAGCTTCTCTCGCAAGAGGTGCACCTGAGAAAAAATACCATCTGTAGTGAAAACTTCAAACTATCTCTCTGTGAAATTGCAACATTCTAGCTGCAATACCAAGGCAGAAAAAAATTATTGTGCGTTACTTTCCGATCCGCCCTCGTACGATGGAATTGCCATCTTAAGGCTAGACATCATAGCCCCCAGTTGTATGAACCTCAAATGGAGGGCTTCCTCTTCCGTTTCATATGGACCGTTGAGGACTTCTCCCTTGTTACCCCGGGAATGGGTCTCCAAATGTTTCCCCTTGAGAAAGGGTGCCTCCTCCGCACATTTATTCTGTCTTTTGACGTCTTCACACGTTACCCTGTGCATGGGAGCCTTCTACCGGGCCACTGTAAGCTGATGCTTGCGAGGGGACGCTAGACTCTTTGATGAGACTTCCTCATAGAGAGTTCTCACCCGCTACCCATTTTCAACACTTACTTGTGCGATTATTTTAAAACTCATTATCATAAGTAATGCCACGAGTGATTTCAAAATTATTTATAAATTCACTCCTCACTTCGTGAGTCATGAATTTATCGATAATTTCGAAATCAAGAGTGGCATTTGTTAGGACTATTTAACGAATGAAATTTAGCTGTTTACTCACAAATCATTATTTAACTATAGTTATTTTAAAATAATTATATATTTAATGTAAACGGCGATGTTTGAAAACAAATTAGAAACGATTGAAACGCTTAATTTCCTTCCTTTGTTTATCACTGCAACTAGATCATATTATTATTTATTGCCAAAGGATCGCAATATTGTAAGAATGCACCCTAGTTGAGCAAACGTTATAGGTATTAATTAATTTCTGATGTCCTGTGATGTAAATATGTCAATTATATTTTGTGTGCAACGTCATTTCCTGGAAAATAATTCGTTTAAGAAAGTGCAGACAGTGGTTTCTTTTTTTCTTTTGTGGTATAATCAATTGTTACAAATGTTTTTATATTTACTCTCGTATGCGCTACGTGTTGATATTCATGCACTATATATAAAATCTGGTAGCTGTATTTCTTAGAGAGTCAGTCACTGCAAAATAATGCTATGACCTATTCAGAATGTTAAAAAGGAGGTGCTTTCTTTATTATGATAGATAAACTTTAGTTGGTAAATTCTAGGCGAAACACGACTGTGATTGGTTGTAAATAAAAAAACCATTGAAATGTGATTGGTTATTGACTCCCATTTGGGGCATGAGTTAAATAGTCACTCTAATCGCTTCGCTACATAGGAAAACCTCCTGTTCCATTCAATACTGCAGCTGGAATGGATTATTTTCGGCGTTTATTCAGTTGTCCAACATTTAATATTCTTCCTGGTTTGAACTCATAAGCTTGTTGTAGATTGCGAGATGTTGATATTCTTATAACATGGCTCACTGGCACTATCGAACCCGTAGGTTCATGGCCGCGCGGACATAAGCTCTCCATACATCCCTATCCTGAGCTAATGCTTTCCAATCATTCCCTGTATAATCCACCTCCCTCAAATCATAGCTAATGTTGTTTCCCACCTCATTCTTGGTCTACCAACTGGGCGTTTTCCTTCTGGCTTTCCTACAAGAAGTTTCCATGCACGTCTTTCATTCCCCATACGCGCAACATGTCCTGCCCATCGCAGTCTACGAGATTTAACTGTTCTTATTATATCTGGCTTCCTATAAAGACCATGTAGTTCATTGTTATGTAGTCTTCTCCATTCACCTGTCTGTTCATCTCTCTTTGGTCCAAAAATTTTCCTAAGAACTTTATTCTCAAATACTCGTAATCTCCTTTTCTCCCTTAAAGTAAGAGACCATGCTTCGCACCCATATAATATAACTGGTAGAATAATAGTTTTATATATTTTCAGCTTAACGTTTTTGAATGGAGTTGGGACATCAAAAGTCTCTGCAATACATAATAGCACGCATTTCCAGAATTGAGCCTATGTTTGATTTCTTTGTGCATCTCATTCCTATTTGTGATTATTGTTCCTAGGTATTTGAATTCAGCCACTTCCTCAAAATTTCCCTCATTTGTCATTAGCTGTCCATTTCCATTATATAATGAATTTCTACGTGTGACCATATATTTAGTTTTACTGATATTTACTTCCAGTCCTAATTTCTTAGTGTTACTCAATAGTGTGTGCGTGTTGGCCTTTAGTATCTCCTCGCTATCGGCCAATAATACTACATAATCAGCATAAACTAACAGCTTATAACGTCATTCAGTTGTAAGCCTTCCTCATTCTCTAAAGATTTAATGGCATGCTCTAGTACAAAATTAAATAGTAGAGGAGATAGTGCATCTCCTTGCTTCAACCCATTCTGAAGTTCAAAAGTGTCCGAAAACTGTTTGCCTACACGCACCCTACTCTTTGAGCCATTTAGACACATTCGTATAAGTCTAACTAACTTTTAGGAATTCCGAACTCCAGCAGGATACTATACAATTTCTCCCTCTTAATCTTATAACATGGGATTTCCATATTTGTACTCAGCGGTTTTTTCTTGAAGGAAGAAAAATGTCATATTTGATTACGAATAACTTAATTTTAATTGTATGTAATTTAGAATATTTCTTGACAATTTCTGTACTCACAGCGCGATAGGTATGGCCTCACATCCACATGTGTTAATCACAAATAGATGATTATCTAGCTAGCGTAGGTGTGACCTGTAATCAGCATGTCGCGTCCGCCAGCCGTTATACCTGGTGTTCTCAACCTGAAGTCGCTACTTATTGTAGCTACCCAAATGCCTCGCAATGCTGGGTGGGCACCGGTCCCATACTGGTCGAATGTTTAAATATACCGGAACTTTTGTCAGTAAATGACGTATAAGTGACGCAACATGTCCCTGCATACATATTTCTCTGAATGTCGATATTTCTACTAAATAATGATATGTAAATTTATGCAGATTTAACATTTGAAGTGATACTTAATATGTATTGTGGATGGCAGTCTATCACACTTACTGTAAAAGACTATTACTTTTTTCTGTCAACACAGAAAATAATTATCGACTCCCCATGTTGGAATTGTGGGTGGGTGAGAGAAATTTGAACCCGTTTTTGACATGCGATAGCGCAAATGTCCGCTGAGACCCACCGCTGGGTCCTATGTAACTTACCGGTTACACACAACTTTGCATGTAGAGTGTCAAAAAGATTTAAACCTTGTGCAGCTCTGGATAAATATTATCACATTTGTTACTTGTGACCTCAGCAGTGTTGCTACATTAACAGAAAAAAAATCTCAAATAGCAGTCATTTATACTTTCTCGCTGAAAACAAAAATCCAAGATAAATTGGCTACTTTACATGCTCACTTTTTGTTCTAAAGATAGTATCTCATTTTGAGGCAAAATAAACGATTATGTCATTGAATTTTCCATTTCTCCTGATTTGCCAATTCTAGTGTTTTTTAATATAATTATTTCCCTCTACAAATCTTTGGCTTCGTAAAATTTGCGATAGTTTTAATTTCTACTTTTCTTTATACTCTTTTTTGCGCGCTAGTGCGTTTTGTCGTACTTACAGCAAAGGCGACCATGACTGAAAGTTCAACTTCCTACATTTCGGGGTTGCCAACCTAAATAACTACACAGTAATAAAATAACTATACTGTAATATTACAAACCGCGTGTGGGAATCAAAACCACTACCCTCTATGTATAATATCCATTCATCCATAGTAATTCTGTCCGAAGGCAGGTCCTTCACTGCAATCATAGTATTTTCATGCTATGCTTTGCAGCTTTACTAGGGAATTGTAGGTGTGGTAGCTTCCCGTTGCTTTCCACACCGGTGAAGGATGATGATGATGATGATGATGATTGCCATATGATTTCGGGGAACCGTTTTGGCCTTAAAGTTTTCCTGACTTTTGTCTGACAGGTGAGGAGGAAAAATCCCGATAAAAACCTCGACCGGGGATCGAACCCGGGCCAGCTGCGTGACAAGGCAGCACGCTACCTCGAGACCACAGCGATGGGCATGTATAATATATATATATATACAAAAATATCTGAAAGGTAGTGTTAATATACATTTTACGAAACAAATCACTGCATTTTAAATGAACTGAACTTTATTTCAAATAATATAAAAACAACAAATACGTAGTTGCCGCCATTTTATCATTAATATTGTCTCATGGCCTCCTGTACTTTCAACTAATAACCATTTCCCACACTGTTAACGTTAGTCAGTTGTTTTAATGAAAGCAATTATTTCCAACAAATATGTTATTCTTTTATTATTATATATTATTTTGAGAACACCACCGCGCAAAAAAAAAAAATATATACAACGCACATTTGTGAAGTGTTTTACAGAATCTCGGGAATTAAATACCTCGCTATCGGTCGTTTTTTAAACATTTTCCTCGACTCTGTAAAAACCACTTCCCAACTTCGCATCGTAATATACTATTACCATATTAATTCACTATTGTATTTGGTCCAATTTAATTGCCCTACGTTTCAAATTCTGCTCGTTTTATTAAGAGTGTAGGGCTTTGTTAAGCTTTCCGGAGTCAGAATTCAACCTCCAGTCTCATATCTGTATCATTATTAACTCCCGTTTCGAATATATTACATAATTAATTAATTTTTGAACTATTTATCTACACATTCGATTAGCATGATTAATCCAATTTAATTTATAACTGGATGATACATTTATTGAGCATACAAATATTTGGAACGCTGACCACGGGCCACTCAAACAACGAAAACAAGTGTAACTAATTTAGTATGGTTCAAATGTTTCCCTATAGGAGGAGAGCGCCTAAATCTCTGTTAAGGGTAACATGGACTTACAAGATACAAGAGATATTTTTAAATATTCAATTTATTAGTAAGTAGTCTAATTTATGTTATTATTTCCGAAATTATAATGTATGTTCCCGTGAGGGGTTGCTGATCCCCCATCGGGCGCCTCCCCAGGTGGTGGATAGGGGAATGCTTCCTAAATATAGGTGGTACCGGGGAAATGAAATACCCGGGGTGAACCAAAATCAGCATAGCGTCTGTTCCAGATTGGACGGCTATAATGGGCTGGTAGAGCTCAGAGCCGAAGAGAAGGCTATCTACCTAAGGGAAGGCACCCTAAAAACAAAGCTGAAGCAAGTTGGGAGGCTGTAAGGTGGCAATCCCACCACCCAACTATATCTGCGCAGCCCTTGTAAGGCGGCCAGATCAATTTTCTATTACTAAAAAGCGAAGGAGAAAGCCGGACGGAAACATTGATGATGGACCAGGCAAGAAAAGGACAAATAATAAGAAATGGACAGAACACTTAATGAGAATGAACAACGAAAGAATACCAAAAAGAACCTTCCTGTATAATCCAAGAGGAACAAGAGATGTTGGCCGACCACGTAGAAGATGGACTCCACTTTTAACTTCGCCGGAACAGGCTGCATAGCCTAAACCTTGTAGTAGAAGAAGAAGAAGAAGAAGATAATGTATGTTCAATTATTCCATGAGCTTCCAGGAAATATGAAATGATCAATGAAATTATGACGAGAAACCGTAATGGATCCGCCAAAATCTAATGTTGGAACCGTGGAAGATGATAAATGGTTTTACAAAAATATATATAACATCTGTTACAAAAAATACTGTATATTTACTAATGGATTTAATACGCAGAGTAGCATAAAGAAAACGTTAAACGATGGAAGTTCGCGCACCAAAAGGTCTTAGATGTAGAGGAAAAGGTTAAGATATATCATCTGAGGTGAATTGTGTATCAATAAAATATTTTAATATAAAAAATTAATAACTTACCCTACTGCTACAGGTTCATCCCACCACTTCCAGAGAAACTGACGTCACCAGCAAACTGCAGAGAGAACAACAACTGAAGAGTAAAATTTAAAAAGAAATTGCACATATTATCGTAATTGTTTGAATAATTGTAATAACCTGTATAATGTACATAGATTATATTTAAATAAAGAAAAGCTTGATGTGAGGTTTGGGCCCTCCCAATGTATAGCCATCTGAAAGCCAAACTTGCAAGATCCAGCGCGATCGACTATTCCGATTGAGATTTTAAGCGGTTTCCCTGAATCCAAGAGCAAATGCTGGAATAGAACCCCAAAAGGTCCGCTTCCGACTTCACTCTGCTAATTAACTTCAAATTTTAAATTCAAAATTTAAACCGGTGCTAACGTATTTTAGAGGAACCCGGGGTTTTACCTATAAAGGAAAACCAAAACGGATCGCTCACCGCCAACACTTAAGTGATGGCCGCAGAGCTTTCCATCTAATCTATCAAAAAGAATCTATCCAAACGTAGCACGATGTCGACCAAACATTAGATTAATTTATGCAACATAAAAATTCTAATGAGTTTAGATATGTCAATTATTAATGTAGGAGTGAAAATTGTACTCAATAAATATTTTTATAGGTGAAAATAATTTACTAATTTTCTATAAATGCAGCCAAAGTATGATTCGAGTGATACTATGTTCTGTTTGATGCCTATATATAAATATACAGTACAAAACTCACGACTTATAAAGCTAATTGGCTCAATCGGTAGCTTTTGAGAATCGTATTCAAAAGGTCCCGGGTTCAAACGCATTACACACAAACCTGACTATCCATCGCCGTGACGCAGTTGGTAGGGTCTCTTTCCGGCGGTTAGATCTCCATTTCCAGCGGAGTAAAGGATTTCAAATCTCCACCTTAGGTATAGATGTGTAAATGTATAAAGGAAAAAAGGAAGTGAAACAGGTAGATAAACAATAAAATTAAAAAGAGAAGAGAGAAATAAAATATCAGAAAGTGTAATATAATAAAATAAATAACAATTACAGAGTTCAAGCCTGAGGGAGATTTTTTTAACGTAGCCGAGCGGTTAAGGTAGGAAGCCTTGGCGCAGAGCTACGGAGGGACTTGCGCTGGTTCGAGTCTCCATGGGGGAAGAAATTTTCTCATGGTATTTCGGCCAGTATGGGACCGGTGCCCACCCAGCATCGTGAGGCAATTGGGTAGCTACAATAAGTAGTGGCTCCAGGTTGAGGAACCAGCTACAACGGCTGGGGGACTCGACATGCTAACCACATGTCACCCCTACACTGGCTGCTGATCATCTACCTCTGTGATTGACACATGTGGATGTGAAGGGCCAGCGGCCGGCTGGTAAAAGGGCAACCGCTGAAAAGTGGAAAGACCCTCAATCGGAAATCGGATCGGATAACGTATGATATGTATTTTTTGTTTTCCTTATTTTTTATTATCTCTTCTGGCTTCCTGTCTGTTTAACTTTTTTTTTCTTTACACATGGGGATATTACACATAAAATTATTCTTATACGGAAATTCTGAATCAGAAAATTATCATTTGGAAAAAATCCACACATCCAAAGTCGAAATCGAAAATAACATTTTAACTCCGGAGCCAGGAATATTGGCGTTGAGATTAAAATACCAGAACATTCTTAAAACATAGATATTAATACATTGTATTTATTTCATAACATTATGATGTCGTTAAGCTCATCACTCATTCCGGGAGACCCTTCATGGCCTTGCGTGGCCAAAAAAGTAAATGTGTGACCGGTTGGCAATTGGCAAGTGAAAAGTAGGCTACATACTGAGTTAATGGAATGAAATTTATTTATTAATAACAAAGATTTTTAATCTTGGAGAAGGTGAATAATTTTACATATCTAGGATGCAATATCTATACGAACTACGACACCTAGTGACCCGGCTAGCAGTACACGGCTTCCATTACAGACTGTGCAAAACGAAACATTTTCATGACCCGGGACCAGAATGCGTGTGCGAGCGATGCGGCATGTTATGCGAGAGATACCATGTGCTAAAGTGCAAAAACAGAGGGCAATCTCTGACAGGATTCTGTATGGACAGATAAACTAATATAGATTAACTAATCTTTACACATTGTGCGCTATACATTATTATTAATATCTAACGTGAAGAAGAAAAGGATGCAAATACAAAAATACAAAATTTTTAAAATAATTTTAGGGTTAATAAATTCTATCTTCAAGCCACAGTTAGTCCAAAAAATATTCAAGACTAAAAGTGGATAAAACACTGGCTCTTCCAACTATTTTGTATGGTAGCGAAGTATGGACAATGAGAGAGAAGCATGTAGAGTGACTTAGATCTGCTGAAATGAGATACCTTCGGAGGACTGCAGGATACACACTACTAGATCACATAAAAAATTAAGACATCTTAGAAGAATTACAAATGGAACCTTTAGAAAACAAAATGTCTCATTATAAGTCAAGATGGATGAAACATGTTTATCGAATGGAAGGTCACAGGATACTCAAACAAATGTTAAGCTATCAACCTGCAGGAAGAAGAATACCAGGACGTCCACTCAAAAGACTTTTGGATGGCGTTTCTCTTGAGGCCGAAACAGGTCAACAAATGGCCTAAATTCATGAATGTACTATGATGATGATGATGATGATAATGATGATTTTTAAAAATAAGCGACAAAAAGTTCTTAAATACAGGTATATTATAAGAGATGCATAGATTTTATTATAATTATATATGTAGCTAAGGAACAATCCAGAAATGCATAGAGATTTGTTGTTTGGAATTTTTTTGTCAGAGTTGCATATAACGATATTTAACATTGTATATTTATATAATGTTTATGTAGTTTATAATAAAAACATAAAATTTTCAAAAATTACAAAATAGAAGATAAGGCATAGAAATGAACTTCCTTAGAGGAACAAAAAACTGCACAAGATTGGATTGGATAAAGAATGAAAATATAAGAACAGAGTTAAAAATATATCCACTGAATGAAAAAATGAAAGAGTATAGTGATAAATGGTTTAAACATGTCCAAAGAACGAATGTAACAAGATTACCAAAAGCAGCATTTAACAACACGCTAAGAGGATCATCGAATGTAGGAAGGCCAGTGAAAAGATGGACAGAACAGCTGTGAGGCGGAACAGGCAATTTGCCTAGCCCATGAAGTTAATAGGTAGAAGAATATTCGTTTTTATTGTAAAAATATTACCTTTAATCATAAATTTATTATTTAAGGATTCTTGTATTATGAAAGGGGATATAATAACATTTAGGTTATATTTAGGTCCTTTCAACAAAATTCTTGGTTAAACACAATCTTCCCCTGGCCTATAATAAGTGATATCTATGACTCATATTTTGTTACTCTTACATATTGAAGTAAACTCTATCCATTTAATTTTAACCAGTGAGATTAGAGGAGGCTATGCTTTCTACTTAACCTAAAATATCGTGTTACCAGCTGAAGTTCACCTCTGAACCTCATTAGCGAGGTCATGTGTAACGAGGGTACAATGCCAACCCCCTTCAAAGTTAATTTAGTTCAAATGAAAAATGTATTTTCCTGCGGAAATTAGAGACTTTACAAATGTGAAACTTCTATGTGGCTTTCTAAATGTGTATGGTTTGCACAGAAAAATATCATTTTATATTTATTATCACTACTCCGTTTTTTATTATTGAACTATCTTTTTTTAATTTCATTTTTGTTTATAAACTTGTTTTTTTTTTAACATTCCACAATACAGTGTTTCTCCTTCAACCCAAAGTGATTTGTCGCCAGAAGTTCCTGTCTAAAGCGTCGTCTTCCCTCAAATCTCTAGCTTCCATACTTCTCTTCACTTCATCCATCCATTGTAGTCTAGGCCTGCCTCTTCCACTTCTTCCATTAGCTTTCCAATTAAGGATCTTAATAAATAAAATTATAGTTATAAAATCTTTTATTGTATTCAATCTGATTTCGATTTTTTTGTGAAAAATTCTGTTATATAGTGATGATTTTGTCCAGATGTCAACTGCTTCATTTTAAATTATAGTCTGTACTTGAAAGAGTTTGATTATCATAAGTAATGCCACGAGTGATTTCCAATTTATCTAGAGAATTTGGAAATCAAGAGTAGTATTTGTTAGGACTATTTAACGAGTAAAATTAAGCTGTTTACTCACAAAACATTATTTAAATATAGTTATTTTAAAATATTTATATATTTAATGTAAACGGCGGTGTTTGAAAACAAATGAGAAACGATTGGTACGCTTCAGTTCCATCTTTTGTTCATCACTGCAACCAGATCATAATATTATTTATTGCCAAAGGATCGCAATGAGAATGCACCCTAGTGGAGAAATTTATAACCAACGTTATAGATATTAATTAATTAATTTTTGATGTCCTATGATGTAAATATGTCAATTATATTTTTCTGCAATGTTATTTCCTGTGAAATAATTTAAGAAAGTGCAAACAGTGTTTTTTTTGTGGTATAATCAATTGTTACAAATGTTTTTATATTATCTCTCGCATGCGCTTTCTGCCGAAATTCATGCACTATATATACAATCTGGTAACCGTGTTTCTTGGAGAGTCAGTCACTGCAAAATAATGCTATGATCTATTCAGAATGTTATAAAGGAGGTGCTTCCTTTATTATGATAAACTTTAGTTGGTAAATTCTAGGCGAAACACGAATGTGATTGGTTGTATATAAAATAATTGAAATTTGATTGGTCATTGACTTCAATTTGGGGCCTGAGTTAAATAGTCACCTAAATGAGATAACTCAGAATGAGATAAGTGAATTTGTGATCATCTCCCAAACTTTCTCCACACTGATAATAAGTTGTTAACGCAAAACTGTACTCATTTGCGAATTATAAAGATGTTTTGCCTTGATATCTCGTGAGAATAATGCATGTGCTCCGTTAGAATAAGTACTTAAAATAGTTATTTCACACTAAACAACCCCATTGCTTGTGATCACAGTTATGAAATGAAAATCAGCGATGATATTAACCCTTAAATTGTCAAAACAAAATAGTTATTTCACACTAAACAACCCCATTGCTTGTGATCACAGTTATGAAATGAAAATCAGCGATGATATTAACCCTTAAATTGTCAAAACAAAATAGTTATTTCACACTAAACAACCCCATTGCTTGTGATCACAGTTATGAAATGAAAATCAGCGATGATATTAACCCTTAAATTGTCAAAACACTGACTGGACTGACTGACTGGATAAGGCGAAGTCTAGCTTCACCCAGTGTGCTGCGTATGTTAGAACCCACTAGGGCTCTTTGGCAGCTAAGTTAATAGTGGCTATCATTACGGGGTTGTAGTTCACTTAACCCGAGCCTATTTGGCGGCGCTAGCGTTTGTGTGCAAATGGTGATGAAATTTGGACAGAGATAGGGATGTGATGACCTGAAGCAGGACCTCAGAAACCACATTGCTTTCTAGCCGAGAGTCGGAAATCCAGCATTGTGGAATGAGCCACGCTACTCCAGGTGAGAGCACATGGCCAAATCTCTGGCTGGATTTAATGAGGAGTAAATCGGATGAATATGTTTCTATGTACAGCACGCCACTGGGGCAAGCGTCCCATACTGCGTACCATAAAATTTGTCAAAACACAAATTTCTTCTGTTAGTTATTTGAATGTGACGGACCACAGTGAAAACGGAATCTTGTATAACTGTTATTGTTAGGTATATTGTATAATTATACACACATTTAAGTGGGTTATTTTTGTTCGTTTTCTTCTGATTTATTTAAAATATTAAATTCACTAAACCAACTAATGTATCCAAAAGGATACATTACGAATTTAAGGGTTAATGTATTATGAAAATTATATTTATGTATTAATTAATATTGCTTTGAGAGTAATAAAAAACTTTTCATTATTGTTCAGCTTGGCAGATAATTAATTGTTTAGTATGTAGGCCTACTATTATTGTAATTTTTGTATTTAAATGTAACATAGTCGGCCACGGTGGACTAGTGGTTATGCTCCTTGCCTCTGGTCCCAAGGGTCGCGGGTTCAAACCCGGCCGAGGTCGATGGATTTTTTAGGATGGAAAAATCCAAGGAGCAAGTCCTCCGGGAGGGACTTTAAGCCGTGGGTCCCGAGTCTGAAGATTTTCAGGCTCGTAAAAAATCATTAAGCCTGAATGAAAAGGCCTCTAAGCAAAATTTACCGAATTTTCCCGTCCTAGTACTACCTTGGTTTCCTAGATGTCAGTATGAGGCGGAACGCTGGCCACGTATCACTCTAAATGACATCTATACGAAAACAAGTGTAACTAAATTAGCATGGTTCAAATTCTTCCCTGTAGGGGGAGAGCGCCTAAATCTCTGTAAAGGGAAAACTTAGGCTTACAATACAATACAATGTAACATATGTTTGTCCTGGTGAGTGGACGAGAAGATCACATGACCTTAACTCCACCAGGCTAAATAAATCTAGTCTATTCTAAATGGCTTTCGCTGCCTAAATCATAACAGATACATAAAATTAATGTACACACAATTGAATATATATAAAAAAAACTCTACAAAAAATAGTCTGCGACAGCATATGTTTATCTTTTACGGATAACTCACAATAACCATTTTTGTCTTTCATTGATGCCAAGAAGATCGGGGTAAGTGGATTCCCGGGAAACGCCGGGTAATCAGAACGGGATACTTAAAAATAATTATGATATAAGTTCATAATTATTTTTCCTTTTACTTATTCAACTAACCATAAAAAACATGTTCATTTATTTATGCATAGCAACGGACGCCAGGTATTAGCTAGTTTTAAACAAAATAAATTATCTTATTTAATTGCACCTTAAATTTAAATCATTAAAATTTGGCGTCACCCTGTATAAATGTGACGAGTGTCAGCATGAACCTGTCTCTTTATATTTATGCACGTTGACCTGTCATAAACAATTGTACTGTACTGTACGACGCCCAGATATGATCTCGCGATCTTTTTCTCCACTCCAAATTCACGCCCATCATGTTCCTGCATAATGTTGACTTTAATCCTTCTCTAAATGGAAACGCCATACACGATAACCTCGTGTTCACCGGTGAAACATGATTATCTCAGAATTAACAACAAAATCTCGTAAGTTATTTTCACCTATAGCAATATTTATTGTGAACAATTTTCACTCCTACAGTTACATTTTATATGCAACTCTACACATTCTATTTTTATTTATTTTGGCATAAATTATAAATACTATAATTTTTCGTCGAATTTTGCTACGTTTCTTCTTCCTCTTCTTCCTCTTCCTCCTCTTATTCTTCTTCTTCCTCTTCCTCTTCCTCTTCTTCCACTTCCTCTTCTTCCTCTTCCTCTTCTTCTTCCTCTCTTTCCTCTTCTTCTTCTTCCTCTTCCTCTTCTTCCTCTTCTTCTTCATCCTCTTCTTCCTCTTTTTTCTTCGTTTCCTTTCTCTTCCTCTTCTTCCTCTTCTTCCTCTTACTCCTCCTCTTACTCCTCTTCTTCTTCTTCCTCTTCTTCTTCTTCTTCATCATCCTCTTCCACTTCTTCATCCTCTTCCTCTCTTCTCTTCATCTTCTTCTTCCTCCTTCTTCCTCTTCTCTTCTTCCTCTTCTCTTCTTCTCTCTCTTCCTCTTCTTCCTCTTCTTCTTCCTCTTCTTCTTCTTCTCTTCCTCTTCTTCCTCTTCTTCTTCCTCTTCTTCTTCTTCCTCTTCTTCTCTTCCTCTTCTTCTTCCTCTTCTTCTTCCTCTTCTTCTTCCTCTTCTTCCTTCTTCTTCTTCTTCCTCTTCCTCTTCTTCTTCTTCCTCTTCCTCTTCTATGGAGCTACAGTCCATTGCATTTTACATCAAGAAAATCTTGCTGCTAAATTTGACGAAACATTCAGATCTGTGATGGCGAAAGTAATTAACATTGTTAATTTCATTACATCACGTGAACTAAATCATAGGCAATTCATAGAATTTCTCAAAGAGCTTAATTCACAGTATGATGATGTTATTTATCACAGTGATGTCAGGTGGCTCAGTAAAGGAAGAGTTTTGGAACGATTTTTTTTAATCTTCGCCATGAAATAAAACTCTTTTTAAGTGAACGAGATAAAGAATGCCCTGAACTAGACTGTTCTTCATGGTGGTTAAAAGTTGGCTTCCTGGCTGACATAACAGGAATACTGAATGATGTCCAAATTAAAATGCAAGGTACAAATAAACTTATTACTCAGCTCACAAGCACAATTTTTTCTTTAGAAGAAAAACTAAAAATATATACACAAGAACTTAGTAAAAATGATTTCACTAGTTTCCCATGTTTCCAACATCTTGTTGAAGAATATTCAGAGGACGAAATAAACTTGCAACCCTTCATAGAATTGCTCACTGTACTACACCATGATTTCAGCGCGAGATTTAATGATTTTAGAAAGTTTCGAAACCCATTTTGATTAGTTGAAAATCCCTGGTCAATAACGACAACAGATGTAACTGGGTTGTCAGTTTTTGGTCCTGAGATTAGAAATCTAAAAATGAACTTATTGATCTCCAGCAGGATTCAGAACTGGAAGGTATGTTTCAAGAGAAACGAAAAACGAATTCAATTTTAGAGTTTTGGAATACAGTTCCAGAAAAACAGTTCGAAAACTTGGTCTCGTGTGCATATAAAATTCTGTGTCTTTTTGGATCAACGTATGTTTGTGAAATGACTTTGAGTAAGATAAAGTTCATCAAGGGTAAACATAGATCTCGTCTCACCAATGTGAACTTGGAAAACCTGCTGCGGATATGTGTGGCAAATCAACCAGCTCGTATTGACAACATTGTGCAGGAGAGTAGCAGAGTTCGACCATCAACTTCATAGCAGTAATCTACACAACTGTAAGTTGCCTTAAAATTATGTACAGTACCGTAATAATAATAATAATAATAATAATAATAATAATAATAATAAAATAATAAACAGTTAATTATTAACAAAAATTAAATGACAGTAATCAGTAATTGTGTTTTGTCCATAAATGTAAAAAAGCTCCGTGTTACCAAGACTGTGATATTTGGTGCGGCTCTCGAATAGATATGGTTTCTTATATTTGGCTCTCTTGTAATTTCTAGTGAGTACCACTGCTCTAAACCAATCAAGGCAGTTTTCCGACAGATGTAGTGTCTTAAGTCTCGCTAGAATTAAGTATATATCTACTGTGTCAAAGGCTTTGCTGTAGTCAAGTAGGGCTATTGCGGTGATTGCTTTTGTCCATTGAGTCTCTACAATGTCATGTAGTGCAGTACTTGTAATAATAATAATAATAATAATAATAATAATAATAATAATAGCTTTATTTACCTGGCAGAGTTAAGGCCTTAAGGCCTTGTCTACCACTCAACCAGGTTTTAAAAAAATACAAAAGAAAAGTCTTAAATCTAAATTACAATATATATATATATATATATAATATAAACGATTACAAGTTATGAGTACAATACAATTAATATTTATAATGTATTTTGATTTACTCTAAATTTAACGAATTAAATATATAATATGTACAAGATATATAAAAAAACGAGGAAAAGATTAATGACATAGTATAAAATTAAATAAATAGAGAAAAATTAATTATTAGACAACAGGTAACTGTATAAGCGTGACTTAAAGGTGCCAAGTGTGCGGCAACTCCTGATATCTTGAGGAAGGAGATTCCAGGAGCGGGCGGAGGCTACTGTGAAGGAAGTAGAATAGGAGGAAGTGCTATGAAGAGGAATTGTTAGCAGACTGCTATCTTGTGACCTAGTGTCAATATTGTGGTAGGAGGATAACTTCTCAAATCTGGACGCCAGGTAAGTAGGAATGTAGGAATTCAGAAGCTTGAAAAGTAGCGAAAGAGGAGTGCAATTTACGTCTGTCAGTAAGACGGAGCCAAGAGAGGTTATTAAAGTGTTCGGAAATATGGTCATAACGGCGGATATTGAAAATGAATCGAATGCAAACATTATGAACACGCTGCAGTCTCTGCAACAAGGCATAGTTTAGATCATTATATATAATGTCACAATAATCGAAGTGTGGTAACACAAGATTCTGCACTAGGATTTGTTTTATCGAAACTGGGAGAAAATTCTTTAAACGTCTAAGATAATGTAAGATGGAGAAAGTCTTTTTTACATATGTGTTTCACTTGTGTTTGCCAGGTTAAATTTGCGTCTAGATGTAGTCCAAGATCTATTACTGAAGAAGAATAAGGGATAATTATATTATTTATAGTAATGTTTTGGAAGTGTAGATATGTCAAAGGTTGTAAGCAGTCTTTGTTGTCCCATTAGAATTACTTGTGACTTGTTAGGATTTAGATTTAGACCGATACTTGAAGACCAGTTAAAGATGGATATGAGATCGTCATTCATTTTCATCAAGCTGTTATAGAGAGAATGAGGAGGTGAATGTAGGTAAATTTGGAGATCATCAGCATAGAGGTGATGTCCTGTTCTAAAACCAGACTGATATTCATCAAGTAAGTCGTGTGTGATGAGGTAGTCTGTTAACTGTGAGTGTATTATGTGTTCCAGTGCTTTAGATAAGCAGGGAAGAATATTAATTGGTCTATAATCATCGAGTGTTGTGGGAGTGTTTGATTTCGGTGTAGGACGAACTAGAGCCATTTTCCAGTCTGGGATAGGTCCCGGTCATTATAGAAGCATTAAAAAATGTGGGGTTTATTAGGGAGAATAATGTCAATTATATTTTGCAGTTAGTGTAATAAAGTTTATGCAGAGATAAATTAGTACAAGTTCACGTATTTCCCTTGTAGTGATTGAGTCATTTTGAGCAGATTTCAATCCCATGTTCACGCAATTCACACATTTCAATCTCATTGTGGTAACGTCAATATGTCGGAATTACACAGTCGCAATTTTCGAGTTAAAATATGAAGATAATCTTGTAATAAATAGCGGATTATAGCTGGTTAGGCATGAAATATGCATTCAAGGTTTCAAATTGTGAGCAAAGCTTCCGACATTTCAACTCTATTATTATAAAGTAATCCTTTTGTAAAATACTTCTACGAACTATGATTGTTATAATAATATTATAATCATTATTATTAAATGAATTATTTTTAGCTTGATTCGCCTTCTTTTAATCCAACAGGCTTATCTCTATTAGGGTTTTTAGCTTTGTATGTTTTTTTTCTAATGGGAGGGAGCTGGCCTACCGCATCAACCCCCTACCTGAAGGACTAGGTTTTTTTTAATTGCTCGCCTCAATGGAATATTGTGGGATAAAAATATAAGTAATAAAAATAAAATTATCAATTGAGTTGGTGTTTACTTGATGAAAATCCATATTTATTAATTAAATAAAAATAAAACATAGTTTTATTTGATTTTCATATTTATTATATAATTCAGTCACAGCTGTTTCGGTACACTGTATCTTCTTCAGACATGTTAACAAATTATGAATTGTGTTCCAACTGATCTAAGCAACAATACAACAATATATATTTTTTTTTAATTTAACAAAGGGGATTCATTCAAATCAAGTTGAGAATTTAACAGTTTGTTACTACTTTTCAATTTATTAATTTCTACAGCCTCCAAAAGATCTAACTTCTTACCCTTATCACAAACATGTAAAATTTCAAAATTTGGACCGAAAAATGATTAAATTGGAATAAGTGGTTAGCATATTTTGAATATTCTAAATTTCTGATATATGCTCTCATGTGTTCCTTTATCCGAGAGATAAAAGGTCTACCAGTTTGTCCTATATAGACATTGTCACATGTGCCACACTTCAATTTATATACATCTGATAATTTTTATTTTTTTTTATTTTGGTTTTATTGTTTTTTATTATATTTTGTAAAGTTTTATTAGTTTTAAATGCCACATTAATGTTCAACTTTTTAAAGTGTTTAGATATTTTATTTGAAAGTGGGCCTATGTATGACATTACGACATATTTCTTTATGTTTTCTTTGGGTAAAGGAAAAACTTTGTTAATTGCTTTTTTGTAATGAACTAATAAAAATAAAATGAATATATACAGTATCATACAATTGTTAAAAGCATCATTACTTATGCAGCAGAACTTTAGCCATTAACAATAACAACAAATAAGTATATTTTGTCAACAGAAATGGATTTTATACGAAGGGCAGCAAGAATTTCAAGAAGAGAAAACATTATAAACTCAGTTATAAGGGAGAAAATGAAAATTGAAGACACTATTTTAGATTATATCAGCAATTAAGATGGCACGGACGTGTCCAGCGAATGGAAGAGCATAGGTTACCAAAATGTGTTTTGGAATGGAAACCTAAGGGAAGACGAGAAAGAGGAAGACCTAAAACCTCCTGGAGTCAGGGAATATATTTATACATGAAGGAGAAACATCTGCAACCAGGAGATTGGATGGACCGACAAAATTGCTATTAGGAATCGGACGATGTCAAAGACATTAATCAACCGATGATCTATCTAATTTTAGCTTGTGAAAAAGTACAGTCCTGATCCACAATCTCTATTTTTGTTAATCTACTGTTCTAGTGGTTTTAGATACATTCTATCAATGAGTCAGATATTTGAAAAATTGGAATTCTAAGAAACTTGTGTATTTTAAAACGAATATAACCTCATATAAGAGCAGTTACTGGAAGTGTCAAATTTTTTGAATGGAGAATATGTAACATTATCCGATATAATATACTATGTAAACTTTCTAGGTTTGTGTTTTAACTATTCATAGTGTCAGATGTGTATAGAGGCCGTTGGATAGCTAATTTCAATAGCGAGACTTGGATGAGGCATATTTTTTAGCTGGACTTGCCGCAGAAGTAAACTACCAATACTTCAACTGTGGATCAGACTTTGTATAACCATCCGTCGTGATTTTGATTTAGGGGTTTTAATTCCGTGTTAATCTTTCAAATTAGGTCTAATATGCTATGAATTCTTGACTTAGGGTCAGACATTAATTAAGATTCCTTCATTAGCAGTAGTCAGAAAAGCTGACCAGTAGCCCATGAGGCTGGTCACCTTTATCATAAGTAACGCCACGAGTGATTTCCAAATTATCGATAAATTCACGACTCACGAAGTGAGGAGTGAATTTATCTAGAGAATTTGGTTATCAAGAGTGGCATTTGTTAGGACTATTTAACGAATAAAATTAAGCTGTTTACTCACAAACCATTATTTAACTATAGTTATTTTAAAATATTTATATATTTAATGTAAACGGCGATGTTTGAAAGCAAATGAGAAACGATTGGTATGCTTCCATCTGCTTCTTTTGTTTATCACTGCAACCAGATCATATTATTTATTGCCAAAGGAACGCAATATTGTAAGAATGCTCTCTAGCGGAGAAAAAATGAAACACGTCAAACTGTATATTAATTCATTTCTGATGTCGTATGATGTAAATATGACAATTATATTTTTTTGGATTATTACCTGGGAAAAAATACATTTAAGAAAGTGCAAACAGTGGTTTCTTTTTTGGTGGTATAATCAACTGCTACAAATGTTTTTATATTAACTCCCGCATGCGGCATATGTTGACATTCATGCACTATATATACAATCTGGTAGCCGTATTTCTCACAGCCTCAGCCACTGCAAAATAATGGTCAGACCTGTTCAGAATATTAAAAAGGAGGAGCTTTCTTTAATATGGTAATTATAACACTCATAAATATTTCGTGAAACACGACTCTGATTGGTTGAAAACAGAAATCATTGAAACGTGATTGGTCATTAACTCCCATTTGGGGCATGAGTTAAATAGTCATTGTTATTGTTATAGATTTGTATATTATTGATTAGTAATTAAAACATAAGACTCGCACTAAATCAAGTAAAAATAGTTTTTATCAATGCCTCGATTATGTCATTATGAATTTCTGGTATTCTCTCCCTACATTGGTAGAATTGTAACGTACTTCTGGAAGGCGGAGTTAAGTTACCCCGTTCATATGACAGGTGATGAATGATAATGAGGCGCCAAAAGAGTCCTTAAATCTAAACTTAACCTAAATACAGATCATTGAAGACAAAAAAATGCCCTTAAAATTATTGTTCTCTGGCCTGGAATCGATCCCGGGACCCAATTAACTGTAGCCAGAAGCTCTGTCCACTAGCTCATGAGGCTGGTAAAATGATAATAATAATAATTATTATAATAATAATAATAATAGTAATAATCATAATAATAATCATAATAATAATAGTAATAATAATAACAATAATAATAGCAATAATAATAACAATAATAAATTTACAATAATAATTTTTTTTACGACGGAATGAGGAAAAGCGACTGGAAGCTTTTGAGATGTGGATATGGAGAAGAATGTAATGTATAAAATGGACAGACAAAGTAAGAAATGAAGATGTGCTAGACAGAGTGGGTGAAAGAAGAACAATGCTGGAACTCATAAAGAAGAGGAAAAGAAATTGGATTGGCCACTGGCCAAGAAGAACTGCCTGCTGAAGGATGCTCTAGAAGGAATGGTCAACGGAAAGAAAGTTAGAGGCAGAAAAAGACATCAGATGATAGACAATATTAAAATAAATGGTTTGTATGCAGATACAAAAAGGAAAGCTGAGTCAAGGAAAGAGTGGAGAATGCTGAGTTTGCAGTGAAAGACCTGCTCTTGAGCAGAACACTATGAATGAATGAATGAATATTTTTTTAATGATAATAATACATATTTGCGGTATAAAGGGACGGAACGTATTCGTCTACATCGCATACATTAACATTTCCCCTCAATTCCTCAGCCGGGTTGTCTCTCTTCCTGCAAACTACTCAGGAATTATGCACCGAATCAAGTCTCACTAGTTGAAGGTGGCTGGTGTAACCACTTGCGCCACGAGGCCGCCAAGATAGAAATTAGCTAAGAATAATATTACGTTCGATCATCTATTATGTGTTATTTTCAACTTCACTATGTTTTTAGTTTTTTTTTTTTTTTACTTCTACAACAATTTACATTTTCGAAAATTAAATTGTTCTTGGATTCTTCAACCTTTTTAAAATAAAAATAGTAGAAATGAAGTCATCCCTACTTGTCGTAGGAAGTTATGGTTCTTATCTTTGCAGATAATCGACACGAGACTTGTACCGGATTCTCAACTCTGCGTGACTGTCTCCTTTACCACCATTCGTCTGGTACTCATTTCCGTTAGAGACCGACGCGAAACCAGGCCCATGGTACCACCACAAAGTTTAGGCAATTTAAAACATTTCTGCCCCACCTAGGTCCCTTTAAAATACCTGATATTTTATTTATTTATTTTTTTATTTTATTCACTGGCACTATCGAACCCGTAGGTTCATGGCCGCGAGGACATAAGCTCTCCATACATCCCTATCCTGAGCTAATGCTTTCCAATCATTCCCTGTATAATCTACTTCCCTCAAATCATAGTTAATGTTGTTCTCCCACCTCATTCTTGGTCTACCAACTGGGCGTTTTCCCTCTGGCTTTCCTACAAGAAGCTTCCATGCACGTCTTTCATTCCCCATACGTGCAACATGTCCTGCCCATCGGAGTCTACGAGACTTAACTGTTCTTATTATATCTGGCTTCCTATAAAGACCATGTAGTTCATTGTTAATATATTCTACCATTTTTAATCTTAAAATCTCAGTGGATTCCAGATTATAGAATCTCCAAACTATTTTACTTTCTCTTTATTCGCACTCAATACATGTAATTTGCATGACATCATGTGGACTTAGCCCCTTGTTCCTGGAAGATTAAGATATAGAATTGGAAGAGTTTCCCAAGACGCTAGCAAGTTTGTGCGGCGGTAGGTAATGAAGTTGAGCCCCATGCATGAGATTAATTGCACTAATTACTTCATCAATTAGCCACAACACTTGCGATTGGCTTGACCAACACAACCGGTGGTCTTCATCTCGAAGAATTCGTCTCAAATTATTTACAACTCGACTAGCAGGCGATGTGAATACCAATATCTCATTATATGTGTGGCCAGGTTTAATTGAAAACTACCTATCTCATACATTCCTCATAAATTCACCCGAGTTGAATTTCCAGGTTTAAAAAATCCCACTCCTCCTATATCCACCGACTTTTTGTTAGAATCTCCAGGTTTCAAAATCCCACTCATCCCGCTGTCTTACATCCACGACTTTGTGTTACAAGTATTAAAATAGTAATATACAGTGTGTACCTTTAATGAATTCCGCATTACTCACAAGAAATACAGGGCTATTCAGAAAGAAGGAACAGATTTCCAACATTTATTTCTTCCGAAGTACAAAAAATAGAAACACAATTCCAACGTTCCTGGAAAGAGAAAAGTTTGAAGTTCCTATCACGGCCGCATTGGCACTGTAGCTTGTCATGTTGATTGTTTGTATTAAAATGACGAAAACAGACGACAGAACGTTGGATTGGAAGAGGAGGAGCAGAAGATCAACTTCATTACCGGTGGCCTCCCAGGTCACCATACCTAACCCTCTCTAATTTTATCTGTGGGGTTATAAAAGACCGTGTTTTTATCACCCCTATGCCTGACACTCTTGAAAATCTGCGACATCGAATTGTTTAAGCTGTGAATTCGATAACTAGAGACCAGCTGATTCGTGTGTGGCAAGAAATGAGCCACCGTTTTGATATCTGTCGTGTAACACATGGTGCTTATATTGAATGCATGAAATAGTGAAATTTGAACTTTTCTCCTTTCAGGAACGTTGGAATTGTGGTTTTATTTTTAGTAGTTTGGAAGAAATAAATGTTTGAAGTCCGTTCCTCCTTTCTAAATAGCCCTAGATAATGTTTATTAACACTATAGCTTCGAAACTTACGCCTAGACAATTTGTTTTCCAATAATTTCTTCCCTTTGAAAGAGAACGTTGTCTCCTATTGTGGCCAAGTGGTCTGGCGGATCATGACCTTGCACAGAACTACAGGACGCGCGCTTGTTCGAGTCCCGATGGGGGAAAAATATCGTGAAATTTAACCCAGCATTGTGAGGAATTTGGGTCCTAAGAAAAGTATCGATTATAGTAGTTGAAAAGTATGTGTAACGACTAGGAGATGCAATATGCTAATCATATATCACTCCTATACTCTCTGAATAATTGTCCACTTCTGTTACTGACATTTGCGGATGTGAGACAAACATTTTCCTGTAAGCTAAATACTTTCTAAGCTTGTCGTGGCGTAGTATAGCGTGTATGGCTACTAGAGTCTCTGAAACATTAATTATATTGGGTAAGCTTATTCAAATTGTTACGCTTGTTTTCGAAATTGATTTTCAAAGCGGTCAGATAGCAACGATATTCAAAATATAAGAACGAATTGACAGTTTGGAACGTAAGGTTATGTTTTATTCATTTAAAAAATCCACCATGTAATTATTAAAAATGAATGTTTGTTTGTTGCTTCTTGTATTTTATGCCCGGGAATCTACTTATCTCGATCTTCTTGGCATAAATGAGCTAAAAGACAAAATTCGTTATTGGAGTTATCCGTAAAAGAATACCCGCCATGTGCTGCTATGCTTGCACAGAAATCTACATACTTGTCTCGATCTTCTTGGTATCAATGAAAAACAAAAATGTTTATTGTGAGTTATCCGTAAGAGATAAACATATCCTATCGCGGAACTTTTTGTAGAGCTTTTTGAGATATTCAATTCTGTGTACATTAATTTTGTGTATTTGTTATGGTTTAGGCAGCGTATGCCATTTAAGCGTCCAAAGAGCTACTTTTTTCACGTTTTCCACTACAAAGGGCGATTTTAAGGGTCGGAGTTGAGTAGCACAACTCTCTTATAGCCTATGTTCATCCCGGGAATCTCCTGAACATTTTGCAAAAAGCCAGATCACAATCGGATCAACGATATGGCCGCGCATAAAGAACGAACAAACAATCATTCATTTTTATATATTAAGATTGAGGATAACGAAAAATAACTTATTGGCACTGGTGTTTGAATCCGGGCCTCCTTTCAAGAGTCTCAAACGCTACACGCTGAGCAATAGGCTTGGTATCCTTCATTGTTTTGTTAATTACTGTACTTTTGTTTGAATTTGTTTTAAAATGAGAACACTGCTATTGTTTTGCTTACATTAGGTTTACTTTATATTGTTCCGTTTATAAATGCCTTTTTTTCCATTTGAATAACTGCATCGACATGATCTACAATTGGCATTGCTATCTATTGAAATTTAGAATATAGAATAGATACCTGTTATCTCAGTCGATCTAAACTTTATAAAGGCTGTAACATGTGGAGTACTTTCAGAATATATGCTCCATCATCAGCATGTAGATTGGTACTAGTTGTTAATGAGAATCTTATAGAGAGGGTTGACGTCACTGGGCGTGTTCTCATTAAGCAAGTGACTATTTCTCGTCTCTTTCAATATCTCGATCCCTTCGAGAATATTGATCTTCAAGTTGTTGCTTTCTTTATGAATAATGGATAATATGTTATC
The DNA here is from genome assembly GCA_030220185.1 of Diploptera punctata. Taxonomy (NCBI): domain Eukaryota; kingdom Metazoa; phylum Arthropoda; class Insecta; order Blattodea; family Blaberidae; genus Diploptera; species Diploptera punctata. The sequence continues at coordinate 326,262 of JASPKZ010007560.1, forward strand.
GATAGTATTAAATTGATGACCTGTTTCTATGACATGTTTTGCAAAACTGGATTTACTCTCATTAAGTCTGAAGTTCTTAAGATGTTCATTAAACCTATTGAAGCATTTATTATTGATTTCGTACATCTCAATGATGGATAAATCATATTTGAAGAGAAAAATTATACGCTCAGACCGGGACTTGAACCCGGGACCCATGGTTCTCTAGACCAAGTGCTCTACCAACTGAGCTACCTGAGCAAGTACCGATCTAAACGCAAATCCGACCCTTGGTTCTCCTTAAGGATTTGCGTTTAGATCGGTACTTGCTCAGGTAGCTCAGTTGGTAGAGCACTTGGTCTAGAGAACCAAGGGTCCCGGGTTCAAGTCCCGGTCTGAGCGTATAATTTTTCTCTTCAAATATGATTTATCCATCATTGAGATGTACGAAATCAATAATAAAAACTTGGAAAAAGCCGTACTGGCTGTAATGTATAATTCCCAAATATGTCTTCTTAATAAAGGAGCCGCCATTTGCAAGATAGAAGCGTGGCTTCACAGCATTTGGTGGATGGGAATTACAATGTATATAGAGAAGGATTTGCGTTTAGATCGGTACTTGCTCAGGTAGCTCAGTTGGTAGAGCACTTGGTCTAGTGAATCAAGGGTCCCGGGTTCAAGTCCCGGTCTGAGCGTATAATTTTTCTCTTCAAATACTATTGAAGCATGTTTTTTTCTTAATAATTATTAATTTATTTTTTAATTAAATAATTAACTTGTATGATAATTTCAGATTTCTAATTTAATAAAATTCACTTATTTTACTAGAAAGTGCTCAGGATTACTGGTTCTGGAAATCACTAAATACCTATCTATCTCCTACATAAATATAAACAAGTTTGTAATATCGGGAATCGAACCTGTGATCTTCTGCACTCACATAACAAACCTAGGAATGAAACTATCGCTGCAAGAGATATGTAAAGAATGTAATTGCAATTAAATACAATAATCGAGGAGTACACAATACACGTCTTACATATGAATAACAAGTTACTAATGACAACTCTCGGTATATACCATTTGATAAGAGAAACTTAGGCAGAACATTTTTGAGAGGGAAGGAAATAGGAAGAAATGAATCCTTCAACTTGGGAATGGTGAAATTATAAGTTAGTTATGTATTCCTTAGGCTCCTTTATCTTATACATATATTTATCGGCCAACAATAATTTCACAAATCACTGTTTTGCGTTATAATGTAGTATGATATTCGCATAGGCCTAAATAACTTACAAGTTGGCATTTGAGCTCTTCTAACTATTTAATACTGTAATATACTGTGCGTTTCTTAGGGAAATTTTGGACCAAAGAGAGATGAACAGACAGGTGAATGGAGAAGACTACATAACAGTGAACTACATGTTATTTATACAGGAAATCCATTTTAAGAGGGGACGTTTTGACAGGAGTAGGCTAAATCCCGGCACCAGGTTTAACTTTCTCTCTTCTCTTCATCGTCATCTCTCATACACATACTTAACGCTACACAAACACATAAACGTACACCCATCCTAACTTATTTCTGTACACAATACAAGAATACATCATCTACGTAAAGTGGTCTGCCGAAGTGGTGTGAAAATTAAGAATAGACCACATTAGCACTTTATATCCGTCCTGCGCGAACTCGAAGCATGTAATGCGCATAGGGTGACATCAGAAACACACACACACACACACACCAAGTATATGGGTATGGGATAAAGATTTTTATATTAAAGTTAAATGTGCATTATTATAGATCTCTAAGCTGCAACACGAGTAACAAAGGATATCACATCGAAACAAGCCTTGGTATTTTTTTTTTTTTTTGTGGTAGAATGGATGTCTGGTAAGGACAGCATTTACAAAAAGTAGCTGCGAATTTAACTGAGGGCCTCGTAATCTACCTTGTAGATTTTGAAGTAACAAGATTTCTATTATATGTTCTCATACGTTCCTGGCTGAATTCAAATACCTAGGAACAATAATCACAAATAGGAATGAGATGCAGAAAGAAATTAAACATACGCTCAATTCCGGAAATGCGTGCTATTATGCATTGCAGATACTCTTGATGTCCCAACACCTTTCAAAAAACGTTAAACTGAAAATATATAAAACTATTATTGTACCAGTTATATTACATGGGTGCGAAACATGGACTCTTACTTTAAGGGAGGAAAGGAGATTACAATTATTTGAGAATAAAGTACTTAGGAAAATTTTTGGACCAAACAGAGATGAACAGACAGGTGAATGGAGAAGACTACATAGCAATGAACTACATGGTCTTTATAGGAAGCCATATATAATAAGAACAGTTAAGTCTCGTAGACTGCGATGGGCAGGACATGTTGCACGTATGGGGAATGAAAGACTTGCATGGAAGCTTCTTGTAGGAAAGCCAGAGGGAAAACGCCCAGTTGGTAGACCAAGAATGAGGTGGGAGAATAACATTAACTATGATTTGAGGGAAGTAGATTATACAGGGATTGATTGGAAAGCATTAGCTCAGGATAGAGTTATATGGAGAGCTTATGTCCGCGCGGCCATGAACCTACGAGTTCGATAGTGCCAGTGAGTAAGTAAGTAAGTAAGTAAGTATGTTCTTTTATACGAAATATAAGAAGTCTCCTGTTTGTCCTATATAGACACTGTCGCATGGCCACACACTTATATAGATCTGATTACTGTTCTTGTTTGCTTTGGTCTTGCTATTTTCTTTTCATATTTTGTAAAGTTTCATTTGTTTTAAACGCCACATTGACGTTCAGCTTTTTTAAGTGTTTGGATATATTTTTGGAAAGTGAGCCTATATTTGACACAAAATATTTATTTATGACTATGTTAGGTAGTCGAAAAAAACTTTTTAATAGCTTTTTTATAACGAATTTTCTTAGTTAAATTGTCTATAATCGTAGGGTCGTAATTACACTGGTCAACATGATATTTGTCTCATGAGTACCAATAGTTGTACTTAATGCAGTTTTTTATCGTGTTTTCAAATATGTATTCGGAATTTCTTCAATACCCACAGTTTTTTATTTCAATTTCAATTAATGGATTTAAATAATTATTTCTTTAATGAACGTTTTTTCGTCCATTTGTCCATTGTAAAATAAAACCAAATGAGCTATCTCAAATGATTTCAGCTATGGAAAAGAGATATCAAGGCAAATGGAATCCTAATATGCTGGCCGATTATTGTTGGACCATCAAGAGGGATGCTCCACAGACAAAATACAGCAGATAATCAAAATTTCTTACTTTCTAGGTGAGTCCGAATGTTCGAATATTGTGTAGTTACGAATGTAGAAAATATTAAAGTGTTTGAAATTATAAATTCCTGTCTCTCGAAAACCTTGCGTGACGGAGAAAACCCGATATCATATTTAAATTCAAGGGAAAAATACTATCAGAATAGCATATTTTTCTTTCTGAGACAAAACAAAATTTATTTTTTGTTGCTCAGTTTTATTATTGATAAGTAACTGTTTAAAAACATTCAACTTCTTATATATCAAAGGTGAAAGTAAAACATTTGAAAGTCTGAGTACCAGTTGAAATGCAGAAGATGAAACATGTTTTTGAAAGATATTCATAGTTTTAGCTATTTGAAGAAGTTTTTCAATCAGAAATTTATTTTAGTTGAGGACGACTGACACACCAGGTACTTATTTTACATTTTTAACATTTTATTATGGGGTGAATCATAAATATGGCTATACGTTTGATCGCGTTGTGTGATGAAAATATTACCATTACAGGAAATATGAAATTACCGTTGGAAAGGCAATTATTCAAATTACAACAATGGAATAAAACAAAACAGTGTAGAACTTACGTCATTAGTCAAAATGACGTTGAATATGCAACAGCAAATTACAATTGCTGGATGGGCAATAACGTATGCTAATGATCGTGCGGCCGCAAAACGGGCAACACGTGAGTTTAACGTAGCATTGCAGCCGTCGACATGCTGAAATTAGTGATTGAGGAAGAATTTAGAGCTATTCTTCTAAGCACGTATCATAACGCAATGAATGACTTCCCAAAGCGTTGTCAATTATACTTGGATGTAAACGACGAACAGTTTGAAGCAATAAAATGACTTGCTTAGTGTTGTAAGTGATTTGTTTGTTCTATTGTTGTAATTTGAAGGATTCCCTTTCGAATGAATATTTAACTCATGCCATAAATGGCAGTCAATGACCAATCACGTTTCAATGAATGTTGTTTTACAACCAATGACAGTCGTGTTTCACCTCGCTCTTTATCTATTTCTCTTTATCAGCTCCTGTTTTTGTGATAAAGGAAGCTCCTCCTTTTTAATGTTCTGAACAGGTCAAAGCATTATTATTCTCAAACAAATACATTGAATATAGCAAATAATGAAAAGATTCCTTGATTTTATAAATAAATAACCCGTAATGTTGATTATGATATATAGGTTTATGTGTTTCATTATTTCTCCACTTGGGTGCACTCTTACAATATTGCGATCTTATTTGGCAATAAATAATATGATCAAGCAGCAGTGAATGAATATAACCTCACATTTCTGATTTGTTTTCAAACATCGCCGTTTGCATTAAATATATAAATATTTTAAAATAATTATAGTTAAACAATTATTTGTGAGTAAACAGCTTAATTTTATTCGTTAAATAGTCCTAACAAATGCCACTCTTGATTTCCAAATTCTCTAGATAAATTGGAAATCACTCGTGGCATTACTTATGTTAACATCATGTTTCCTTTAATAATACATTTTTCGTCACAAAATGCGATCAAACGTATAGCCATATTTCTGAATCACACTGTACATAACCTCAACGGTGCTTCAAAATTAATTTTAGAGGAATTAACTAGGCCTATATTGCAAACGTTTGATACATACTATCCCATCTCAAACGTAGGCCTATATTTTTAAAATAGGCCTAATACGAAAGCCGTTTTAGCATAATTTACTAACAAATCAGAAAACATCTCATTTATAATATGTTCTAATTCATGGGACTACATTTAAATTTCAAATATAATTTAAAAAATATATGTCAAATTAAATATTATTTATTGGATTCATTACGTAATCGCGTATTAAAAAATTGAAATTTTTATTAACTGCGCTTTAAATTAAGTTAGTGCATCCATCATTCTTTCTGGTGCGTTGTTTAAATGCAAACGCTGGCGCACTAATAAAACAGAATACATTACATGGCTCCATATCTCATCTGACAGCAAACGAATAACTCTGTTTATAAATAAAAATCAAATATATTACCTCAATAATTCATAAGAAAGACTGCATTTGTTCGAAATATAAAATAAAACATTTTAAAAACTTACCTGATTTACATATATTCATAAATTTAATTTTTCTCAAGGAGCCATGTTATATTATTTACGACAGCTACGAAATATAATTTTTAAGGAAACGTTTTCAGAAGCTCATATAACTGGCAGGTGAAATATAATGGGCCTTAATATCCCTGTAGAGTCATAATAACCACCCATGATGATTGTGACATTCAACTATTCTCTTCCTGCTTTTACATTAACCTGAGGACACAAAATGGCGCTTCTTATCATAAGTAATGCCACGAGTGATTTCCAAATTATCGATAAATTCACGACTCACAAAGTGAGGACTATTTAACGAATAAAATTAAGCTGTTTACTCACAAATCATTGTTTAACTATAGTTATTTTAAATAATTTATTTAAAATTTATATATTAAGGTAAAACAGCGATCTGGTTTGAAAACAAATGAGAAATGTCGAGGTCTATGTTCATCTTCACTGATGCTTGATCATATTATTTTTTATGCCCAAATAAGATAGCAAATCTCGTAAGAGTGAACCCCCAGTGGAGAAATAATGAAACACGTCAAACTATATATCATAATCAACATTACGGGTTATTCATTTATTTTTTAGTAAACAAATCAGTAAAATCAAGGAATATTTTCATTATTTGCTATATTCAATGTATTTGTTGGAGAAAAATAATGATTTGACCTGTTCAGAACATTAAAAAGGAGGAGCTTTCTTTATCACAAAAGCAGGAGCTGAAAAAGAGAAATCGATAAAGAGCGAGGTGAAACACGACTGTCATTGGTTGTAAAACAACATTCATTGAAACGTGATTGGCCATTGACTAGTATTTGTGGCATGAGTTAAATAGTCTTATGAAAATTATTTTAAAAAGTTGAAAGTTATCTATTGTTGTAATTAGTACAAGAAATTGAATTTCTTCATTATTGACTTTCGGGATAAGCATTTTGGCTTCAAATCTAGTCAAACGTTGTCCAACATTTTGAGTTTTTTTTAGTAAAAGGCTTTACAACAACAACTACAACAACAATGCTGCTATTTCAACTTTGGGAGGTATAAATACACATACTTGGTGAAACGCCGAACTGATTTTCATTTTAATACTAGCTAATACCCGGCGTGCGTTGCTACACCTAAATAAATGATAATGGGTTTTTGCATTTAGTTGAATAATTAAAAGAAAAAATAAATGTAAATTTATATCGTTATTATTTTTAGCATTCAAGACTGAAAGTGTATAAAACACTGGCTCTTCCAACTCTTTTGTATCGTAACGAAGTATGGACATTGAAACAGAAGGATATACAGAGACTTAGATCTGCTGAAATGAGACACCTTCGGAGGACTGCAGGATACACACTACTAGATCACAAAAAAAATGAAGACATCTTAGAAGAATTACACATGGAACCTTTAGAAAACAAAATTTCTGATTATAAGTCAAGATGGATGCAACATGTTCATCGAATGGAAGATCACAGGATACCCAAACAAATGTTAAGATATCAACCTGCAGGAAGAAGAAAAAGACCAGGACGTCCACTCAAAAGACTTCTGGATGGTGTTTCTCTTGAGGTCGAAACAGGTTAACAAATGGCCTAAATTCATGAATGTACTATGATGATGATGATTATTATTTTCAGATACTCCGTGCTGATTATCCGGCGTTGCCCGGCAATCTACGCATCCCGATGTACTTGGCATAAATGAGCTGAAAGACAAAATTCGTTATTTGGGTTATCGATAAAAGAATACCTGCCGTGCGCTGCTATGCTTCCCAGGGAATCTACTTATCCCGATCTTCTTGGCATCAATGAAAGACAAAAATAGTTATTGTGAGTTTATCATAAGTAATGCCACGAGTGATTTCCAAATTATCGATAAATTCACGACTCACGAAGTGAGGAGTGAATTTATCTAGTGAATTTGGAAATCAAGAGTGGCATTTGTTAGGACTATTTAACGAATAAAATTAAGCTGTTTACTCACAAATCAATTATTTAACTATAGTTATTTTAAAATATTTATATATTTAATGTAAACGGCGATGTTTGAAAACAAATGAGAAACGATAGGTACGCTTCTACTGCTTCTTTTGTTTATCACTGCAACCAGATCATACTATTTATTGCCAAAGGAACGCAATATTGTAAGGAGGAGCTTTCTTTAATATGGTAATCATAACACTGATAAATATTTGGTGAAACACGACTCTGATTGGTTGTAATACAGAAATCATTGAAACGTGATTGGTCATTGACTCCCATTTGGGGCATGAGTTAAATAGTCCTTAAAAGATAAACATACGCTGTCGCGGATTTTTCTGTAGAGTTTTTTTAAGATATTCAATTCTATGTACAATAATTTTGAGTAGCGCCTATTTGTTATGGTTTAGGCAGCATAAGCCATTTAAACTTTAAAAAAGCGGCATTTTGTCACGTTTTTTCACTATAGGAGGTAATTTTTAAGGGTGAAGGGCTTGAGCATTAAAACTCTCTTAAAGCCTATAACCTTCCCGAGAAAATCCTGAACATTTTGCAAAAAGCCTCATGGCAATCGGATGAATGGTATGGCAGCACATGCTTGCTCGGTAATCTACTTATCCCGATCTCTTTGGCATCAATGAAAGACAAAAATGGCTATCTTTAAAAGATAAACATATGCCTATACTGTCGCGGACCTATTTTGTAGAACTTTTTGAGATATTCAATTCTGTGTACATTAATTTTGTGTATTTGTTATGGTTTATGCAGCATAAGCCATTTAAGGATAAAAAGGGACTTTTTCACATTTTTCACAACAAAGAGTGTTTTTAATGGTGTAGGAGTTAAATATCTCAACTCTCTTATAGTTTATGTTCATCCCGGGAATCTCCTGAACATTTTGCAAAAACTCCATCACGAACGGATCAAGTACAAACAAACAAACAAACATTTATGTTTATATATTAGAAGATAATATTTACAAGATTTAGATTTAGAATAGATTTATTTAGGCTGGTGGAGTTAAGGCCATGTGGCCTTCTCTTCCACTCACCAGGACAAACATATGTTACATTTATAAACATGTTTTACATTTAAATACAAAAAAAAATACAAAAAAATTACAATAAGAGGAACTAGCTAAGAGCTAAATTATTACAAGAAGTTATCTGCGATTTTTTTTATTATCCAAAACGTATAAACCCTATTTCACCTAAGGAACATTAAGGTTATATTTAGTCAAATTTGTGTCGTTATATAATTTTTCTTTTATCTAAAATTAAAGTTTTTTATGAATTTTATTCATAAAAACATTAAAAAGTCCACAGTTCTTTTCTGTCATAATCACTTCTGTAACGGGTGGTTTTACTTAGACAGGCGATATTATTTAGAAAACATATAATTTCAAATCTTTCATTCCAGAACAATGGACAATCAAATATAATATGATAATCAATTGAGTTGGTGTTTACTTGATGAAAATCCATATTCATTAATTAAATAAAAATAAAACGTAGTTTTATTTGATTTTCATATTTATTATATAATTCAGTGTACCGAAACAGCTGTCACTGAATTATATAATAGATATGAAAATCAAATAAAACTATGTTTTATCATCATCATCATCATCATGAGCAAATTCGTTTTAGGCCATGTGGCCTGTACGGTCCAGTCTTTGCTTAAGTTTCTTCGAATAGTAGGAAGTCCCCTGGGTTGGTTACCAGCCATCCGCAGAGCAAGACTAGTGGTAGGGCTGCTACCTTATAGCCTCTAGTCAGGCGTTCAAAATATGGAATTTCCTCCATATTCGATGGAACGGTTATACCGCCGTGACTCGGTCCCCATTACCTCGTTAGTTAAAAGCAGGGTGTACCACGTGCAGGTGAGGTTGAGAATTAGGTAGGAGAGGTTATAGAATGCACATCACTACCTCTTACACCCTCTACGTTTTATTTTTATTTAATTAATAAATATAATATGTTCTACGCTTTGATTGCTAATTCAAATCACAGCTTGCATTATCTATGATGTTGAATCGCTGTAGGTATTGGCCAAATTTACCATGTCCAGTGAATAAATGTGTTAATATGAAATTTGGAACAATATCTGCGAATTTGAGCTAACAAATTAGTTTATTGGGTCACAGAATGTTAACATGTTTCCCACCTAAGAGAATATAAATTTAACTATTAAACCACCTGCATTGTATTATGAAAATGAATGATAATCTCTCTGATTAATCTGAACGTAACTTAGTACACTGTAGCTTCACTATGCGCGCTATGTTAAACTCGAGGTCACGCCATTTTAATGAGAAATTGTAAGGTGCTGACCTACAATGGTGCACCGAAACACGACGCAGACCTCACACCTTGTCAGGAAGACATGGGAGGGGAGTGTGACATTACTACATGACTCATGCCGGACGTCGAACCCATGACCTTATATCACGAGGTCATAGTTTCTAAGCTAATGTGTTTGAAATAGTAGTAGACATCTGATTTATAATGTGTGTGTGTGTGGGTGTGTGTGCGTGTGCAGAAGTCAGTTATGCTAGTAAATTTCATTACATTGAAGTAAAGTAAAGTAAAGTGATCCCACAACAGACCCGGAGGCCCTTGGGGTAGTAGGAGGTTAAGGCTCCCGCTTTTTCTATACAATCGGCACTTTATGTCAGCCGGGTTGTCAGCCCTGCGTGACGGCCGCCTTTACCCCCAGAACAGGCGTCTGGTACTCATTTCCGTTAGAGGCTGAGTCGACCCCAGGGTCATAGTTCCGCCAGAGGGTTTGGGTCAGTTTAAAAATCCTGACCCCAATGGGAAATTTCATTACATTACGCGATCAAATTACTAAGTCCAACTTAACACTAGCGATGATGTAGGGCCTATACTAATGAAGCGAGTGAAATATATTTTTATTGTGTGCAGAAATTTGTATGATGTTGTTTGGTTAAAGTAGTATTTAATTTAATTACGCTTTTTAATACAAGAGTCATTAGCGTTAGGATTGAAAACTGGGCTAAAAGGGCCGGAAAATATCGAAGTGTATCCCAGCTCAGACTTATGGTCATTTTATTTTCCGCGTAAATAAATTATTTTACAAAAAAAGTGTTCAGCATGTCGGGTCACCCGGCCATTATACATTGTTTTCCTCAATCTGAAATTGCCTATCCAAATTCCTTACGATATGGGTGGGCACCGGTTTTATATTTTCCGAAGTTCCAAGAGTTATTTTCTCCCATGAGGACTCGAACAAGCACAAAGTACGTAGATTTTCACTAAAGCATGATGCTTTTACTTGTCATAAATCTACGACAGAGGAGCTAATTGAAGCCATGACTTTGATAAGTGCTCAAGTCCACTTTTTCGCACCTTCAATCTCTTGTACAATATCCTTTTCTACATTCATAATATTGAAGCCGTGACTTTCATTAGTGCACAAGTCCACTTTTTGGCACCTTCAATCTCTTGTACAATATCCTTTTTTTACATTCCTAATTTTATTATGAATGTAGAAAAGGATATTGTACAATAGTTTGAAGGTGCCAAAAAGTGGACTTGTGCACTTATAAAAGTCATGGCTTCAATCATTTAGCCTATTTCCTTTCCAAGAAAGCCATACTCAGGATTTTTCACGACCTGAAAGAGAAATCGATTAACCCTGAACGGGTTTGAATCCGCGAACCTAGGAGGCAGATCCGTGTCGAGAATTTTACAGCTGACGCCTGAAATATATAACTATGAGCAAAGTTGTCCATCCTTTCGTACCCTTATTTCAATTGAAACGCTAAAGACCAGATATCTTAAAGGGCGGGGAAGTACTCTATTTACAGTGTACCTGTAGGGCTAGGCTACCTGAAGAATAGGCCTACTTGCATATGCACGTACATATTTTTATTATAGTCCCTAATCGCACAATCAACAATCTCATTGGATTTGCTCTCCTTCTCCCATTACATCATTAGTATTGTTGTAGGCCTATACAGTTATAATCGATCTCAACTTTGAAACCTTAGTAGTTATGCGTAATTAACAAATAGTATATTACCATGCGAGGTTGGGAAGTGTTTTTTTTACAGAAAGGAGGAAAAGTAAAACACTACACAAACGTGCGTTGTATATTATTTTTTGCGCGATGGTGTTTTCAAAATAATAAATAATAGGAAAATAATATCTTTGTTGGAAATATTTGTGTTCGTTATAAACAATTAATTAACGTTAACAGTGTGGGCAATGTCTATTAATACTAGTAAAATTCATATCAAATTCCATTGAGACCTCGAAATTATAAAGGAAACAAACAACACCTCACTTCTTAATGAGAACGCACCCCAGTCAAACCCATTATACGAGATCGTCAAAAACAAGTCAGTTGCTGCTACAAACAGTTGGAGTATACATCACCGTACACAACAACAACAAGCAGCGGAAACTCAACCTACAGAAGATGGAAGATAACTTCCGAAAGCGCTCCAGTTAATTTTATATACAATACTTTAACAAAGCTGAGGACGACGGCACCTACCAACACGTACAATTTAATGTTTAACTTTCATCAAATGTTTATTAGTTGAAACAACAGGAGGCCGTGAGACTAACTAGTGATAAAATAACAGGAGGCCGTGAGACCAATTAGTGATAAGAAATAGCAGGCCGTGAGACTAATTAGTGATAAAATAACAGGAAGCCGTGAGACCAATTAATGATGAAATGGCGGGAAGTACGTATTTATTGTTTTATATTGTTTTAAATAAAGTTCAGTTCATTTAAAATGCAGTGATTTGTTTTGTATAATGTAGACCTATATTAACACTACCTTTTGGATATTTTTTAAATATATATTGTATGTAGTATAACAGTGGTTTTACTTCCCACACGCGTGTTTGTAATATGTAATATTACAGTATAGCTATTGTATTATAGTATAGTTATTTAGGCTGGCAACCCCGAAATGTAGGAAGTTGAACTTTCAATAATTTTCGCCATTGCTGTAAGTACGACAAGTGGGATCAGAATTTTTAAACCAACTCAAACCTTCTGGCGGCACTATGACCCTGGGGCCGACTCAGCCTCTAACTGAAATGAGTACCAGACCCTTGTTCTGGGGGTAAAGGCGGCCGTCACGCAGGCCTGACAACCCGGCTGACACTAATTGCCGATTGTCTAGAAAAAGTGGGACCTTAACCTCCTACAACTCCAAGGGCCTCCCGAGGCCTGTAGTGGGATCACTTTACTTTACTTTTACGACAAAACGCACTATCGCACAAGAAATGAATTTTTAATTAAATTACAGTACAATGTATCGAGAGAGTTTTGTGTCTGGCTGTATGTGTTAATTTGTATGGAAATGGCATTATGGCTTGAATCAGATGGTAACGACAAGATATCGGATGTAAGCTACTGTGTCCGTGACGTTTTATATCTTTGCAGGGCCTAGTGTGAAGTTTACATGCAAATAAAATGCTATATTTGGTAGCAGATCGTAAATCAGACTTTCCCTAGCCTTGTTACCAAATACGGAATAATTGACTACCTGCGTGCTACCTGCGCGTTGCGTAACGCAGTTTACACACCTCCCACGCCTGTCACCGTCTCTTCACCAGTTGTACAGTTTCCATGAGCAGTGACAGTAGTGTCTTATTCTGTTTTAGTAAATTTAATTCCACTGTAACCACTATTACAAGTATCAGTGACTTTCACTACTTCTCAAGCTTCTGAATTCCTACACTCCTATTTGCCTGGCGTCCAGATTTGAGAAGTTATCCTCTTACCACAATATTGACACTAGGTCACAAGATAGCAGTCTGCTAACAATTCCTCTTCATAGCACTTCCTCCTATTCTACTTCCTTCACCGTAGCCTCTGCCCGCTCCTGGAATCTCCTTCCTCAAGATATCAGTGGTTGCCGCACACTTGGCACCTTTTAAGTCACGCTTATACAGTTACCTGTTGTCTAATAATTGATTTTTCTCTATTTATTTAATTTATACTATGTCATTAATCTTTTCCTAGTTTTTTATATATCTTGTACATATTATATATTTAATTCGTTAAATCTAGAGTAAATCAAAATACATTATAAATATTAATTGTATTGTATTCATAACATGTAATCGTTTATATATATTGTAATTTAGATGTAAGACTAATTTTTTTTGTATTTTTTTTACAAACCTGGTTGAGTGGTAGACAAGGCCTTAAGGCCTTAACTCTGCCAGGTAAAATAAAGCTATTATTATTGTTATTATTATTATTATTATTATTATTATTATTATTATTATTATTATTATTATTATTATTATTATTATATCTTCCATCCATAGTAATTCTGCCCGAGGGTAGGTCTTTCACTGCAATCATAGCATTTTCATACTATGCTTTGCAGCTTTACTAGGGAATTATAGGCGTGGTAGCTTCCCGTAGCTTTCCACACCGTGAAGGATGATGATGATAATGATAAGGATGATGATGATGGCCGGATGATTTTCCGGGACCGTTGGGCCCTAAGCTTCATGTCATTTGTCTTACAGGTGAGGAATAACCTCACCCAGGAGCCTGTTCCGACGGTAATCGAACCCGGGCCCACTGCGTGACAAAGCAGCACGCTACCTCGAGACCACAGCGGTGGACACGTATCTTCGTGCCTTGAAAAGAAGGCATGCTGTCTACTGTAAATCCATTTTAATTCTTCTTCTTCTTTTTCTTCTTCTGCTTCATGAATTTAGGCTTTTTGAACTGTTTTCCCATCAAGTGGGATTTAATGAATCTTCCCATCTAGTAAATGGGCGTCCAACACTTCTATGTCCTGTTGGTTTGTACTTTAATAACAGCTGAGGGATTATTTCTGTAGGCATTCTTTTAACATGTTCATACCAGTTGTTTCTTATATTGTCAATTCTATTTGTTAAATTAAAAATATTTAAGTAGGCCTATTTTCTAATAACTTCATTTCATTTTCTGTCCAAAATTGTCACACCTGCTACTGAACGTAAGAACTTAATTTCTGCAGTTTCTGTTTTTCTTCTGTCTGAACGGTTAAGAGTCCAATTCTCACTTGCATATATTAAGATAGGCAATGCCATAATTTTATAAAATTTTAATTGTGTACTCAAAGTTTTATTTTTCAGTGTCAGTGTTACAGTGTCACAAATTATATAAAACTTTAATATTAATATATTGTTAATATTGATATTAAAACTAACTAATTCATGGCATTTTCGAACCCGTAGGTTCATGCCCCGCGCGGACATAAGCTCTCCATACAACCCTATACTAAGCTGTTTTTCAATCATCCTCTCTCATATCATGGTTAATGTTATTTTCCCACCTAATTCTTGGCCTGCCTATTGGCACATTCCCTTTGGTTTTCCTACAAGGAATTTCCATGTCCTTCTTCTATTCACCGTTCGTGCCACATGTCTTGCATCACAGTCTACCACACTTAACTCTTCTTATTATATCTGGGTTTCTATAATGTCCACGTAGCTCAGTGTTATGTGATCTTCTCCATTCACCTGTCTAATAGCCTCCCTTTGGTCAAAATTTTCCTAAAAACTTTATTATCAAACACTAGTGACTTTTTCTCCCCTCTTAAAGTAAGAGACCGTGTTTCACATCCAGATAATACAACTGTAACAATTAGATATATATCATCATCATCATCATCCGGTATCATACAACTGTCCATCCATAGTAATTCCGTCCGAAGGCAGGCCCTTCACTGTAATCATAGCATTTCCATGCTATGCTTGCAGCTTTACTAGGGAATTGTAGGTGTGATAGCTTCCCGTTGCTTTCCACGCCGGTGAAGGATGATGATGGCCATATGATTTCGGGGACCGTTTGGGCCTTAAAGGTTTCCTGGCATTTGTCTTACAGGTGAGGAAAAACCCCAATAAAACCTCACCCAGAAAAACTGCCCCGACCGGGGATCAAACCCGGGCCCGCTGCGTGACAAGGCAGCACGCTACCTCGAGACTACAGCGGTGGACAATACAACTGTAACAATTAGATATATATCATCATCATCGGTATCATGGTAGCTGCCGCCGTCTTCCGGAAACCTAACGCCATTCCTCTCTGTCCATCCATTGATCTTCCTCCAATCCTCTGATATTCATAGCTGCTTGTACCCCTTCTATACAAGTTTTCTTCGGTTTTCCTCTCTTCCTCCTTTCCATTGGGATCCATTCCATAACAATTTTAGGCAATCTTTGCTCTGGCATTCTTTTGACATGACCATACCACTGTAATCTTTTCTTTTCTATAATGTCTATGATGTCCGGCTCCTCTTGTACACCCATAATTTTCCTCATTTCTTTGAGTTGCCAGTCTCTCATCGGGCGCCTCCCCAGGTGGCGCATAGGGGAATGCTCACCAGATATGGCGGGTACTGGGGAAATAAAGTACCCAGGGCGGACCAAAATTAGCTCTGCTGCCTTGCAGTAAGATGCTGGACTATCAAAGGATAGAGGAAGAAAACCTTGAATAAAAATTACCCGTCCCTCAGAATGGGGGTTGATGCATCATAAAACAATGCTAAAAAACCAAACATCATGCCTCGGAAAATTATATATATATTTCGATTTATTGATTTTTTAGAGAAGTTGGGATGACTAGAGTCCTTCTAGTCCGTAATAGTACGCATTTCCAGAATTGAGCCTATGTTTAATTTCTTTGTGCATCTCATTCCTATTTGTGATTATTGTTCCTAGATATTTGAATTCAGCCACTTCTTCAAAATGTCCCTCATTTGTCATTAAATGTAAATTTCCATTATATAATGTATTTTTAAATGTGACCATATTTTGTTTTATCTAGGTTTACTTCCAGTCCCAATTTATTAGTGTTGCTAGACATTAACAAGAGGATTAAATATGAGGCCATTGAGCAGGTGGAAAGCTTCAAATACTTTGGTTGTACTATCAGTAGTAACATGAACTGCGGTCAAGGGATAAAGTAGAGGATAGCAACGGCTAAAACAATTTTTAACAAGAAGAGAAGTATTTTCTGCGGACTTTTGGCTAGTAAAATGCTTTGTGTGGAGTGTAGAATTATATGGTGCAGAGACTTGGACATTGCGACGGAATGAGGAAAAGCAACTGGAAGCTTTTGAGATGTGTATATGGAGAATGATGGAGCATATAAAATGGACAGACAAAATTAAAAATAAAGATGTGCTAGACAGAGTGAGCGAAGGAAGAACAATGCTGCAACTCATAAAGAAGAGGAAACGAAATTGGATTGGCCACTGGCTAAGAAGAAACTACCTGCTGACGGATGTCCTAAAAGAAAGAGGCAGAAAAATACATCAGATGATGGACAATATTAAAAATAAATGGTTTGTATGCAGATACAAAAAGGAAAGCTGAGCTAAGAAAAGAGTGGAGAATGCTGATTTTGCTGTGAAATACCTGCTCTTGGGCAGAACACTATGCATATATATATATATATATATATATATATATATATATATATATATATATATATATATATATTCTTAAAAAATTCCCTCAGGGGTCCTCATCTAGGGGATATGTGGATGGCGACCACAAGGTGCCCAAGCTGAGCAAAACATTTCTTCCACTTACTTGTGTTTTGCACTCTTTTAACTTTACTATCTAACCTCTCTTGGTTAACTCTTGTTTTTTTCGACTCTGACGCTAATGGGGCATCCGAGGGCTAGGGAGTCTTTCCTTTCTTCCATTTCTTCTTTCCTTTATTTTCTTTTCTTCTCCAGAAAAGCCTGACTAGAGGCTATAAGATGGCAGCCCCATCACTGGTCTTGCCTTCCTTTGGCCAGCAACCAATCGAAGGGACTATTATTATGCTTTCAAGTCTTATACGAGAATTTCCCGGAAGGATCAAAACGCTGGAGGGAAAATTTTCTATAGGATCGTAACAGGCCTTGGCCTAATACTTGGAAGGAAGAAGAAGAAGATTCTTAAAAATTTGTTCATCGTCAGATAAAATAAACATAGGCCTATGTAGAATATTGCTTGGACTCTTACTTTAAGGGAGGAAAGGAGATTACGAGTATTTGAGAATAAAGTTCTTAGGAAAATTTTTGGACCAAAGAGAGATGAACAGACAGGTGAATGGAGAATACTACATAACAATGAACTACATGGTCTTTATAGGAAGCCAGATATAATAAGAACAGTTAAGTCTCGTAGACTGCGATGGGCAGGACATGTTGCGCGTATTGGGAATGAAAGACGTGCATGGAAGCTTCTTGTAGGAAAGCCAGAGGGAAAACGCCCAGTTGGTAGACCAAGAATGAGGTGGGAGAACAACATTAACTATGATTTGAGGGAAGTAGATTATACAGGGAATGATTGGAAAGCATTAGCTCAGAATAGGGATGTATGGAGAGCTTATGTCCGCGCGGCCATGAACCTTTGGGTTCGATAGTGCCAGTGAGTAAGTAAGTATGTAGAATATTGCTACTTGTAATTATAAGATGGAATAATGCTGGAAAATATCTAGTTCCGATATAAAGGGCAGTAATTAGGTGTACTGAACTATAGGATACTATTCTTCAAGGAAAATTATAACACTAAAATAATGAAGTGCAGCTCGCAATTAAATAATAAGTAAAAGGTTTGCTAACCACTGGTTGCAAACTCTTGGACAATTGATTTAAATGACTGCAGTCTCCCCCGCACACGTGTTCAATTTATCAGGAGAAGACCACTTTTACAGGTAGAGCAATTTAGACTACCTAAATTGCTGGAAGGAGCGGTCGCGTTAGGAATTTGCGTACCCGAGTGGGTACCCCCAGGACAATTTCATGAAATTGGACCTCGTTTGTAGCAAGATGCAGGATATTAAATTATACCTAACTCACACTTTAAATAAATTAGGAAAATATGGCATCGTGACAGTAAGTTTGTTTCTGATTTTCTCGTCGTCTTGTAGGTGTGTTCCACTATTACATTACTTACTGTAATAGCCTACCATTTCACCAACCCTTGAGCGAAACATTCTACATAAAACATCAAAATGATGGATAACTTTGAAATTTATAATGTCTGACCAATCATTTTCCAACCAGGCATCAATATTGAATGTGTTAAGTTAAATATAGAATTCAAATAAATATTCCCTTGGTACAGGGCATTAGTTTATAGAATTTATAGCGGATTCATGGCTTTAAATTATACAAGTAGCAGAAAATACACTGCGCTATTCGAAACACCTCTCTTGAATTCTAAATGACTATTTAACTCATGTCGCAAATGGTAGTCAATGACCAATCGCGTTTCAATGAATTCTGTTTTACACCAATGACAGTCGTGTTTCACCTCGCTCTTTATCGATTTCTCTTTATCAGCTCCTGCTTTTGTGATAAAGAAAGCTCTTCCTTTTTTTAATATTCTGAACTGCTTAGACCATTATTTTTCTCCAACAAACACATTTAATATAGCAAATAATTAATAGATTCAGTGATTTTACTGAGTTGTTTATTCAAAATATAAATGATTAACCTATAATGTTGATTATAATAGTTTGATGTGTTTCATTATTTCTCCACTAGAGTGCATTCTTACAATATTGCGATCCTATTTCGCAATAAATAATATGATCGAGTTGCAGTGAATATACATAACCTCACATTTCTAATTTGTTTTCAAACATCGCCGTTTACATTAACTATATAAATATTTTAAAACACCGGTAACTATATTCAAATAATTATTTTTTAGTAAGGATCTTAATTTTATTCGTTAAATAGTCCTAACAAATGCCACTCTTGATTTCCAAATTCTCTAGATGAATTCACTCCTCACTTCGTGAGTCGTGAATTTATCGATAATTTGGAAATCACTCGTGGCATTACTTATGATAAGTTAAAATTTTACGTAAATTGATATAACACAGTGTTTTAATACAAGATGTATTTTTTATTCACAGTTGTAGGATTTTCATCCTGCTTATTTCCAAAATCACTTCTCTGAGGAAGACGTATGGGTGTGCATTCACTGTCTATCCATCTCTTGACTGGTCTTCCTCTTGTTCTTGTCCCGTCCATTGGTCCATCTTATTTAGCTCTTTTTTGTAAGTCGGTTGTCTTCCAACCTTTGTACATGACCTTTCCAATATTTTCTTCTATCTATAATAAAATTGGTTATGTCTTGAATATGACATTTGTCCCTAATTTCTGTGTTGTGTATCTTATCAAATAATGTTTTCCCCTGAATAGTTCTTAGTCCTTGGGACTGCTAGTAATGTATAAGATACACCTTGGCCGGATGATTTTCGGGGACCGTTGGGCCCTATGCTTCCTGACTTTTGTCTTACAGATGAGGAAAAAAATAAACCTCATCCAGGAGCCTGTTCCGACCGGGAATCGAACCCGGGCCCACTGCGCGACAAGGCAGCACGCTACCTCGAGACCACACACACACACACACACACACACACACACACACACAGATATATATATATATATCTCCACCGCTGTGGTCTCGATGTAGCGTTTAGCCTTGTCACACAGCGGGCCCGGTCGGGACAGTTATTCTGGGTGAGGTTTATATCGGGGTTTTTCCTCACCTGTAAGACAGATGTCAGGAAAATTTTAAGGCCCAAACGGTCCCCGAAATCATATGGCCATCATCATTATCCTTATCATCATCAGCATCCTTCACCGGTGTGGAAAGCAGCGGGAAGCTACCACATCTACAATTCCCTACTAAAGCTGCCAAGCATATGGGCTCGGGCAGAATTACTATGTACGGATATATATATATATATATATATATATATATATATATATATGTCTTTTTTTTGCATGGATATTATAATCTTAAACGTATATGAACTTAATGTACAATGCTATTAGTTGTAAGCGACCTGTATCACAAACCTCGCCCTAGAAGTGAGAGGAAAAACAGACTATCATTAATTTATGTTCAATCAGGTTTTAGTTATAATAAAAGTTTAGGAATTATTAATCAAGTTATGAAACCATCCCTTGTACAAAAAAAAACACCAGATTACGTTTATATAACACTTTGACTAGACCAGTGTTGATCTATGGTAGTGAAGCATGGGCACTAAAAAGACAACGTGAAAGCAGAATAACGGCTTGTGAAATGAGATTCATGCGCAGAACAGCGGGTTACACCAGAAGAAATCGGAACATCGATATCTTAAAAGAATTGAAGACTACGCCAATTTTGGAATATATTAAACAGTACCAACTAAATTGGAAACACCATCTTGAAAGAATGAGTTCAAATCGGATCCCCAAAGCTGTTTATAATTATATACCAAGAGGACGAAGATCACTGGGCCGTCCTATGAAACGCTGGAGGGAAAATTTTCTATAGTATCGCAACAGGCCTTGGCCTAATACTTGGAAGGAAGGAAGAAGAAGGTTGTTATAAATTCTTCAGAGTCGGCCGCGGTGGACTAGTGGTTATGCTCCTTGCCTCTGGTCCCGAGAGTCGCGGGTTCAAACCCGGCCGGTGTCGATGGATTTTTAGGACGGAAGAAACCAAGGAGCAAGTCCTTCGGGAGGGACTTTAAGCCGTGGGTCCCGAGTCTGAAGATTTTCAGGTTCGTAAAAAATCATTAAGCCTGAATGAAAAGGCCTCTAAGCAAAATTTACCGAATTTTCCCGTCCTAGTACGCCGTAGCCGAGTGGTTAAGGCAGGAAGCTTTGGCGCAGAGCTACGGGACTTGCGCTGGTTCGAGTCTCCATGGGGGAAGAAATTTTCTCGTGGTATTTCGGACAGTATGGGACCAGTGCCCACCCAGCATCGTGAGGCATTTGGGTAGCTACAATAAATAGTGGCTCCAGGTTGAGAAAACCAGCTATAACGGCTGGGGGACCCGACATGCTGACCACATGTCACCCCTACACAGGCTGATGATCATCCACATCTGTCATTGAGACATGTGGGTGTGAGGCCAGCAGCCGGCTGGTAGGCTAAGTGCCTTCTAGGCCTGTCGCGCCAAGAGTTTTTTTTAGTACTACCTTGGTTTCCTAGATGTCAGTATGATGCGGAACGCTGACCACGGACCACTCAAAATGACATCTATACGAAAACAAGTGTGGTTCAAATTCTTCCCTGTAGGGAGCGCCTGAACCTATGTAAAGGGCTTACAAAAAAATAAATTCTTCAGGAGTATAAATGTTTTACAGATGAATAAAATGGCGGCAAAATATGCGAAAACTTATAATATTATTTGCCACCCTGTGTTTTACAAATATTCCATATTTATGCTGGCAATTTTCCTTTGCGGAATAAAATAGCCTCTTGATAAATAGGAGAGTTGTGCCGAGGTTCTAGTTATACAAATAGTCTCTAATATATATGTGTTTAAATGATACCTCGCATTATGTTTTAAGTTGTTATAAACTCCATATATGGTTGCAATGTAATTTACATATGTTGATGTGCAAGGTCAGAAAAATGCATTCACAGGTATGCAAAGAGGGTTTCACCTTTCTAATCAAGTAGCATAATTTTAACGATGTTTATGGGTGTTCTAGAAAGCACGCAACTTGTGGATTAAATTGCTTACGCATTCCAACCTGGAATTGAAATTGGAAACTGTATGATTATTTTAAAATTCTTCTATCCGTAACGTAGTAAATAATTTAAGCACTCTCTATAAATTGCTACTTATGTCTATAGTTTTACGTTCTAAGAGAAATTAGAATGACTTCTCATTTGAATTTTTATTTCCTTACAATAAATATTAGTTTATATAGACTCATAATTATGTGCTGTAATAGTTGAATTGTTTAATGTAACGCAACAGTAAAATAGTTATATTTCAAAAAGAACAACGTTGTAGATAATACTATGTACAAGCTTCTTTGTTCATATTTGATAATATGCATTAGCACGTTTATCTTGTGTCGGCACTCATCTCCCAAGTAGGGGTACATCTGTGATTTCAAACACATGCATTCGATCTTCAAAATATCTTTAAAAATGTTCGCTACTGCTGGCTACACCTTGTACGCGGACTTATGAAATGAGACCAGTATTAAACGAAACAGAAACTCGAAGAATGTTCATTGCCACACACTAAAACACCTCTATATGTGCACCATTAGTAGCACGAACAATATCAAATTTGTTTTCGATTTCGTGCCACGTTCTGTTCAACATGTCCATTGGTACTGTTGCAATTGTGTCAAGGATACGGGTTAGTAAATCATGAAGATCTTGTGCTGGAGTCGTAAACACGCGGTCTTTTACATACGAGACAACAGATTGTGCTCATTGCTGAGGAGTCGCCATTTTGTTTTTATGTTATTATTGTCCAACATGCGACAGATGATTTAACTGCAAAAATTAAAAAAAAAAACAAAAATTCTTTGAATTTCTCTTTCTTTTAACACCAACCTCATTTCACAATTCCGCATACTTTGAGAGTTATGATTAATTAAAATGTAGGAGGTTTGAAGGGACACGGTGTATAATGGAAGTATTTCGGTAGACAGGTGTAATAAATCAATGCTATTGACTTCTGAATTTAGTGAAAAAATTAACCACAAAAATATTGGCGATTTAAAAAATATATATATATATATATATATATATATAGGCCCTATATATTCAAATCGTTACTTGGCACTTACCGTATATAGTTTCTTAGACATCCCATTTCAATTTATTTACATTTTCAGATACCCTACTTTCGCACTTACCACTCTTACGGAATCTATACTAGGCATCACTTACATATTTGCGAAAGTAATGCCAGGAGTGAATTCCAATTTATCTAGAGAATTTGGAAATCAAGAGTGGCATTTGTAAGGACTATTTAACGAATAAAATTAAGCTGTTTACTCACAAATCATTATTTAAATGTAGTTATTTTAAAATATTTATATATTTAATATAAACGGCGATGTTTGAAAACAAATAAGAAACGTTCATAATGTTTAATTTCTTCATCCACTGCAACCAGATCATATTATTTATATTGTAAGAATGCATCCTAGTGGCCCTGCGGATCCGGTTCTCGGGCCCCAGCTGTGCTCACAACAGCAACAGGGCGCGTCCCCGGGTGGCGGATAGGGGAACGGTCGGTGGTTTGCATTGCATTCCTCCTGGCTAGGTCCAGATCGGACCCGTGGGCCATTTGTGAGGTCGCCAGGACTCGAGCGACCTGACGTACTACATAGCTCGTGCTGCGCTCACTTCAGTAGCCAAACGCGTCCCCTCGATGGCGTAGTGGGGAAAAGGTCGGTGGTTCTGCTAGTCAGTCCTCCCTTCCAAGTCCGATGGACTCGCGGACCATAAGTGGGGTCGACAGGGGGAAGATGAGCGACCTGTTGTCAAAGCACACATATCCAGGCCCACAGCAGGATCGGCGGCCGCCGCCGTGGCGAAGCGGTGGGAGACTGGAGATCAGAAGCTTCTTTCTCTTGGGGCAATGAACCCGAGGACCATCTGTGGGGGCACCATGGGCGTTGAGCACCCGGGATGCCTACATCGCTCAGTGGGCTGGACTCACAGCAGCGGCACGACTAGGCTTAGTCTTGCAAACGGGATGGTTGGAACAATACCGGGCATAATGCTGGGAATTACCACCAGGTCAGTAAGCTCGGAAAAGGAGGAACCGCGGTCTTTTGGGTGTGGCATTATCGCCGACTCCGGGACCGAATGACCCAAGGACAACCTGTGAGGTCCTCAGAAGTTGAGCGACCTGACGTACTAATGCTCAGGCTGGACCCACTTCAGCAACAAAACACATTCCCAGGTGGTGCACTGGGGGAACGGTCGGTGGATCTGCTAGACAGTCCTCCCGGCTAAGTCCAAGGGACTCGTGAACCATTAGTGGGGTCGGCAGGAGTTGAGCGCCTTGTCGTACTTTTGCTCACCTTTTGTTGCTTGCGAGCTCGTTGCTGGGCCACAACTGCAACAGGACACGTCCCTGGGAGCACACCAGGGCACGGTTCGGACCAATGCAGAGGGGAGCGGCTGTGCTGGTTCCCGGCTAAGCCTACGGGCTCGTGAACAAACTGTGAGATCACCAGGAGACGAACACCTGGATGTACTAAAGTCTCACACTGTGGGGCTTGAGGATTCAAGCCCTAGCCGGTCTCACAACGGCTGCAGGATGCGTCCCTGGAGGTAGAACAGGGGAACGGTCGGTGGATCTGCGACAGCAGTCCTTCCGGCTAGGCTCGCGGAGCCCGTGGACCAACTATGGGGTCATCAGGAATAATAATAATAATAATAATAATAATAATAATAATAATAATAATAATAATAATAATAATAATAATAATAGCTTTATGAGCGACCTGACGTAATATGTAGCTCAGCAATTTTCCCTGAAGTTGCGACTCCAACACCTTCTCCCTGAGGTGTTGGTTTTAAGCCGAGAACTTGAACGTGGACGCGATATAGATAGGGAGGACAAGTTTCTGGGACTTTGGGAGTAAAGTCTTTGACCGAGGTATCCCCAGGGGTGGTGGTATGGGTCCAGATGCACCCTAGTGAAGAAAAATGAAACAAAGTGTATATTATAACCAACATTATACGTAATTAATTAGTTTCTGATGTCCTATGATGTAAATATGTCAATTATATTTTTTTGAAACGTAAATGCCTGGGAAATAATACGTTTAAGAAAGTGCAAACAGTGGTTTCCTTTTATTATTGTTTAATCAGTTGCTAGAATTTTTTTCTATTATATCTCGCAAGCGGTACCTGGTTACATGCGTGCACTATAGGCCTATATACAATCTGGGAACCACATGCAATCTAGAATTCTTACATCTTGATATATAAGTTGCTATATTCAACGTATTGCTTAGAGAGTTAGCCACTGCAAAATAATGCTCTGATCTGTTCAGAATGTTAAAAAGTAGGAGCTTTCTTTAATATGATAAACTTAAGTAGATAAATATCGAGGTGAAACACGATTGTGATTGTTATAAAACAAAATTCACTGAAACGTGATTGGTCATTGACTCCCATTTGGTACATGAGTTAAATAGTCAGCAATAATATATTTGTCCTATATTTGACATGAGGTTTAACCGGTTTTAAGTAGATTATATAAATATATGGTACTAGCTAATACCCGGCGTGCGCTGCTACGCCTAAATAATTGAAAAATTAATGTGCTTTTATGTTTAGTTGAATGAGTAAAAGAAAAAATAATTATAAACTTATATTTTTTAGATATCCCGTGCTGATTACCCCGCATTGCCCGGGAATCTACTTATCCCGATCTTCTTCACATACATGAATTGAAATACGGAAATTAATGAGTTTTATGTTTAGTTATATAAATAGAGCGAAAAATTTATATCGTAATTATTTTAGATACCCCTAGTGTTTACCCGGCGTTGTCCAGGAATCTACTCAACCCGATCTTCTTGGCATAAATGAGCTGAAAGACAAAAAATAATGTCCTTCTTATGATTAGTTGAATAAGTAGGATTAAATAGTATATAACGATGCGAGGTTGGGAAGTGGTTTTTACAGAATCGAGGAAAAATGTAAAAAACCAAGGGATAGCGAGGTTTTTAATTTCCGAGATTCTATAAAAATACTTCACAAACGTGCGTTGTACATTATTTTTTTCGCCATGGTGTTTTCAAAATAATAAATAATAGTAAAATAATAACATATTTGTTGGAAATATTTGCGTTCATTATAAACAATTGCCTAACGTTAACAGTGTGAGCAATGTTTATTAGTTGAAACAACAGGAGGCCTTGAGAACAATTATTGATAACATGGCCGCAAGTACGTATTTATTGTTTTATATTGTTTCAAAATAAAGTTCAGTTCTTTTAGAATGCAGTGATCTGTTTCCTATGATATGTATTAACACTACCTTTTGGATATATTCTGTATGTACATTGTACGTAGTATACATAGAGAGCAGTGGTTTTACTTCCCTCACGTGTGCGTAAATGTAATATTACAGTACAATTATTTAGGTTGGCAACCCAGAACTGCAGGAAGTTGAACTTTCAATAATGGTCGCCATTGCTGGTAAGTACGACATAACGGACTATCGCGCAAAAAAATAATTATAAATGTATATCGTAATTATTTTAAGAGTTCCCGTGCTGATTACCCGGTGTAGCCCGGGAATCTGCTTATCTCGATCTTCTTGCCATAAATGAGCTAAAAGACAGAATTCGTTATTGTGAGTTATCCGTAAAAAAAAAATACCCGTCATGTTCTGCTATGCTTACACAGGAATCTAGTACTTGTCTCGATCTTCTTGGCATCAATCAAAAACAAAATTGGTTATTGTGAGTTATCCGTAAGAGATAAACATACGCTGTCGCGGACTTTTTTGTAGAGCTTTTTGAGATATTCAATTCTGTGTACATTAATTTTGTGTACATGTTATGGTTTAGGCAGCGTAAGCGATTTAAGCGTCCAAAGAACTACCTTTTTTTCACGTTTCCCACTATAAAGGGCGATTGTTAAGGGTGAAGGAGTTGAGTATCACAACTTTCTTATAGCCTATGTTCATCCCGGGAATCTACTGAACATATTGCAAAAAACCCCATCACAATCGGATCAACGGTATGGCCAAACAAACAAACATTTTTTTTATATATTAGATAGATGTACAAAAATATTTAATGAATTACAGATTAATAAGGTAGAAGTGACATTACTTCAATATTAATTCTCAGGATGTGTAGCCATTAGTTTTCAGACAATTATCGTATATATTTTTATTAAGGGTTGAAATAAGTAATAAAATGAATAATATAAACTTGAAACAACTCATGTAAGCTTAATCAATTCTAAATTTCGGAGAAAAAATTAAGCATCAACTTGTTTTTGTAACAACTTCATTATATGGACTGTCACGAGTTCTTTAATATATACTTTTGAAGTGTTATTTAATGAAGTTAAGTTGGTAACGAAAGTGAGAATGGAAAACATAACCCGATCCACACGTATCAGACGAGTTATATATCGAACTATTTTTTTTCCAAATATAAAATCAGAAACTTATTTGCTGTACGCTTAACGTATATATACAAATTTATGGCATGAGAGGTGAATAAATCAGAAATGCCACCTTCTACATAACAAATCAGAACCGGTTAAAGTCTTACCGAGAAGAATTTAATATTTAATTGGCTATAAGGAAGGCCAGTCTGGCATAAATCAGTAGAGTGATATTAATTGTGCAAATGGCGTCTGCGCAGTTGACAGTGTGGAGAACATTGCCTCCTGCAGTAATACAATTATTATAGCAACTCATAAACACCGGACTACAATACGGCAGGGTAAATCATGCACCTTAGAGGTTTTAATTCATTTTAAAGTTATATATTATCATGACAAGTTTGTGTTTCGAAGATAAGGCGTTGTGGTTTTAGTCCTCCACTTCGAAAATATTTTCTTATAAAGAAACGCTCTGAGTTCCACCTTAAAATTTATACTCAATTGCTATAAGAGTTTTAAATAAAGAGGGCCTATCTATGAAATGTAGAAACATTTTCTTCATGATTCTAGACACGCGACTCAATCTTTCGGCTCAATTATTTTGGAAATTTATTTACAGTTATATTGTTATATTATTGTTATTATTTAGTTAGGCCCAGAGTTAACATATTTTGAAATACAATTTGTACTTAAACTGAGATTCGAATAGTAGACTTACATATCCATCTTTCAGCTCTGAAATCTATGTACAGCCTCTGAAATAATTGATGGCGCACAGATAATTTTTCGGCTCAATTATTTTGGAAATTTATTTACAGTTATATTGTTATATTATTGTTATTATTTAGTTAGGCTCAGAGTTAACATATTTTGAAATAAAATTTGTACTTAAACTGAGATTCGAACAGTAGACTTACATATCCATCTTTCAGCTCTGAAACGTATGTAAAGCCTTTGAAATAATTGATGGCGCACAGATAATTTTCAAGTCTCAGAACGAAGCCACTGCGCATGATCAGAGATTACCTATTAGGTTCGCAAGTATACAACTATTTGAGAAAATAAATCCCTTCTATTTCGTTGTGTGTCGTGCAATGGAAAACAGTTTCGTGTAAATAAGTAGTGCGATAAATACTGAAAATAAAACAAAGCAAAAGAAATGAAGCAAAAGAAAGAGCATTAATTGCAATAAGGACGAGAAAAAAGTATGACAGCAGGATAGAACGTGCGATCTCATGCACGGGAAACAGAAGCTCCCTCCAGTAGACCACAACCATCTCTCCTAGAATTTGTCTGTATGAAGCGACGCAGTACTTCAGGACTTACTTGTAAAATGAAATTAGATATTAACTTAATTTAAATTAATCAGACACATTTTGTATTAGTAATGGAAATAAATAATTTTATTATGCCATGTGTTTTGTAAACAAAGTAATGAGGCGTTACAATCGTTATATACATATATATGAGCTGTTTCCTTTAATTTATATATTTCTATATATTCCATTCCATAGTAATTCTGCCCGAGGGCAGGTCTTTCACCGCAATCATAGCATTTTCATGCTATGCGTTGCAGCTTTACTAGGGAGCTGTAGGTGGTAGCTTCCCGTTTCTTTCCACACCGGTGAAGAATTATGAAGATGATAATGATAAGGATGATACTGATGGTCGGATGATTTTCGGGGACCTTTGGGCCCTAAGCTTCCTGACATTTATCTTACAGATGAGGAAAAACTCCGAAAAAAAATCTCACCCATAAGCCTGTACCGACCGGAAATATTTCCATATATATATATATATATATATGTCCACCGCTGTGGTCTCGAGGTAGCGTGATGTCTTGTCACGCAGCGGGCCCGGGTTCGATCCCCGGTCGGGGCAGTTTTTCTGGGTGAGGTTTTTATCGGGGTTTTTCCTCACCTGTAAGACAAATGTCAAGAAAACTTTAAGGCCCAAACGGTCCCCGAAATCATATGGCCATCATCCTTATCATTATCATCCTTACCATTATCATTATCATCATCATCCTTCACCGGTGTGGAAAGCAACGGGAAGCTACCACACCTACACAATTCCCTAGTAAAGCTACAAGCATAGCATGAAAATGCTATGATTGCAGTGAAGGACCTGCCTTCGGGCAGAATTACTATGGATGGATATATATATATATATATATATATATATATATATATATATATATATACAAATTTATTTATATAACGATGCCTGGTAACATGTAGGCATTATGAAAATTAACGACGTCATTAAATAATACTAAATAAAAAATCTACCTGACCAGAATCAAATGTGGGCCCGCGTCGCCGGAAAAAAAGCATCTTACCGACTTCTCCACTGAAGCGAACGACTCGATTTCTGCATGAAGAGAGACTTACGCCGTCCGCTTTATACTCAAACGAGTCAGAACATGTAACAACGTACTGGTGTGAATCGCTCTTCAAAACTCTAACTTTCCATCATCAAGAGTTGCGCCATCATTTTTTTTTCAAAGGCTGTACATTATTGTTACCAAACCTCCGGATTTGGAAAATATCAGCTAAAAAAAATATGGAAGTGGTTTCATGGTTCATGGGTACCAATAATACAAAAGCTCATACAATGAGATTCAAGGATAAAGGAGCGAAACATTTAAGTTTGCTCTGGAATAAAAGCCTATAGCTGGAAATTTGAAATTTAAATATCGGACATGTCCAATTATTTCTTGTTTTACGATGAGCTACGTGGTCTTTATGGGAAGTCATATACAACAAGAACAATTAAGTTTCATAGATTGTAATGGACATGACATGTGATACGAATGAGGAATGAAAGAAGGGAATGGAAATTACTTGCAGCAATAACAGAGGGAAAGCTCCCTACAGATAGGCAAAAAATGAGTTGGGAGAAAAATATTAACCTTCATTTGAGGGAAATAAATTATACAGGAGATGATTAGAAAATATTAGTTCAGGATGGGGACATAGGGAGAGCCTATGTCCGCGCGGCCATGAACCTACGGGTTCGATAATGCCAGTGAGAAGTTATATTTTACTTAAAATATTTTCATCATCATCATCATCCGGTATCATGGCAGCTGCCGCCGTCTTCCGGAAACCAAACGCCATTCCTCTCTATCAATCCATTGATCTTCCTCCATTCCTCTGATATTCATAGCTGCTTGTACCCCTTCTATACAAGTTTTCTTCGGTCTTCCTCTCTTCCTCCTTTCCATTGGGATCCATTCCATAACAATTTTTGGCAATCTTTGCTCTGGTATTCGTTTGACATGACCATACCACTGTAATATTTTCTTTTCTAGGAAGCTTCTTGTAGGAAAGCCAGAGGGAAAACGCCCAATTGGTAGACCAAGAATGAGGTGGGAGAACAACATTAACTATGATTTGAGAGAAGTAGATTATACAGGGAATGATTGGAAAGCATTAGCTCAGGATAGGGATGTATGGAGAGCTTATGTCCGCGCGGCCATGAACCTACGGGTTCGATAGTGCCAGTGAGTAAGTAAGTAAGTATGATGTCTATGATGTCCGGCTCCTCTTGTACACCCATAATTTCCCTTATTTCTTTATTTCGTATTCTATCCATTCTAGATTTTCCAGCTGATCTTCTTAAAACATCCATTTCTGTACTTAAAATTCTTTTTATTTTATTTAATTATATTTTTAAAGCCACGAATTAATTACGATGAGCATATATATATATATATATATATATATTTAAGAGCAATAGGCCCTAAGTGATTGACAGAGAAAGGTAACTGTGCTAGCTTGTGGTCATCACATTTCATTGTTTTAGATTTTAAAAATCATGAATAATTTTACTTAAAGAATACCAGTAGGCCAATTTTAATTCTGGGACTCAAATTTAAGAAATAATCCCACTTAAAATTGTTGACAATCGGGGGTTTCTCCCGTTCTCCCTTCCACAATTTCATTCCCCCATTTCCCCACACTCATCTCATCCATTTCGTTTCATTTCGTTCATCTGCCCCTGTGATTGTGCATCAGGCGTGGTCGGCCGGCACCCTTGACATTCACAATCCTCTATATAAGGGGATTCATTTCATCTCATCCCTCGACCCGACCCTGAGTTGGACACGAGTTGAGGACATTATTATTATAAAATGTTATCATAAGTAATGCCACGAGTGATTTCCAAATTGTTAGAGAATTTGGAAATCAAGAGTGGCATTTGTTAGGACTATTTAACGAATAAAATTAAGCTGTTTACTCACAAATCATTATTTAAATATAGTTATTTTAAAATATTTGTATATTTAATGTAAACGGCGATGTTTGAAACAAATGAGAAACGATTGGTACGCTTCATCTGCTTCTCTTGTTCATCACTGCAATCAGATCATTATTTATTGCCAAAGGAACGCAATATTGTAAGAATGTACTCTAGTGGAGAAAAAATTAAACACATCAAACTGTATATTAATTCATTTCTGATGTCCTATGATGTAAATATGACAATTATATTTTTCTGGAATGTTATTACCTGGGAAAAAATACATTTAAGAAAGTACAAATAGTGGTTTCTTTTTTTGGTGGTATAATCAATTGCGACAAAGGTTTTTATATTAACTCCCGCATGCGCTATGTGTTGACATTCATGCACTATACATACAATCTGGTAACCGTATTTCTTGGGGGGTCAGTCACAGCAAAATAATGCTTTGACCTATTCAGAATGTTAAAGAGGAGGTGCTTTCTTTATTATGATAAACTTTAGTTGGTAAATTCTAGGCGAAACACGACTGTAATTGGTTGTAAATAAAAAAATCATTAAAATGTGATTGGTCATTGACTCTCATTTCGGGCATGAATTAAATAGTCATTAAAATACTTCAATAAAAATTATATATAGACTTTTTTTAAGATATATTTTAATTTTCTTTGAGACAGAGAGAGTATTTAAAAGAAACCTGCGCACAATACCTATGTAATCTAACTTTTATATTTGCAACTGTTACTGAAATGAACGATTACATTTTAAAACATCTCATTCTTTGTTCATTCAATAGAGACGAATTTATTACAGATTTCTGCTACACGCAATAATACTAACAAATAGTTTAAAGAGCGTGTGTTTGAAATGTTATTAGATAGATCATCGGTTGATTAATGACTTTGGCATCTTCCGATTCCCAATAGTCAATTTTGTCGGTCCATCCAATCTCCTGGTTGTAGATGTTTCACCTTCATGTATAAACATATTCCCTGACTCCATGAGTTTTAGGTCTTCCTCTGCCTCGTCTTCCCTCAGGTTTCCATTCCAATAGAGATTTTGGTAGCCGATCCTCTTCCATTCGCTGGACATGTCCGTACCATCTTAATTGCTGAGGTGTTAATATAATCTAATATAGTGTCTTCAATCTTCATTTTCTACCTTATAACTGAGTTCCTAATTTTTTCTCTTCTTGAAATTCTTGCTGCCCTTCGTATAAAATCCATTTCCGTTGCTAAAATATATATTATTGTGTTTGTTGTTAATGGCCAAAGTTCTGCTCCATAAGTAGTTATGCTTTTAACAATTGTATGATATATATTCATTTTAATTTTATTACTTATATTTTTATCACACAATATTCCATTGAGGCAAGTAATTGCAAAATTTCCTTTATTATTTCTATTTCTTATTTCCTCTTCATAACTCCCATTTTTATTTATTTTCATTCCTAAATATGTAATCCCACTACAAGATTTTATTGTTTCTCCAGTCTCCAAAATTAAATTTTGTTCTGGTTTACCAATTGATAAATATTTTGTTTTTTTCATGTTCAAAATTAATCCCCATTTTTTTTGTATTCTTCTATTAATTTTCTAGTCATATATTCTAAATCTTCATAATCTTATGCAATTAACAATTGATCATCTGCAAAATGTAAGTTGTATAAAGTTTTGTTGTTTGAAATAGGAATTCCCATGCTTGAACATTTTCTCCCCAATTCTTTAATATTTCATGTACATATATTTTAAACAGAGTCGGTGACAGACAACAACCTTGACGAAGACCTTTATTTATCGTAAAACCATGTGACAATTTACTGCCAATTTTAATTTTAGATATGCAATTGAAAAGTTATTGGGAGCATAAAACCAATGCAGACTACTTGAAATCCATCTATCCATTTCATCGGTGGAGGTCCTCTTAATCTATTGTAAGTTTGTAATGTAGAGCCTTTTTTTAGGAAGTCAATAGACTTAAAACTTGTCCATAATAAGAGTTCTGGTATTGTATTATTTTCTCGTTAAGGTTGAATTTATTTAACTCTTTTCTGATGTCTTCAATTTTCTATGTGTTATTTGATATCCTGACACCGCATCGCATCTCTGCAGACTTTAATTTGCCAGGATTCTTTCTTTGTCGACGTTCAACTATTACAACCGTATAGGAGAGATTAAACAGTTAGTTGTTTATGAACTTTTAATATTGTTTCTTTTCTGGTTTTGTTTATCAATGCTCTTTTCATTATTACGCTAGTCTATAATATATATATATATATATATATATATATATATATATATGGTATGATAAGAAAAATAAATGCCTGGACGGGATTCGAACCCGGATCTCTGAGTCTGTACCTCAGCGTGATATCCATTACACCACCAGGCGAATCCAGTTCAAACACTTATTTTTCTTATATATGTATTATATTCTCCATTATTACTAGATGTCGCGAGAACTCGGTCTTCACTGCCATCTAGTAGCTGACTATAACAAGTAAGCAAATTAAAGAGTATATTTTTACTTTATATATATAATGCCCCAACTCCTTTCAAAAAACTTTAAACTGAAAATATATAAAACTATTATTCTACCAGTTATATTATATGGGTGCGAAACATGGACTCTTATTTTAAGGGAGGAAAGGAGATTACAGGGATTTGAGAATAAAGTACTTAGGAAAATTTTTGGACCAAAGAGAGATGAACAGACAGGTGAATGGAGAAGACTACATAACAATGAATTACATGGTCTTTATAGGAAGCCAGATATAATAAGAACAGTTAAGTCTCGAAGACTGCGATGGGCAGGACACGTTGCTCGCATGGAGAATGAAAGACTTGCATGGAAGCTTCTTGTAGGAAAGCCAGAACGAAAACGCCCAGTTGGTAGACCAAGAATGAGGTGGGAGAATAACATTAACTATGATTTGAGGGAAGTAGATTATACAGGGAATGATTGGAAAGCATTAGCTCAGGATAGGGATGTATGGAGAGCTTATGTCCGCGCGGCCATGGACCTACGGTTTCAACAGTGTCAGTGACTAAGTAAGTCTATATATAATACGTGAAGAAAAAAACTTTGTACCCCTTTTTTAAGCACATTGCGCGCACGGAGGGATGTGGTATTTGGCATAATTAAAGTTTATACAGAGAAGGAGTGCAGATAAATAACATTTTGAAAAATAAATAGATCTGCAGTTTTTAATTGCAAGGCAATATTTACGGAAAGTCTTCATGGCGCAAGAGATAAATTTATTCCAGAAAAGTATGTGCTGTACAAAAGCCATGTACAAAAATATCACTCGTTTTTAACTGCAAGGCACTAAACTCCAGCGCCTAAGCTCCCATTTAAACTGTACAGAAGTAATAATATAGGTATAATTATTATTATATCTACAAAGGTTCCGGTTGGCTTCAAATTTCTTGCAAAGTTTGGAAAATCTCCACGGTGCAGGAGATAAATTTCTTCCCTATAAGCATATGGTGTACAAAGGCCATGTCCAAAAAATTATCTGCCGTTTTTGACTGCAAGGTAATAAAATTCAGCGCCAAAACTATAATTTAAACTATAGGGAAGTAATACATGTGCATGTGTTAATCATAGAGGTAAACGATCATTTTGCCAATATAGGGGTGACATGGGGTCAGCATGTCCGGTCCACGAGTCGTTACAGCTGCTTTTCTCAATGTGGAGCCGCTGCTTATTGTAGCTACCCAAATTCCTCACGATGATGGGTGCTAATTTAGAATACTATGACGCCTATCATCAGTTACCCTCCAATATCCGATTGTGGGTCTTTCCACTTTTCAGCGGTTGCCCTTTTACCAGCCGGCTGCTGGCCCTTCACATCCACATGTGTCAATCACAGAGGTAGATGATCAACAGCCAGTGTAGGGGTGACATGTGGTTAGCATGTCGAGTCCCCCAGCCGTTATAGCTGGTTCCTCAACCTGGAGCCGCTACTTATTGTAGCTACCCAATTGCCTCACGATGCTGGGTGGGCACCGGTCCCATACTGGCCGAAATACCATGAGAAAATATCTTCCCCCATGGAGACTCGGACCAGCGCAAGTCCCGTAGCTCTGCGCCAAGGCTTCCTACCTTAACCGCTCGGCTACGGCGCGGGACACCCTCCAATATAAATATTCAAATTATGTGAGGTATAACAATTTCTGATTCAGTTATGATTATTGGCCTTCACCTTATTGTGATGTCAAGTACCGTTATCTTTGGTCTGTTTTGAATGTCTGAAAATATACAATATAATTTACGGTAACTTAAATCCGGTTTCTGGGGATTACATAGATCATCTAAACCTGAAGGAAATGGATTAATGAGATCACACCTCAGTCGTACAACCCGTTATATGAGATCGTCAAAAACAAGTCAGTTGCTACTGAAGACACATCGAGTCTACAACGCCTTAAACAACAAATAGTAGTAAATACTCATCCTGCTGATGATGGAAGTTAACTTCCGAAAGGCCTCCAGATAATTTTAAATTTTAAATTCAATATTTTAATCGGCCGCGGTGGACTAGTGGTTATGCTCCTTGTCTCTGGTCCCGAGGGTCGCGGGTTCAAACCCGGCCGGGGTCCATGGATTTTTTTAGGATGGAAAAATCCAAGGAGCGAGTCCTCCGGGAGGGACTTTAAGCCGTGGGTCCCGAGTCTGAAGACGTTCAGGCTCGTAAAAGATCCTTAAGTCTGAATGAAAAGGCCTCTAAGCAAAATTTACCGAATTTTCCGGTCCTAGTACTACCTTGATTTCCTAGATGTCAGTATGAGGCGGAAAGCAGGCCACGAACCATTCAAATGACATCTATACGAAAACAAGTGTAACTAAATTAATATGGTTCAAATTCTTCCCTGTAGGGGGGGGGAGCGCCTAAATCTCTGTTAAGAGAAACATGGGCTTACAAGACAAGAAAGTACAATATTTTAAAGCAGTTGAGGACGACGGCACCTGCCAAAAAGGTAGATATTTTAAGTTTTTATCTCAGGATATCTTGTGTTGAGGTTCCAGTGTGATAACTAACTAACTCACTGGCACTATCGAATCCGTAGGTTCTTGGCTACGCGGACATAAGCTCTCCATACATCCCTAACCTGAGCCAATGTTTTCCAATCATCACCTGTATAATCTACTTCCCTCAAATCATAGTTAATATTATTCTCCCACCTCATTCTTGGTCTACCAACTGGGCGTTTTGCCTCTGATTTTCCTACAAGAAGCTTTCATGCAAGTCTTTCATTCCCCATACGTGACATGTCCTGTCCATCGCAGTCTACGAGACTTAACTGTTCTCATTATATCTGGCTTCCTATAAAGATCATGTAATTCACTGTCATGCAGTCTTCTCCATTCACCTGTCTGTGCATCTCTCTTTGGTCCAAAAATGTTGTTAAGAATTTTATTCTCAAATACTCGTAATCCCCTTTTCTCCCTTAAAATAAGAGTCCATGCTTCGCACCAATATAATATAACTGGTAGAATAATAGTTTTATATATTTTCAGTTTAACGTTTTTTGAAAGGAGTTGGGAAGTCAAGAGTCTCTGTAATGCGTAATAACATGCGTTTCCAGAATTGAGCCTATGTTTAATTTCCTTGTGCATCTCATTCCTATTTGTGATTATTGTTCCTAGGTATTTGAATTCAGCCATTCAAAATTTTCCTGATTTGTCATTAGCTGTCCATTTCCATTATATAATGTATTTTTATGTGTGACCATATATTTAGTTTTATTGATATTTACTTCCACTCCCAATTTCTTAGTGTTACTCTGTATTGTGATACTTACACGTAATAATTCAGAATTCTTCTTAAAAACTTCTGGCAGATGTAAAGGAGTCTTGGATTTAATGAGGAACCAGTGTCAATGTAATATATCCCACTTTATGATTTGCAACGCTAATTGACAGCGGGCTGTGTATTCATCATTTAATGTTATGAACATCACATCGGAAAGGTCATGTATTGCACGCAGGTAGAAACTGTCCGACGAAGTGAAGC
This sequence comes from Diploptera punctata, assembly GCA_030220185.1. Classification (NCBI taxonomy): domain Eukaryota; kingdom Metazoa; phylum Arthropoda; class Insecta; order Blattodea; family Blaberidae; genus Diploptera; species Diploptera punctata. The sequence goes on from JASPKZ010007560.1 coordinate 363,784, forward strand.
GGGAAATTTGAAGTTGAATCGACACCGCTGTCATTGTAACATCGAAACAGGGGACTCTGGACACGGGTTCCACATTAACATCATCATGGTCTTCAAGGTATGGGTCTGTGGGTCCGATGCACAATATGCTTCCAACATCGTTTTGGTCTTCCTACATTTATTCGGCCTTCAGGTTGTACCGAAATCACCTTTTCGGTACGTAATACTTCGCAACAACTACGTAGTCGTGTCTTCCCTCTGCAGTGATCTTATAGCACAGTGCCAAATTCCTGTCTTCGTTTTCCTCTCTCCTACATACCCCTTCCTTTTTTATGCGCTGCGTGTGACTGCGCATCTTCCCTTTGTTATCAAAAGCCTCAAATAAGCTGTGCAAGATAGTATCAGCGTCATCATCTACTTTGCATAAAAATCAAGCTCGAAACCTACAAGACACCAGCTGGAGGAATCCAATGCTACAAATGTCAAGGCTTCGGACATCTGGCAGAATGCTGCACAAGAACACAGAAATGTGTTAAATGTGCAGGCAACCACAGTCTCAAGGACTGCAAAGAAACCGAACTTAAATGCACAAACTGCAAAGAAACCCATGCTGCAAGCTACAGACAGTGCCCAGTCTACAAGGAATACAGCAACTCAAGACTGAAATACGCACCAAGGACCTCTCAACACACCACTGAAGTATCACATCAAAAAACCGAGCCAGAAAAATCATCAAAAATCCACACTCCAGCACCTAAAGTGAACACTCCAATAACTCCTACTCCTACACCCTCTACTACCAATCCAGAAAACCTAGTTTTTCAACTCCTATCCCTCATATCCAAAATCCTGCTTAATCCTGAACTCCTAAAAACCACCGTTATGCTACTTACAAACCTAATTCCAAGTCCTTAAACAAATCCATGAAACTACTTCAAGACATCATTTTAAGACCGAGAAGCTTATGCACGAAGAAATCAGCACCTTCATCTTCAAGAACATCTCAAGAACCAGCTGTGAGAGGAGAACTCTCAAACAGCCAGCACTCAATTTTCGCCAGACCTTCACTACAAGCACCTTAATTGCTGGGTCAAGGCCTTTAAATAGGCCGGTACCACTACAAACCTTAATCTTCGCTCTAGGCAATCGTCGTGGTCAGGTCGACGGTAGCTCGAAGGAGCTGTTCGGTTTTCTTCAATCCCAGAAGCCAGGGTAGGGCAACCAGGACTGTGGACCCTAGCCCTTGGCTGGACTGGATTGTGTGTGTGTATGTATGTTAATTATAATTATTATTTACTTTTTTCTTTTGATGACCGATTTATATTTTTTCATTCATATATTTTCTTTCAATGGTCAAGAAGATATAATTTTGTTATATTATTTGTATTTCAATTATCAGACTTATGACTCTAATTAAAAGCTACATTTTGTTTTAATTAACTTATGTTTACCAATTGCGTAGCTAGTCATGTTTGATATTGATTAATATTCCAAAGCTTTCTCAAGCCAAATTAATCCCCTTTTTCCTTCTAGCTTCCACAATTATAATACTGTTTAGCATTCAGTACTATATGTAAAATAATTTACTAAGGAAAGGTGGATTAATCTTTGCCTTCTATGGTCCCGGCAAAGGAATGTGGATATAGTTTCTCAAAACTTTCAAACTCAAAGTAATAAAAAGGTAAGTAGGATCGCGCGGTGCAAGGTTTATAATGAAGCATCTGTTTTGATAAACGATTATTTGGCATAATTTGTACATGTTTAAACCAATTACATTTATTTCTGTATTTTCTCTCGTTTATATTATATATTTGTAATTCATCTCTGATATCTTGACTTCTCTTTTGATTTCTTAAAGATACACCTGCAACGGATCTCAAAAATCTGATTTCAATTGTCCAAATGTTATGTTTATCAGAGATCGTTAAATGCCAAGTCTCAGATCCGTATGTTAACGTTGGAACGACAACTGTTTTGTAAAATTTCAATTGATTTTCCCTTGTGGTCTCATTTCTCAATTATCTTCCTATTGAGCCATATATCTGCTGAAATTTCCGTAATTTCTTCTCCATAACCAAATTTTGCAGGTACCATATCATGCATCCCAGATAATCAATATAAAGCAATATTCGGACACGGGTTCCTTATCCAATAATTCCTGTCTATAACCCTCAGACACGCGTAATAAGAATTCCGATTCAATTTGAATAACCGATACTGAAATTTGAGAATGAAGCGGGAAATTCACTTTGTTTTCTTTCTGCTGTCCTTCTTCTTCTTCTTCTTCACGGTTTAGGCTTATTTACTAGCCTGTTCCGGTTCCAAATTGCTGCTCTTTCCATCTTTTCCTTGGTCTTCCCAAACTTCTTCTTCCTCGTGGTGAATAGTTATATGCTGCTTTTGGTATTCTATTCTCAGTCATTCTTGCTAAGTGTTCTTTCCAGTTTGTTCTGTATTTCTCTATTGTTGTGTTTAATTCCTCTACCTTTAGTTGTTGTCTTATGCTTTCTGCTGTACATTTACTTCTTCTTCTTCTTCACGGTTTAGGCTTATTTAATAACCTGTTCTGGCTCCAAATTGCTGCTTTTTCCATATTTTCTTTGGTCTTCCCAAACTTCTTCTTCCTCGTGGTAAATAGCTGTAAGCTGCTTTTGGTATTCTATTCTCAGTCATCCTTGCCAAGTGTTCTTTCCAGTTGTTGTGTTTAATTCCTCTACTTTTAGTTGTTGTCGTATTTTCTTTGGTCTTCCCAAACTTCTTCTTCCTCGTGGTAAATAGCTGTAAGCTGCTTTTGGTATTCTATTCTCAGTCATCCTTGCCAAGTGTTCTTTCCAGTTTTTGTGTTTAATTCCTCTACTTTTAGTTGTTGTATTTCTGTGTTATGTTTTTTGTCTGTTCTTTGATATCCTGCTACTGGTCTGAGGAATTTGATTTCAGCAGCTTGTATTCTGGCAGGATGTTGCTGTGCATTTACACGCTCTTATATAAGTTGAAATTATAACTTGTAACATTTCTTAATGGCACATTATTTTAAGCTTGAAATAAGCGATGTTCTTTATACGTGCAATTGGTTTTGAATGTTACTAAGAGGGAAAACAGTTTTGTCACGTTGCGAACATGTAAGATTCTGCAGTTATGGAAGCTTTTTGTAGCCACTAATTTAAAATGTCTAGCCTATTAAAGAGACATAAATTCATGGTTTCCAGTATCGTGGAAAAGCTTGAATAAACATGCAACTTTTCGAGTCGTTAACCTTAAAATCTTGGAAACCTGTTTGACTTAATGGAAATGAAATATGGCGACACTGATAATCCAACACAGCTTAATTATAAAATCGCTACACATATATATACGACTATGCTTACTTAGATAAATTGTAAACTTAAGGGTTTTCAATGGTTTTACGTGACGTCAGATAAATATTCACTCGGGATCCCTTTGATTCCCGCATGCGATCTCCCACGAAAACGTTAGATGTTTCAAAGAGAAGAGCGAAATTTAATTTAATTGCATGACAATATTATAAAACAGTGCCAATTTCTGCATATTTTAATATATGTTTTATAATAAGTGATGTCACGAGTGTTTTCCAAATTATAGATAAATTTACGAGCCACGAAGTGACGAGTGGATTTATCTTGAGGATTTGGAAATCAAGAGTGGCATTTGTTAGGCCTATTTAACGAATTAAATTAAGATGTTACTCAAAAGTCATTATTTTAATATAGTTACCGGTATTTTAAAATATTTATATACCGTACTTAATGTAAACGGCGATGTTTGAAAACAAATCAGAAATGTGAGGTTATTTTAGATTTTAGATTTAGATTTATTTAGCCTGGTGGAGTTAAGGCCATGTGGCCTTCTCTTCCACTTACCAGGACAAACATATAATGTTATGTATATTCACTGCAGCTTGATCATATTATTTATTGCCAAATATGATCGCAATATTGTAAGAATGCAACCTAGTGGAGAAATAATAAAACACATCAAACTGTATATTATAATCAACATTACAGGTTATCATTTTTTTTAGTAAACAACTCTGTAAAATCAAGGAATATGTTTATTATTTGCTATATTCAATGTATTTGTTGGAGAAAAATAATGCTCTGAGTTGTTCAGAATATTTAAAAGGAGCCATATGATTGCATATTACAAATCCGAAATTTGAGCTTAACCCTTAATTTGGCAAAACACTGACTGGACTGACTGACTGGATAAGGCGAAGTCTAGCTTCACCCAGTGTGCTGCGTATGTTAGAACCCACTAGGGCTCTTTGGCAGCTAAGTTAATAGTGGCTATCATTACGGGGTTGTAGTTCACTTAACCCGAGCCTATTTGGCGGCGCTAGCGTTTGTGTGCAAATGGTGATGAAATTTGGACAGAGATAGGGATGTGATGACCTGAAGCAGGACATCAGAAACCACATTGCTTTCAAGCCGAGAGTCGGAAATCCAGCATTGTGGAATGAGCCACGCTACTCCAGGTGAGAGCACATCGCCAAATCTCTGGCTGGATTTAATGAGGAGTAAATCGGATGAATATGTTTCTATGTACAGCACGCCACTGGGGCAAGCGTCCAATACTGCGTACCATAAAATTTGTATGCAAAGATGTAAATTTGTGCATCTTGCTTACATTTTCAGTTATCATGGCATCAATATGGGGAAGTTGCGCTACGTTGTGTAGGTCTGTCATCCTTGTGAAACGCGCGGTGCTTGAAAAATTATTTTCAAACACTTATTCTGTATAATTTGTATTCTTCGTTTATGCTGTTTTGCGAGGATGCTCCAGGCCTCACATCCGTACAGTAGCATGCTGCGGATCACGCTTTTATACAGTAAAAGCTTGATCTTACGTGACAATGTATTCGACCTGAAAAATGGGTATAAAATTGCAATTGCTGCATTTGCTTTATGTTGTAGATGTCGAATATGAATTTTGAACGTAAGCTTGGGGTCCAGATGGACCCCAAGATACTTCACTGAAGGTTTTGGCAAAACACAAATTTCTTCTGTTAGTTATTTAAATGTGGCGGACCGAAGTGAAAATGGAATCTTGCACAACTGTTATTATTAGACATATTGCATAATTAGACACATATTTAAGTGGTTTCTTTTTGTTCGTTTTCTTCTGATTTATTTAACATATTAATTAATTGAAGCAACTGATGTATCCAAAAAGATACATTACGTTAAGGGTTAAGCCGGCAACAGATCTGCACAAAAAATCTTAAATTCAAGTGAACAAGCCCACGATGATGAAGTGTGAGTTTATCAAAGGGATGACGGAAGTTATTTGAACTAGTATAAATATAATGTTGATTGAATTTTATTGTTAAGTAAATTAAAGAACCCATTAAACTGTTAATGTAATTAACATGAGGTATGCAGCGTGTAATATGATCATCTCAACTCTGGTTCAGGAAATGTCTTGCATGTAATCTTATGGTAATGCTCAGAAGCTACACTTGCTAACAACTTTAATGTCATAAGTATGCTAATATCCATCTCTCATTATACAACATTCTAGTTTGTTTGTCTGTTTGTTTCTTCTGTTATCTCAGTCTTCATTCCTTCCTTTATTTTATTCGTGTTTTGTTCATGAGCCGATACTAGTTTATGTAAGTAAATAGCTACTAGCAAAGTTTTGTTTTCTGAAAACCACATTTGATTGTGTGAAAAAGGGGAATCTCAATCAACAATCGACTTGTATCTACACTAGTGGTCGTCCAGCGGTCGAAATTCGATCACAATTCATTAAATGTTTAATTATGTCACACAACGAGGATATATACCCATCAATAGGAACCTCAAACTCGATGCTATTCTTTTTGCAGACGATTTAGCTCTTCAAAAATATAACAGATTAAATGGTATAATTAGGAGAAATTTTGGAAAACAAATGAGGAAAGAAATCCAATTGAGATTTCATAATGCCATAGCCAAACCTGCTCTACTATACGGAAGTGAATGCTGGACACTTCGAGCAAAAGATAAATCCCGCATTAATAGTTCACAAATGAGATTCCTCCGATCACTAACTGGAGTAACATTAAGGGATAGAATGAAAAGTGATGAGATAAGGATGCAGTGGAATAGTAGGGAAATGTTTGAACATATACAAAATTATCAGATTAAATGGTTCCAACACGTCCAGAGAATGTCAAATTCCCGTTTACCAAAGATGATTTACCACCTCAACCCTAACGGCAAAAGAGACCTCGGAAGACCCTTCAACCGATGGAAAGATCAGTTTTTGTAGTCGCAGAACGGGCATCATCACCCAATACTGCATTCGGAAGAAGAAGAAGAAGAAGAAGATTTAGCTCTTCTGGCACTTTCCGAAAATGATTTGCAACGATCAATTTATAATTTACAAAAAATAGGTGCCAAATTTAATATGGAAATATCAATTAACAAAACTAAAATTATGGCATTTCATGGGAAGGATCCCATACAAAGTTAAATCTGTCTCCAGAATAAAATTTTAGAGAGATCTAATCAATTTAAATATCTTGGATATTATCTCTCTATCTGGGATGAAAAGGATATCCCTGAAAAAATTACTAGTTATAATAAAAGTTTAGGAATTATTAATCAAGTTATGAAACCATCCCTTGTATAAAAAAACACCAGATTACGTTTATATAACACTTTGGCTAGACCAGTGTTCACCTATGGTAGCGAAGCATGGACACTAAAAAGACAACATGAAAGCAGAATAACGGCTTGTGAAATGAGATTCATGCGCAGCACAGCGGATTACACCAGATGGGATCGGAAAAGGAACACCGATATCTTAAAAGAATTGAAGACTACGCCAATTTTGGAATATATTAAACAGTACCAACTAAATTGGAAACACCATCTTGAAAGAATGAGTTCAAATCGGATCCCCAATCTTAAATATAATTATATACCAAGAGGACGAAGATCACTGGGCCGTCCTATGAAACGCTGGAGGGAAAATTTTCTATAGGATCGTAACAGGCATTGGCCTAATACTTGGAAGGAAGAAGAAGAAGATTATGTCACAAATACGTCATTATGCATTAATTTTCGATTTATTTTTTAAATACGAACATTAGAAAATATATGGTATAGCTTGGCTAGGCCATATTCGATTAACAATAACGCGTCATTTGTATACTATTCAAATTTGCTATTGGCCTATTATAATGTGTACGGGAATATATATCCCTTCTTCTTTGATTCTCACTCCAACTCGTCAATGTTCTATGTCGAGGCATAATGGAAGTAGGTGCGAATATCTAAATACAAAAAAATGTAATGAAATGACTGGAACCAATATTAGACAGGGTTTAATTTAAATTTCAATAATAGAATGTACTTTATTTTTATTCAGGATTCCCAAATCACTGGTCAACATGATTTTTGTCTCATGAAAATCAATAGTTGTACGTAATGCAGTTTTTTTATAATCAATTGAGTTGGTGTTTACTTTATAAATATCCATATTTATTAATTAGGAATTAAAATAAATAAAAATTGGAGTTATGAAGAGGAAATAAGAAATAGAAATAATAAAGGAAAATTTGCAATTGCTTGCCTCAATGGAATATTGTGGGATAAAAATATAAGTAATAAAAATAAAATGAATATATATCATACAATTGTTAAAAGCATCATTACTTATGGAGCAGAATTTTGGCCATAAACAACAAAAACAAATAAGTACCTTTTGGCAACGGAAATTGATTTTATACGAAGGGCAGCAAGAATTTCAAGAAGAGAAAAAAATAGGAACTCAGTTATAAGGGAGAAAATGAAGATTGAAGACACTATTTTAGATTATATTAAAACTCAGCAATTAAGATGGTACGGACATGTCCAGCGAACGGAAGAGGATCGACTACCAAAATCTGTTTTGGAATGGAAACCTGAGGGAATACGAAGCAGAGGAAGACCTAAAACCTCCTGGAGTCTGGGAATATGGTTATATATGAAGGAGAAACAGCTACAACCAGGAGATTGGATGGACCGACAAAATTGGCTATTAGGAATCGGACGATGTCAAAGACATTAATCAACCGATGATCTATCTATCTAAATAAAAATAAAACTTAGTTTTATTTGATTTTCATATTTATTAAGATATAATTCAGTGACAGCTGTTTCGGTACACTAACCTTCTTCAGACATGTTAACAAATTATGAATTGTGTTCCAACTGATGTAAGCAACAATACAACAATAATTTATTTATTTTTTTAATTTAACAAAGGCGATTCATTCAAATCAAGTCGAGAATTTAACTGTTTATTACTACTTTTCAATTTATTTATTTCTGCAGCCTCCAAAAGGTTTTTTATCGTGTTTTCAAATATATATTCCGAATTTCTCCATCATCCACACTTTTTTATTTCAATTTCAATTAATGGATTTAAATAATTATTTTTTCAATGTAATTATTGAATATTATTAATAAAGACATTCTTCACTACATTCCTCGAGGCAGAAGATCTGTGGGTCGACCTTTTCGGAGATGGCGGGAGACCGTAACGGGCCATTGGGCCTAATACTTGAAAGGCAGATGATGATGATGATGATTTTTTCAATAAACCTAGATTTCTTCCCGGAAAATTTTGGCGCAGTGAGCGATGAGCACGGGGAACACTTTCATCAGGAGATTTCAGCTATGGAAAATATGTATCAAGGCAAATGGAACCTAATATGCTGGCCGATTATTATTGGACCATCAAGAGGAATGCTCCACAGACGAAATATAGCAGAAAATTGTCATTTCTTACTTTCTAAGTGAGTCCGAATATTCGAATATTGTGTAGTTACGAATGTAGAAAATATTGAAGTGTTTGAAATTATGAATTCCTGTCTCTCGGGAACCTTGCGTGATGGAGAAAAACCGATATCATATTTGAATTCAGGAGAAAAAAATACTATCAGAATCACATATTTTTCTTTGTGAGACAAAAACAAGTTTCTTTTTTGTTGACCAGTGTTATCGGTATCGTCGTATCTCGTATTTAGTCTTACTTCCAATAGAATACGATGTCACCTAAGAAAAATGTTTCTGTAATTGACACTTCATAGAACATTCATTCACTGGCGGGTAAAAGTAGTATCACGATTCCTTCAATAGACCTTACACAAGTTCGTTTACAATAAAACTGGAACTTATCTCCGATATAGTAGAGTTTAAAATCTCGGCCGGCCTGTAGATAATACTTTGTTTCTTATTTTCCATAATGCCTGAACCGAAGGGTTTTTTTTTTGTTAAAAGTGTTAGAACAGTTTTTAAAAAACTTTAAAAATTGTATATACTATATTATTCGTGAATGATTATTCTTGATTGAGTTTCTTCTTATAAGTAAGAAGCTATTTAAACTCTGTTTAAGTTATTTTAAGTTATCTGTTTAAGTTATCTGTTTTTTTGATAGGTTAGAAAAAGTGAAAGCAAGATACATCAAAAAGGCATTAGGTGCAAGCAAATACACACCAAATAGAATGGCCTATATGCTAGCCAGAGAAACCTACTTCCTAGAGGACCTGAGACAAAGGATGCTACTGCCAGCAACGGAGCTATATAAGAAAGTCACAGAAAAAAAAGAAACAAAAGGAAAAAGAGATCGACGAAGATTTCTACGCCTCAGACGCCATGGTGAACAGGGAGTGGACCGGAAGCACAAAGACACGCAATCATAGGCCTGGCAACACATGAATATCACCATAAAATGTGCAAAAATACGAAATTCAACCAACCGAGTGACTCGTGTGAATGCAAGATACGTGAACAAAAGAGTGAGCGATACCATTACAAACAATGCAGAAGATGGACGGGATCGTTGAACGAACTGATAAAAGACAAATCATAAACCTAAAACTTAATGCTCTTTCGAGTGCCACTTACATAATAATAATAATAATAATAATAATAATAATAATAATAATAATAATAATAATAATTATTATTATTATTATTATTATTATTATTATTATTATTATTATTATTATTATTAAGTTATTGTGGTGACCAGCCTCATGGGCTAGTGGTCAGCGTTCCAGACTATTGTTTATGAGGTCCCGGGATCGATTCCCGGTCAAATCATAAGAATTTTTCCTTAAAGGGAATTATTCCTGTAGTTACCTGTAGTCTGGAATTTAGGTTAAGTTTAGGTTAAGAATTCTCCCGGTACTTCATTAACAGTTATCACCCATCATATGATCAGAGTAACGTAACCCCGCCTTTCAGGTGCCTCAACCTAAGAAATGGATTATAATTCTGCCAATGCCAGGGGAAAAAGTCAGAAATGTAAAAAAAGACAACCTGGTGGCATTAGACAAAAAAAAGTTATTGTGGTGACATCTTGGTGCAAGCAATTAGAAGCTGTGCTCTCACCGGGGTTTTGATCACTCCGCGTGAGTTTCGTATTGGACGAAACAGAATTTGACTAAACTTTTTTCGGGATTTATCTTGTTTTCCCCTGCCACAAATTTCATACTACTATTTCTCCAAACTCATCTCATCCATTTCGTTTCATTTCGCTTATCAGCCCCTCTGATGGTGCGTCAGGCTTGGTCGGCTGGCATCCTCGTCGTTCTAAGGGGCTTCGTCTCATTTCATCTCTCGACCCGATCCTGAGTTAGATCACGAATTATGGACGCTATTATTTATTTCTAACTTATTAAATACCGTATATTCTAAAATATGTTTTTAATGCCCGATTTTGTCCTTTTGGACATTTCCGGTGTTCTCTCCTGGCAATGGCGTAATTTTACCCCACTTCTGAGGTTGGGCGCCTGAAAGGCGGGGTTACGTTGCCCGTTGATATGATATGTGATGATGATAGTGGTGCGCCAGGAGAGTCCCTAATCCTAAGCTTAATCTAAGATACATGATGATGATTGCGATGGCCATATGCTATTCGGGGACCATTTGGGCCTTAAAGTTTCCTGATATTTGTCTTACAGTTGAGTAAAAAACCCCGATGAAAACCTCACCCAGGAAACTGTCCCGACCAGATATCGAACACGGGCCCGCTTCGTGACAAAGCAGCACGCTCCCTCCAAACCATAGCGGTGGACTATTCTAAAATATAGAATATGCTATTTTAGATTGTATTAAAACTCAGCAATTAAGATGGTACGGATATGTTCAGCGAATGGAAGAGGATCGACTACCAAAATGTGTTTTGGAATGGAAACCTGAGCGAAGGCAAGGCAGGGGAAGTCCTAAAACCTTATGGAGACAGAGAATATATCTACACCCAGGAGATTGGATGGACCGACAAAATTGGCTATTAGGAATCGGACGATGTCAAAGACATTAATCAACCGATGATCTATCTGTATTTCTTACAAATTGCTATCAAACTTCTGCTAGATTCAGGTTTTGAAAATCACGTTTTGTACTGTTTATGTGGTGTATGGTAAAGTAGGATCCATATTGGAACATTAAAAAATCACGTTTTGTACAGTTTATGTGGTGTATGGTAAAGTAGGATTCATATTGGAACAAAGAAATCACGTTTTGTACAGTTTGTGTGATGTATGGTAAAGTAGGATCCGTATTGGAACATTTAAAAAATGCACGTTTTTTTACAGTTTATATGGCGTATGTTAAAATAGGATCCATATTGGAACATTTTAAAAATGCACGTTTTTTACAGTTTATATGGCGTATGGTAAAGTAGGATCCATATTGGAACATTAAAAAATCACGTTTTGTACAGTTTATGTGGTGTATGGTAAAGTAGGATCCATATTGGAACATTAAAAAATCACGTTTTGTACAGTTTATATGGCGTATGGTAAAGTAGGATCCATATTGGAACATTAAAAAATCACGTTTTGTACAGTTTATGTGGTGTATGGTAAAGAGTAGGATCCATATTTGGAACATTAAAAAATCACGTTTTGTACAGTTTATGTGGTGTATGGTAAAGTAGGATCCATATTGGAACATTAAAAAATCACGTTTTGTACAGTTTATATGGCGTATGGTAAAGTAGGATCCATATTGGAACATTAAAAAATCACGTTTTGTACAGTTTATGTGGTGTATGGTAAAGTAGGATCCATATTGGAACATTAAAAAATCACGTTTTGTACAGTTTATGTGGTGTATGGTAAAGTAGGATCCATATTGGAAAATTAAAAAATCACGTTTTTGTACAGTTTATGTGGTGTATGGTAAAGTAGGATCCATATTGGAACATTAAAAAATCACGTTTTGTACAGTTTATGTGGTGTATGGTAAAGTAGGATCCATATTGGAACATAAAAAATCACGTTTTGTACAGTTTATGTGGTGTATGGTAAAGTAGGATCCATATTGGAACATTAAAAAATCACGTTTTTGTACAGTTTATGTGGTGTATGGTAAAGTAGGATCCATATTGGAACATTAAAAAATCACGTTTTGTACAGTTTATGTGGTGTAATGGTAAAGTAGGATCCATATTGGAACATTAAAAAATCACGTTTTGTACAGTTTATGTGGTGTATGGTAAAGTAGGATCCATATTGGGAACATTAAAAAATCACGTTTTTGTACAGTTTATGTGGTGTATGGTAAAGTAGGATTCATATTTGAACAAAGAAATCACGTTTTGTACAGTTTGTGTGATGTATGGTAAAGTAGGATCCGTATTGGAACATTAAAAAATCACGTTTTGTACAGTTTATGTGGTGTATGGTAAAGTAGGATCCATATTGGAACATTAAAAAATCACGTTTTGTTACAGTTTATATTGGGTGTATGGTAAAGTAGGATCCATATTGGAACATTAAAAATCACGTTTTGTACAGTTTATGTGGTGTATGGTAAAGTAGGATCCATATTGGAACATTAAAAAATCACGGTTTTGTACAGTTTATGTGGTGTACGGTAAGTAGGATCCATAATGGAACATTAAAAAATCACGTTTTGTACAGGTTTATGTGGTGTAGGTTAAAGTTAGGATCCATATTGGAACATTAAAAAATCACGTTTTGTACAGTTTATGTGGTGTATGGTAAAGTAGGATTCATATTTGGAACAAAGAAAATCACGTTTTGTACAGTTTATGTGAGTGTATGGTAAAGTAGGATCCGTATTGGAACATTAAAAAAATGCACGTTTTGTTACAGTTTATGTGGTGTATGGTAAAGTAGGATCCATATTGGAACATTAAAAAAATACACGTTTTGTACAGTTTATGTGGTGTATGGTAAAGTAGGATCCATATTGGGAACATTAAAGATTCACGTTTTGTACAGTTTATGTGGTGTATGGTAAAGTAGGATCCATATTGGAACATTAAAAAATCACGTTTTGTACAGTTTATATGGCGTATGGTAAAGTAGGATCCGTATTGGAACATTAAAAAATCACGTTTTGTACAGTTTATGTGGTGTATGGTAAAGTAGGATCCATATTGGAACATTAAAAAATCACGTTTTGTACAGTTTATGTGGTGTATGGTAAAGTAGGATCCATATTGGAACATTAAAAAATCACGTTTTGTACAGTTTATGTGGTGTATGGTAAAGTAGGATCCATATTGGAACATTAAAAAATCACGTTTTGTACAGTTTATGTGGGTTTATGGGTAAAGTAGGATCCATATTGGAACATTAAAAAATCACGTTTTGTACAGTTTATGTGGTGTACGGTAAAGTAGGATCCATATTGGAACATTAAAAAATCACGTTTTGTACAGTTTATGTGGTGTATGGTAAAGTAGGATCCATATTGGAACATTAAAAAATCACGTTTTGTACAGTTTATGTGGTGTATGGTAAAGTAGGATTCATATTTGAACAAAGAAATCACGTTTTGTACAGTTTGTGTGATGTATGGTAAAGTAGGATCCGTATTGGAACATTTAAAAAATGCACGTTTTTTTACAGTTTATATGGCGTATGTTAAAATAGGATCCATATTGGAACATTTTAAAAATGCACGTTTTTTACAGTTTATATGGCGTATGGAAAGTAGGATCCATATTGGAACATTAAAGATCACGTTTTGTACATGTTATGTGGTGTATGGTAAGTAGGATCCATATTGGAACATTAAAAAATCACGTTTGGTACAGTTTATTATGGCGTATGGTAAAGTAGGATCCGTATTGGAACATAAAAAATCACGTTTTGTACAGTTTTAGGTGGTGTATGGTAAAGTAGGATCCATATTGGAACATTAAAAAATCACGTTTTGTACAGTTTATGTGGTGTATGGTAAAGTAGGATCCATATTGGAACATTAAAAAATCACGTTTTGTACAGTTTATATGGCGTATGGTAAAGTAGGATCCATATTGGAACATTAAAAAATCACGTTTTGTACAGTTTATGTGGTGTATGGTAAAGTAGGATCCATATTGGAACATTAAAAAATCACGTTTTGTACAGTTTATATGGTGTATGGTAAAGTAGGATCCATATTGGAACATTAAAAAATCACGTTTTGTACAGTTTATATGGCGTATGGTAAAGTAGGATCCATATTGGAACATTAAAAAATCACGTTTTGTACTGTTTATGTGGTGTATGGTAAAGTAGGATCCATATTGGAACATTAAAAAATCACGTTTTGTACAGTTTATGTGGTGTATGGTAAAGTAGGATCCATATTGGAACAAAGAAATCACGTTTTGTACAGTTTGTGTGATGTATGGTAAAGTAGGATCCGTATTGGAACATTTAAAAAATGCACGTTTTTTACAGTTTATATGGCGTATGTTAAAATAGGATCCATATTGGAACATTTTAAAAATGCACGTTTTTTACAGTTTATATGGCGTATGGTAAAGTAGGATCCATATTGGAACATTAAAAAATCACGTTTTGTACAGTTTATGTGGTGTATGGTAAAGTAGGATCCGTATTGGAACATTAAAAAAAACACGTTTTTTACAGTTTATGTGGTGTATGGTAAAGTAGGATCCATATTGGAACATTTTAAAAAATGCACGTTTTTTACAGTTTATATGGCGTATGTTAAAATAGGATTCATATTGGAACATTTAAAAAAATTCACGTTTTGTACAGTTTAAGTGGTGTATGGTAAAGTAGAATCCATATTGGAACAAAAAAAAATCACGTTTTGTACAGTTTGTGAGGTGTATGGTAAAGTAGGATCCGTTTTGGAACATTTTAAAAAATCACGTTTTGTACAGTTTAAGTGGTGTGTGGTAAACATACTGGAATATTAAAAAGAATTCACGTTTTGTAACAGATTATGTGGTGTATGGTAAAATAGGATCCATATTGGAACATTTTTAAAAAGTTCACGTTTTGTACAGTTTATGTGGTGTATGGTAAAGTAGGATCCATATTGGAACATTTTTAAAAAAATCACGTTTTGTACAGTTTATGTGATGTATAGTAAAGTAGGATCCATTTTGAAACATTAAAAAAACAATTCACGTTTTGTACAGTTTATGTGGTGTATGGTAAAGTTGGATCTATATTGGAACAAAAAATCACGTTTTGTACAGTTTATGTGATGTATAGTAAAGTAGGATCCATATTGGAACATTTAAAAAATCACGTTTTGTATAGTTTATGTGGTGTATGGTAAAATAGGATCCATATTGGAACATTTTTAAAAAATGGCTCATCATTGTGTTTCATTAAAAGTTGAAACTAAACTAGCGAATCACTCTGTACACATGCCTTTGTTTTATACTTGATTTCATTACTTTTAATAATAGCATTACTAGTTGTACAAGTTATGAGCTAGATAATTGTATAAATGGCTTTCGCTAACAGGTATGACCAGGTGCCCGCTAATTGCATCGTGTCTTCAGACTTAAAAATCAATTTCTTCGGAATGTCGTATTCTAAAGATTCGACGTAAAATTACTTTGACATAATAAAAGTTTTTTTTCCGCAAAGGGATAATGATCGCATTATTGAGCAGGTAAATTGATTTGGTGAGCTAACATTAAATCTATTTGTAACGAGGGACCGCCATTATAGATCCAGTTTTTCCATGCGCTCTTTCTAAAATCAGATTTTTCTTAGGAAGCGAGTAATTCTTTTTTTGTATCTATGAGTCTGGACAAGTTGTACGTCGTACAAACTGATAAAAAAAATTCCACAGTTTGAAAATCAAAACCGTTCTTTCAAATATTTACTGATATATTAATATGGTCTTTAATATAAAATTATAGAATTTCACCTGAAAGGTCCGTCTCCTCAACTTAATTAATCATTTAGCTGTAGCACTTTCGGGACTTGCCCCATCATCAGCAGGATTCAAAACTGGTGTTTCACTGAAGATCTGGTAGAGGGGGTCGCATGTATTGGGTTTGTTTTCGTTTATCAGGCTGTCGTTGTGAGCTGCTTTCATGATTTCCATCTCTTCGAGTACGTTTATCTTCGCTGGATTATTTTCTCTGTGCATTACTGTTAGGGTGTTTTCAATATTTAACATGCGATGTCCTTCATGGAAAACGTGTTTTGCATAGCTTGATTTCTCTTCTGCGTGAATGAAGTCTCGAAAATGTTCTTTGAATAAACCTCAACGGAACACATCATGAATATTATAAAAGTTGAATATGGTCTTTATAAGGAAGGTATAATAAGAACAGTTAAGTCTCGTAGACTGCGATGGGCAGGACAATGGCACGAAAGAGGAATGAAAGACGTGCATGGAAGCTTCTTGTAGGAAAACCAAAGGAAAAAAGGCCAGTTGGTAGACCAAGAATGAAGTGGGAGAAAAACATTAATTATGATTTGAGGGAAGTAGATTATACAGGGGATGATTGGAGAACATTAGCTCAGGATAGGGATGTATGGAAAGCTTATGTTTGTGCGGCCATCAACCTACGGGTTCGATAGTGCCAGTGAGTTAGTTAGTAATATTAGTTTTATTATTATTGATTTCGTACATCTCAATGATGGATAAATCATATTTGAAGAGAAAAATTATACGCTCAGACCGGGACTTGAACCCGGGACCCTTGGTTATCTAGACCAAGTGCTCTACCAACTGAGCTACCTGAGCAAGTACCGATCTAAACGCATACCTTTCTCTATATACATTGTAATTTCCGTCCACCAAATTCTATGAATTACAATGTATATAGAGAAAGATTTGCGTTTAGATCGGTACTTGCTCAGGTAGATCAGTTGGTAGAGTACTTGGTCTAGAGAACCAAGGGTCCCGGGTTCAAGTCCCGGTCTGAGCGTATAATTTTTCTCTTCAAATATGATTTATCCATCATTGAGATGTACGAAATCAATAATAATAACATGGAAAAAGCCGTACTGGCTGTAATGTATAATTCCCAAATATGTCTTCTTAATAAAGGAGCCGCTATTTGCAAGATAGACGCATGGCTTCATAGCATTTGTTGAACGGGAATTACAATGTATATAGAGAAAAATTTGCGTTTAGATCGGTACTTGCTCAGGTAGCTCAGTTGGTAGAGCACTTGGTCTAGAGAACCAAGGGTCCCGGGTTCAAGTCCCGGTCTGAGCGTATAATTTTTCTCTTCAAATATAAAATATTATTTTTGTTCTTAGAATTTAATTCATTTTTGTTTAGAAAAGCTTTGGTACGAACTTGAGATCGTAATGTGTCAAAGGGATTCGTATTTCTGTTGTTGGGGATTTCATTGTTTTATTGTAGTAATAGACTGATTTAATTTAATTATATGAAGCAATAACGAATGATGGAAGAGGTTCTGATGATGTTTCAATCTTGATGAGCCGTTTAAGGCATGATTGTTTTTCAATACTTATCCACATTTCAAGGTATAGTCCATAGGTTCGCACTTTTCAGAAAACATCACTTTTTTTGTGATTTGGTCCTCTTTTTACAATTTCTTAAGTGATCCCATTACAGGCCTCAGGAGGCCCTTGGTCTAGTAGGAGATTAAGGCTCCCAATTTACTGGACAATCGGCACTTGATGTCAGCCTGGTTGTCAGCCCTGCGTGACGGCCGCCTTTACTCCCAGAATAAGCGTCTGGTACTCATTTACATTAGAGGCTGAGTGGAGCACAGGACCATAGTGCCGCCAGAAGATTTGGATCAGTTTAAAATTCCTGACCTCAACAGGACTCGAACCCTCAACCTTCCGGCTTGTAGTGTAGTGCCTTAACCACTACTCTACGGCTTGCCCCCTTTTACTATCTTTACAAACCTAAAATGTTAGTAGGCTATATGACATTTAATTACAGTGTAATGAGTTGCAACATGGAATTCAACATTCGATAGTGAATAACTGCTATGTAAATGATTTAATGCCTAGGAACAATAATCACAAATAGGAATGAGATGCAAAAATAAATTAAACATAGGCTCAATTCTGGAAATGCATGCTATTATGCATTGCAGAGACTTTTGATGTCCCAACTCCTTTCGAAAAATGTTAAGCTGAAAATATATAAAACTATTATTCTACCAGTTATATTATACGGGTGCGAAACATGGACTCTTACTTTAAGGGAGGAAAGGAGATTACAAGTATTTGAGAATAAAGTTCTTAGGAAAATTTTTGGACCAAAGAGAGATGAACAGACAGGTGAATGGAGAAGACTACATAACAATGAACTACATGGTCTTTATAGGAAGTCAGATATAATAAGAACAGTTAAGTCTCGTAGACTGTGATGGGCAGGACATGTTGCACGTATGGGGAATGAAAGACTTGCATGGAGGCTTCTTGTAGGAAAGCCAGAAGGAAAACGCCCAGTTGGTAGACCAAGAATGAGGTGGGAGAACAACATTAACTATGATTTGAGGGAAGTAGATTATACAGGAAAGGATTGGAAAGCATTGGCTCAGGATAGGGATGTATATAGAGAGCTTATGTCCGCGCGGCCATGAACCTACGGGTTCGATAGTGCCAGTGAGTAAGTAAGTAAGTAAGTAAATGATTTAAGTGTGAATCACCGCTGTTTATGTCACAGATACTCACGTGATTTATTTCAACATTATGAGCAATATTTCGCTTTGTGTCATAATTGCAATTTAGTATTCAAAAGCTATATAACTTCTCATTTCACTGTGACTTCAGTGAAGATCTCATTTGCAGAGGATCTTGTGCTGATTTACGGTGAGTAATATCAGTTAAGTAAAAAAGTAGACATCCTGCAATACTAATACTATGTTCATTAATGTATTAAAAATATATATATGTTATAAAAATTAAAACCGTTGACAGTTCTTATAAGAAGTACTGGTTGATTACTCGACAATTTAAATATTTAATAAAGCCTATTTTGCAAATAGAACCTTCCATCCATAGTAATTCTGCCCGAAGGCAGGTCCTTCACTGCAATCTTAGCATTTTCATGCTATGGCTTTACTAGGGAATTCTAGGTGTGGTAGCTTCCCGTTGCTTTCCACACCGGTGAAGGATGATGATGGTGATGGTGATGATGATAATGATAAGGATGATGATGATGATGGCCATATGATTTCGGTGACCGTTTGGGCTTTAAAGTTTTCCTGACATTTGTCTTACAGGTGAGGAAAAACTACGATAAAAACCTCACCCAGAAAAACTGCCCCGACCGGGGATTGAACCCAGGCCCGCTGCGTGACAAGGCAGCACGCTACCTCGAGACCACAGTGGTGGACAATAGAACTTTATTTAAAAGCAAATTAATATAAAAAACTGCAAAAATAAGGTTATACAAAACACTCATTAGACCAGTAGTTACATATGCTTGTGAAACTTGGGTCCTAAAAGAAACAATAAAACAGAAATTACTACTTTTTGAAAGAAAAATGTTAAGAAGAATATTTGGACCAAATAGAGGGACTGATAACTGTTGGAGAATCAAAACAAATAACGAACTAAACAAATTAATAAAAAATCAGAACATAGTAAACCATATAAGATCTCTCAGAATTGATTGGCTTGGACATTTGATAAGAATGGATGATCAGAGACTGGTCAAGAAACTCTACAAATGGAAACCTATAGGAGGCAGAGCTGTAGGAAGACCGAAGATCAGATTGGAGGATGACACAATGAACGATCTAAAGAAAATGAAAGTGACTAATTTGAATACGGCAAGAGACAGATTGGCATGGAGGAGGATTGTTGAGAAGGCCAAAACTTCCACTTTTGAAGTTGTCGTGCCTTAAGATGATGATGATGATGATGATGATGATGATTTAAGACTATCTAATACCCGGCGTGCGCTGCTACGCCTAAATAAATGAAAATTAATGTGTTTTTATGTTTGGTTGAATAAGTAAATGGAAAAATAAGTATACATTTATATTTTTTAGATACCCCGTGCTTATTACTCGGCGTTGCCCGGGAATCTACTTATCTCGATCTTCTTGACATAAATGAGCTCAAATACGAAAATTAATATGTTTTATGTTTAGTTAAATAAGTGCAACGAAAAATTTATATCGTAATTATTTTTAGATACCCCGTGCTGGTTATTCGGCGTTGTCTGGGAATCTACTCATCCCGATCTTCTTGGCATGAATGAGCTGAAAGACAAAAATTAAAGTACTTATTATGATTAGTTGAATAAGTAAAATGAAAAATAATTATAAATGTATATCGTAATTACTTTAAGATTCCCGTGCTGATTACCCGTGTTGCCCGGGAATCTACCTATCTCGATCTTTGAATAAATGAGGTTAAAGTCAAAATTCGTTATTGTGAGTTATCCGTAAAAGAATACTCGCCATGTGCTGCTAAGCTTGCACGGGAATCTACGTACTTGTCTCGATCTTCTTGACGTCAATGAAAGACAGAAATGGTTATTGTGAGTTATCCGTAAAAGAATACTCGGCATGTGCTGCTAAGCTTGCACGGGAATCTACGTACTTGTCTCGATCTTCTTGACGTCAATGAAAGACAGAAATGGTTATTGTGAGTTATCCGTAAAAGAATACTCGCCATGTGCTGCTAAGCTTGCACGGGAATCTACGTACTTGTCTCGATCTTCTTGACGTCAATGAAAGACAGAAATGGTTATTGTGAGTTATCCGTAAAAGAATACTCGCCATGTGCTGCTAAGCTTGCACAGGAATCTACGTACTTGTCTCGATCTTCTTGACGTCAATGAAAGACAGAAATGGTTATTGTGAGTTATTCGTAAGAGATAAACATATGCTGTTGTGCACTTTTTTGTAGAACTTTTTGATATATTCAATTCTGTGTACAATAATTTTGTGTATTTGTTATGGTTTAGGCAGCGTAAGCCATTTAAACTTACAAAAAGCAAAATTTGTTCACGGTTTTTCACTATAGAAGGTGATTTTTTAAGGGTGAAGGGCTTGAGCATTAAAACTCTCTTATAACCTGTAATCTTTTCGAGAAAATCCTGAACATTTTCAAAAAAGCCCTATCACAATAGGATCAACGGTATGGCCGCGCATAAAGTACGAACAAATAAACAAACATTCATTTTTATATATTAGATGATTCCTAGTTCTGGTGATGACAGAAAAAAGGGGTGAAAAATATATTAATGATGATTAGAATATCAGAGTCACTATTAAATTTGGTTATAATACAGACATAGTTCCCAAAAGCGAAAATCTTCTTGTATCTTGTAAGCCCATGTTTCCCTTGACAGAGATTTAGGCGCTCTCCCCCTACAGGAAAGAATTTGAACCATACTAATGAAGTTACACTTGTTTTCGTATAGATGTCATTTTTTAGTGGTCCGTGGTCAGCGTTCCGCCTCATACTGACATCTAGGAAACCAAGATAGTACTTACTTACTCACTTACTTACTCACTGGCACTATCGAACCCGTAGGTTCATGGCCGCGCGGACATAAGCTCTCCATACATCCCTATCCTGAGCCAATGCTTTCCAATCATTCCCTGTATAATCTACTTCCCTCAAATCATAGTTAATGTTGTTCTCCCACCTCATTCTTGGTCTACCAACTGGGCGTTTTCCTTCTGGCCTTCCTACAAGAAGTTTCCATGCACGTCTTTCATTCCCCATACGTGCAACATGTCCTGCCCATCGCAGTCTACGAGACTTAACTGTTCTTATTATATCTGGCTTCTTATAAAGACCATCTAGTTCATTGTTATGTAGTCTTCTCCATTCACCTGTCTGTTCATCTCTCTTTGGTCCAAAAATTTTCCTAAGAACTTTATTCTCAAATACTCGTAATCTCCTTTCCTCCCTTAAAGTGAGAGTCCATGTTTCGCACCCATATAATATAACTGGTAGAATAATGGTTTTATATATTTTTAGTACTAGGACGGGAAAATTCGGTAAATGTTGCTTAGAGGCCTTTTCATTCAGGCTTAAGGATATTTTACGAGCCTGAAAATCTTCAGACTCGGGACCCACGGCTTAAAGTCCCTCCCGGAGGACTTGCTCCTTGGATTTTTCCATCCTAAAAAATCCATCGACTCCAGCTGGGTTTGAACCCCCGACCCTCGGTACCACAGGCAAGGAAAAGCGAAAATTTTGGGTGGAAATAATGGGCAGTGCAAGGAAAATTGTTTTGGAAGATGTAACAGAAAATAAGGAATGGCAGGACTATCAAAAAATGACGAGTATATCTGAAAGAATAGAAGAATGGTTTCACTGGCCTTTAGAAGAAGAAGAAGAAGAAGAAGAAGAAGATGATTATTTGACCATGTTAAATGTTCAATTAGCTTGTAAAAAGAAATCTAAATTTATATTTGCTCTAAACTCGACTTCATTATTATCCAGTGTAAGATATATATATTAATTGGTGTTTCCCGTATAATGTATCATATTTATATTATTATTATTATTATTATTATTATTATTATTATTATTATTATTATTATTATTATTATCGTATCATTATTGTTATTACCCTATAAAATGTTGTTTGTACATGACATTTACATTGTTACATTTATTGTATCTTAAAGTGTTTATAATTAGTATAGTGTATATCTATATTTGTCGAATATTTATTTGTATTTGTACTGGTTGAGTGGAAGAGAGGGCCTTATGGCCTTAACTCTGCCAGAATAAATAAAGTATTATTATTATTATTATTATTATTAAAATATATATGTAGTCAATATGCCCATTTCACCAATTAATGTTTTAAAATGGTCAACAAGTTTCTACAGCCAAGCTGTCATTCTCAAGACCAGATATTGACTGAAGACAGAATTGATAATAAGTAAAGAAACCAGAAGATCCATTTTAACTAGATTTAATGAACATATTGCCCATTTCAGACTCAACAGAATTGAAAAATCTGGAGTTGCCCAACATATTTCTGAGTACGGTCATGCTATCAATAAAAGTAACCTTAGGCTGGTTCGTTCGGTCATGGATTTCAAATTCCTTAACGTCCTTGAAAGTTTGGAAATTTATAAAAATAAGGATAAAATAATGAATAAAGACAAGGGCCCTATTCCGTACAGCACCCTCTTTTCTCTAATTGAAACAAAAGAGGATTAGTTTTAGTATGTTTTATTGTTCACTTATGAATGATTGCGTCATGTGACGTAGTTTGTTTTTAACTGAATTTGTTTCTTTACTTATTATCAATTCTGTCTTCAGTCAATATCTGGTCTTGAGAATGACAGCTTGGCTGTAGAAACTTGTTGACCATTTTAAAACATTAATTGGTGAAATGGGCATATTGACTACATATATATTTTAATATTATATCACCAAGAAGATCACTTGTGTATTAAATTATTATTATTATTATTATTATTATTATTATGTATGTTGCTGTATTTCAATTCACTAATAAGATATAACAATTATTCTTCATACAGTAAATTGCCTGTGCGTTTAAGAAATTACATGTTTTTATCCAAAGAGAGGTGTTCAAATAAAGAAAATCAACTATTCCTATTTACATTTTTCTCATTTTTGTTTACTTGAATTTCCAAGTTAACATTCAAGAATAAATAAATCAGGCATTTAAATCTCTGAGGAACATGTAACGCGATATTTCCCGTATTAGCTGGGTTGGCAGTTCATATACTATTATATCCAAGTACACTGATCTGCAGTACTGCATATTTCAACATCATTACGTTAATAAAGCTGTGAGTTTATATAT
This sequence comes from Diploptera punctata, assembly GCA_030220185.1. Taxonomy (NCBI): domain Eukaryota; kingdom Metazoa; phylum Arthropoda; class Insecta; order Blattodea; family Blaberidae; genus Diploptera; species Diploptera punctata. Next base: position 387,756 of record JASPKZ010007560.1, read on the forward strand.
CAGTAGATAATTTTTTATTATATTAAACTGCAAAAAAATTTAAGAGAATCTGTGACGTCAGCGAAAAGGAATTTGTTTATATCATTATAGTCAGAATTCACTTTCCCACTCTTATGCAGGCAACATTTATACGTTGTGGTCTTTTGGACACAGATTCTGGGTACAGTTTTATTCCCGGTTAGGCCACATTATCATGCTTGGAAGTATAGTTTTTGGGGTTTAAGTTGAGACAGCTACCTGCTATATACAGTATGTTAGTAGTAGTAGGACTTTATTAGACAAAAAGTAAGATATTTACAATATTATTTACAAATACGGGTCGCACGGGCAGTAAGCCGTACGTGCTGTTAACAGTCCGTTACAATAAAGTAATAAATAGTAATAGTATAAAGAAAAACAAAAACAAAAGAAAACAATAACATTACAATTACATAAAAAACACAATAATATTACAATTACATAATAATACAATAACATTATACATTAATTAAGTTATATATAATTATTAAGAATTAATAGTAACCTTCGGTGGACTGCAGGATACACACTACTAGATCACAAAAAAAATGAAGACATCTTAGAAGAATTACACATGGAACCTTTAGAAAACAAAATTCTGATTATAAGTCAAGATGGATGCAACATGTTCATCGAATGGGAGATCACAGAATACCCAAACAAATGTTAAGATATCAACCTGCAGGAAGAAGAAGACTAGGACGTCCACTCAAAAGACTTTTGGATGGTGTTTCTCTTGAGGCCGAACCAGGTCAATAAATGGCCTAAATTCGTGAATGTACTATGATGATGATGATGAATTAATAGTATTGCATTTTGATAACACATATTTATTCATGAATGAGTGTTGTTCTTATTTTCCGCGTTTTGTCCAAAAATTTACCCAAGTTTATCCAATTTTCTAGATTTACCATTAACTCGTAGCATGCCAATCTTTCCCAATTTGAATTTAGAAATCTTTCCGGTAATAACTGACGTCTCCAATATCCTAAATCATCACATTTTCCTAATGTATGTATCTCGTCTTCAAAGTTCCCGCACATTGGACATATTCGCATATAGTGATCGTCGCTAATTTTTAGAAATTTCCATGCCCCTAGCCTAAACCAAACAAGCCCTGATCTCTCTTTAAATCCTAGGTTGAGTATATAAGATTCTTTTCCCCAAACGTGTTTTAGGTCTCTTTGTAAACACAGTGAGCGTTTTCCCGTACATTCGGCGAAAATATCTTGTTGGTTTATATCTAAGTACCTCCTCATTTTTCTCCACACATTCTTGCGATTTTCTATACAGGATGTTACCGAAATGAGTGCAGATTTTTCGTGTGGTGGTAGGGAACATCCATACAAGTATTTTAACACAATGAACCTTGGGTCGGAAATGCATTGTTGTGGGTCTACAGCATAAAACAGCATTTAAAATTGTTGAACACATTGTTGTTTATTTAGTTAATTCTAAGAAAACTGGAAGGTATTCCATGTTATTTTACAGTAATTGTTGGAAATGGCGACCATTGGCCTGGATGAACAGCTCCAGAGCTTGTAGCAAGGATCGTGGCAGCGGCTGCGGAAATCAGGGAGCACCCAGATATGCTTCTTAGAGTTCGTCAGTCCGAGGTGAGACGCGCAGAGCTGTGCATCCAGATCAAAGGTCGCCATTTCCAACAATTACTGTAAAATAACATGTAATACCTTCCATTTTTCTTAGAATTAATAAATAAACAACAATGAGTTCAACAATTTTAAATGTTGTTTTATTATGTAGACCCACAAAAATGCATTTCCGATTCAAGGTTCATTGTGTTAAAATATTTCCGAAAACGCCCCAGTTAACTTTATGTACACCATTTTAACAAAGTTAAGGACTACGGCACCTGCCAACAGGTACATTTTATTCACCTCAACGGAATTTGATCTTCTTATATCTTGTAAGCCCATGTTTCCCTTAACAGAGATTTAGGCGCTCCCCCCCTACAAGAAATAATTTGAACCATACTAATTTAGTTACACTTGTTTTCGTATAGATGTCATAGGAGTGGCCCTTGGTCAGCGTTCCGACTCATACTGACATCTGGGAACCAAGGTAGTACTAGGACGGGAAAATTCGTTCAATTATGCTTAGAGGCCTTTTCATTCAGGCTTAAGGATCTTTTACGAGCCTGAAAATCTTCAGACTCGGGACTCACGTCTTAAAGTCCCTCCCGGAGGACTTGCTCCTTGGATTTTTAAGGGGAGGAACAGTCTGCCATTGATTCCCAGGAATCGGTTGGAATATTTGCGATGTCTTCATCGTCTCTAGTCGAGATGTTATGTTGCGACAGGTGTACAGCCTTCTCTCTCAAGTCAAGCATTATGTGTTATACTATAGTGCATTACCATTGCGCCTATAGCAAATGCAACTACAAGCGAATTCAGATAGATCCACAAATACATTGAATCCCTTCCACCCGCTTCAAGGCATCGATCTTCCAGTAAGGATTTGATTATTTTTGTCGCCAGCGAGAAAATTGAGACATCGTTTCAACTTCTTACAAACAGCCACGAAATTGTTGTTACCTTTCTAGATATGTCACTTAATAACTCTTCAATTGTGGACAATTATTGTGGGAGAGATTTACATGTGTAGCGAGAGAGACAAATATTGCACTTTGGCACAAACGTTTCTGTAAAAAGTATTATCTATAAGAAAACAACACTTTTTTCTGCTTTCTGAATAGTGAAACAAGTTTTAAAAACGTGGATTTCTGTAGTCACACATTTCTAATTTTAAGTTTATATGAATCTAAATGTTTCATCACGTAGGAAAATTTGGAAGCGAACAATATAGGAGGAAGCAAAGGAAAGAGGGAAAAGCTGGAAACAAGAGAAACTTTACTGCTGCCCTTTTTTCCATTTAGGAATTATGGGAAAAAGAAAGAGGCACCTGAATAAAATTTGTCAGTTCTTCACAACCAGATTTGAAATGCGATGAAAATGGCCTCAGTTGTTAAAGAGTGCCATTAAATAGAAATATTAACTGTACTTGATATATTAGATGTCGCTTCTACCAGTCTGATAAGTGTGGTTCCTGACCTCAGAAAGCAGTATGATGTTGACTCAAGATGACGTAGAGAGAATTCATGTGTCAATCCATTGTCCGCCCACTGCTGAGTAATTCGTTTTATTGTTAATCCTTTCTCCCGCAAAGAATACATGTTCATATTATCAGGAATACAGGAAGTCTCGTCACTGGTACTTCATTATATCATGGATTCGATTGTTAATAATACTGACTTCAGTTTAAGGGGGGTGATGGGTGAGATTTTCGACATTTTCGGTCAAATTTAGCATGTTTTGTTTTTTTGCATTAAAAAGTAATATGTACCGTAAAGTATAAATAAGTTGGTGAAGTTTCAGTGTCCTATAGCGCTTGTAAGTCTCCCTAATGAGTGTAGGAGGGCATGTATGCTACATTCTAATTTAATTGCATGCAAACTTTCAACTCAGTTTAACGTTTTTTGAAAGGAGTTGGGACATCAAGAGTCTCTGCAATGCATGCTATTATGCATTGCAGAGACTCTTCATGTCCCAACTCCTTTCAAAAAACCTTAAACTGAAAATATATAAAACTATTATTCTACCAGTTATATTATATGGGTGCGAAATATGGACTCTTACTTTAAGAGAGGAAAGGAGATTACAAGTATTTGAGAATAAAGTACTTAAGAAAATATTTGGACCAAAGAGAGATGAACAGACAGGTGAATGGAGAAGACTTCATAACAATGAACTACATGGTCTTTATAGGAAGCCAGATATAATAAGAACAGTTAAGTCTCGTAGACTGCGATGGGCAGGACATGTTGCACGTATGGTGAATGAAAGACTCGCATGGAAGCTTCTTGTAGGAAAGCCAGAGGGAAAACGCCCAGTTGGTAGACCAAGAATGAGGTGGGAGAATAACATTAACTATGATTTGAGGGAAGTAGATTATACAGGGAATGATTGGAAACCATTAGCTCAGGATAGGGATGTATGGAGAGCTTATGTCCACGCGGCCATGAACCTATGGGTTCGATAGTGCCAGTGAGTAAGAGTAAGTAAGTGTGGGCAATGTTTATTAGTTGAGATGACAACAGGCCGTGATACTTAATCAGTCATAAAATGGCGGCAAGTACGTATTTATAGTTTTATATTGTTTCAAATAAAGCTCAGTTCATTTAAAATGTAGTGTTTTGATTCGTATAATGTATATTAACACTACCTTTTGGATATATTTTTGTATATACATTGTACGTAGTATACATAAAGGACAGGTTTTACTTTCCCCACGAGGTTGGCAATGTAATATTACAGTATAGTTATCTACGTTGGCAACCCCGAAATGTAGGAAGTTGAACTTTCAATCATGGTCGCCATTGCTGTAAGTACGACAAATCTCTATAGCGCAAAAATCATATTTGTTGGCTTTTTTTAATGTAGTATGTGCAATGGACCGCAGTCACATTTTGAGGCGTTAAAGAAGAAAGTAAAATGAAAAACTTTTTAATATCATATACATCCACCGTTTGCTGCTAATATGAATTTATTGAGAGTCTGGGAGCGTACGTATTCCGTGGCGTAATAACTTAGATTAGTTGACATCTCTGTAATATATACATACATACATACATACATAGTGTTATGCCCAATGTATATTAATTGTCAGTGTCCTGAATACAATAATTTGAAAAATTTTAATTGACTGTGATATACAAGTGTTACAAATTACGATGAGATTTTTGACAGATAATGCGACATTAAAATGCCGTTGTGAGTTAAAATTCCTTACCTCAATAAAATTGGCGGTTATTAAAAGTGGAGAATAAAGACGTTTAAGCAGGTTTATCTAAGATTCACAACGGTTGTTCGCATTTTTTATTAGCGGTCATTAATTCAGTTTAAGGACTGGGTTTATGGTGCATTGCGGCCTATGTCTCTATCTTGTAGACTATAATAAAACCCGTGGGAGGTAAACAAGACCTTCCAGTTCTTTTTTTTAATTTAAGAGGGGGATTTCTGAAACTTTTTTACAATTACTGCTTCTGATACTATTGATAGTTGTGGTCTCATTTATGAAAATGATCAATAGAAAACATTGATTATACTTATTTACTCACTGGCACTATCGAACCCGAAGGTTCATGGCCGCGCGGACATAAGCTCTCCATACATCCCTATCCTGAGCTAATCCTTTCCAATCATTACAATTATTACTGACATATTTTACTGAAGTACGTAGCGATATACTTTTCTCCAGAGACAGGTTGCCAGCCTGACGCCTAACCCCCAGACACGGAGGACCTGCGTTTCATTTTTTAGGGTTCTTTCCCTTAGCAGAGCAGCAATTTGGAGCCAGACAGGCTAGTAAATAAGCCTAAACCGTGAAGAAGAAGAAGAAGAAGAAGAAGAAAGAGGAGGAGGAGGAGGAGGAGAAAAGCTCCCTTAGCCGACAGGTCTCAGTTTTAAGGCGCTGAGAACTCGCCATTCGTTCCATCCTGTTAGCTACAGTCTATTGCGACTGCAGAGCATAAGATTATAAGAGCATAATACAGAATATTTTGTTATATGGAAGTGAAACTTGGTCTTTGACGGAATTACAAAAGAATAAAATCAGAACAGCCTCCAAAAAACAAGACAGGATAAAATAAGAATTGAATTCCTTTGGAAAGAAATGAATGTCACCACATCTGTTGTTAAGAGGATTGGAAATCAAACGCTTAAATGGTATGGCCATGTACAAAGAATGGAAAATGAAAGATGGCCAAAAAATATATACCAATGGTCACCCCATGGAAGAAATAAACGTGGCAGATCAAGATGGAAATGGAAAACCTACGTCAAAACTATAATGGATGATAGGAATTTGGAAGAGGGAGATTGGAATGATAGAGATAAATGGAAACTGAAGACGGCCAACCTATAAGTGGGGGAAAGCCGAAGAAGAAGAATAAGAAGAAGATGATTACAATTGTTACTATTGTTATTATTATTATTATTATTATTATTATTATTATTTATTATCATTGGAATGGTGTCCACCTGGAAGAAGAAGGAAAGGAAGACCTCGAAACTCGTGGATGCAAGATATAAGAACTGGAATGAGAACAAGAGAAGTGGAGGGCATGGAGTGCATGGATAGAGACGAGTGGAGAAGGAAAATAAAACATTAGGCACAGAAAGATGTGTAAACATTAAAAGTCCGTATATCCATCCATAGTAATTCTGCCCGAAGGCAGGTCCTTCACTGCAATCATAGCATTTTCATGCTATGCTTGCAGCTTTACTAGGGAATTGTGTAGGTGTGGAAGCTTCCCGTTGCTTTCCACACCGGTGAAGGATGGTGGTGGTGATGATGATGATGATGATGATGATGATGATAATGATAAGGATGATGATGATGGCCGTATGATTTCGGGGACCGTTTGGGCCTTAAAGTTTCCCTGACATTTGTCTTACAGGTGAGGAAAAACCCCGATAAAACCTCACTATATAAATAAATAAATAGATATTATTTGAGGAATTTGGTTAACTACAATTAAATATCTCCTCCAGATTCAGAAAATCAGCTATGAATGCTGGTAGACCCGACATGTTGACCATATGTCACCACTGTACTGGCTAGATTTGATCATTCATCTGTGTAGCACATGTGAATCTGAGGTCAGCAGTCCAGGCCTGTCGTGCCATGGAGTTAGTTATATTATTATTATTATTATTATTATTATTATTATTATTATTATTATTATTATTATTATTATTATTTTAAGTCCTTTTGACTTCATCAATCCACTTCATAGTATCCACCGGAGCTTTACATCTGTTTTCGTAGAATTCCATTATCTGCTTTGTAAACCTATTTGAGTTCATTCGTTTAATATGTCCACAAAATTTTAACCTTCATTTATTATTTATTATTGTATATTATTTATTATTTTCAAAGCACCATCGTGAAAAAAATAATGTACAACACACGTTTGAGAAGTTTAATCATGTTCTCGCTTCTGTAAAAACCACTTCCCAACCTCGCATTGCAATAAAGATGAGATACATATATTAGGAAAATGTAATGATTTAGAATATTGGAGACGTCAGTTATTACCGGAAAGATTTCTAAATTCAATTCGGGAAAGATTGGCATGCTACGAATTATTGGTAAATCCAGAAAATTGGATAAACCTCGGTAAATTTCTGGACAAAACGCGAAAAATAAGGACAACACTCATTCATGAATAAATATGTTATCAAAATGCAATACCATTCATTATTAACAATTATATATAAATTAATTAGTGTATAATGCTGTTGCGTTATTATTTAATTGTAATATTAATGTGTTTTCTTTATGTAATTGTAATGTTAATGTTTTTTAGTGTATAATGCTATTGTGTTATTACTTAATTGTAATATTATTGTTTTCTTTATGTAATTGTAATGTTAATGTTTTTAGTGTATAATGCTATTGTGTTATTATTTAATTGTAATATTATTATTGTGTTTTCTTTATGTAATTGTAATGTTATTGCTGTTTTTGTTGTTTATTTTTCTTTACACTAGTACCAATTATTACATCCATATTTGGTTCGTCTTCCGGGCTTATAGGCCGTGGTCTGGTTGTCTTCTTACTCGACATTTCGTCTACTGCTGCGGTAGACATCATCAGGAGATACTGCGTGCTTTCTGTGAACTCCTCAACAGTCGGCTGCAGACTGGCTGGTCGTTGGAAACTTTCTCTCTGCTTATAGCTAAACCCCGGGTGGAGGGGAGGTTTTCTGCGCGCACCGAGTTTTGCGCTGTATTGCCGTTTGCAGAAGTCATAGGCTTCGTTGTCGTGTTATGCAGTGCTGGGATCCAAATTTTGTTTATCTTCAAGGTTTCTTCTTTTTTCTTTTTTTTTCTTCTTGAAACCTTGAAGATAAACAAAATTTGGATCCCAGCACTGCATAACACGACAACGAAGCCTATGACTTCTGCAAACGGCAATACAGCGCAAAACTCGGTGCGCGCAGAAACCTTCCCCTCCACCCGGGGTTTAGCTATAAGCAGAGAGAAAGTTTCCAACGACCAGCCAATCTGCAGCCGACTGTTGAGGAGTTCACAGAAAGCACGCAGTATCTCCTGATGATGTCTACCGCAGCAGTAGACGAAACGTCGAGTAAGAAGACAACCAGACCACGGCCTATAAGCCCGGAAGACGAACCAAATATGGATCAAGACGCCGGCCGTGAAAGCCTACAATTATATATAACCAACTATTACTTTATTGTAACGGACTGTCAACAGCACGTACGGCTTACTGCCCGTGCGAGCCATATTTGTAAATAATATTGTAAATATCTTACTTTTTGTCTAATAGAGTCCTACTACTACTACTACTACTACTACATAATATATCAGGATCTTAGGAGCAACATCATAGGATGTTGACATTAAATATTGTCTTGAATAGAGACTGTTGCATATTTAAGAAAGGAAGAACAATGTTGCTCTTGCATGCCTGTTGATAGTACGTCAGTAGCGTTTTTGTTCAGCGTTCAATCGTCAATACGGAGTTGATATTTACAATCGAAATCAGTTACATCGTGACACGGTCTTCGTCCTCTCGTACACGTCATCTTGTTGTCATTGCTATTGTTATTGTTGGTCAATAAAATAAAATAAAATCTGTTCCTGTTTGTTGGCGTCACATTCCATCATGGAGGCCGATACTCGTGACAACTGTGCCTCAACATCTTGCAATGAACTATAACATCCGGATTGATTTTTCCATTTGAAGCCATGTCAATAATGAAATAATAGAACAGATAGCACACTTTAACTATCTTGGTTCAGATATAACATATAGCTACGATTGGGATATACATAATAAATTAAACCGATATCAAATTATGTGTGGCACCATAAGAAGAACCCTCCGAAAGACTCGAAGTGAAACTCAACTCAGGTTTTATAAAATCATGGCTGTTCCTGTTCTTTTATATGGATATGAATCTTCGGTACTTGCAAAAAAAGATATCTCACACCTTCAATTCACTGAAATGATTTTTTTAAGATCTGTAAAAGGATGTACACGCATGGATCGATTTCACAATGAATCAATAAGAAATGAACTGGCATGAATTGGGAATGAATGACGTGCATGGAAGCATCTTGTAGGTAAACCAGAGGGAAAACGCCCAGTTGGTAGACCAAGAATGAGGTGGGATTAACCGTGATTTGAGGGAAGCAAATTATAAAGGATTGATTGGAAAACATTAGCTCAGGATAGGATGTTTGGAGAACTTATGTCCGCGCGACCATGAACCTGCGGATTCGGTAGTGCCAGTGAGTTAGTTAGTCAAGTTAGAATATAATTACAACAGCAGTATGAAAATATTTTTTTTTAAATTGTGAATTGTGCGAAAAAAAAAGAAGATAAGAAACCAGGTAGCTGATTGTAGAGTGAAACAGATTTATCAAGCTATACAAAACTGCCAAGAAAAATTGCATTCGCACGACACAATAAATATAGAGAAAGACACAGAAGGATTTCATATTGAAAAACCTGGATTATCTAATCTGTTTATGAATGAAATTGTAGAAATATGTAGAGGAACGCAGTACTGTAGTCAGATATGGCAAATACTGAAATTTGGATCGAATCCTGACGGCGTCAGAATTTTTAAGCTGACAGAATAATGGCTCTGGAGTCGACACAGCCTCAAACGGAAATGAGTACCAGACTATGTTCTGGGGATAGATGTGTCAGTCATACAGGGCTGACAACCCGGCTGACATCTGTAACCAATTTTAATTTAACGTGATATTTCTGTGCCGAATTGTAATTATTTAACGAAATAGCTTTGTGTAAAACTATGACAGGGAACCTACCATAACTTTTTTTCTCACCCGAAGAAAGCCACATTCAGGATTAAGTTATAAATGAGATGAAAACAGAAGCTAGTACATTCCATACCCCATCCATTGTGAAATGTCATCAAAATTGAGAAGAAGATGTGCTAAATATTAATTTTATCTTTTGTTTTAATTTTCTAAAGCAGACGCCAGTATGTTAGACAGGCGAATAGCGCAGACTACATAACAGTGAGCTACATTATCTTTATGGGAAACCAGATATATTAAAAAAATTAAGTCTCATAGACTGCGCTGAGCAGGACATGTGGCACGATGCCTTTACTTATCGAATAATGCAAAAATCGGAATTTTACTCTTGTATACAGTTACGGGGTTTTGATAGCCAGCCGACAATGAAGTATTGGATTGGATTGTTTGTAACGTAGCAACGGTCGAATGGTTAAAAATTTCGGATGGATAAATATCATTCTAGTATGTAGATTTCTGTAGTGCCGTGAGCGATTGGAAAATGTTAGTTCAGGATAGCGATATATGGATTGCTTCTGTTCGCGTGGCCATGAACCCTCAGGTTCTGGGATATGGACGTTAGGTAAGTTTGAATACATTCATTATATAGACTGCAGAAATAGTTCATATTAGAATACAGTAATACATATACTTGTTATTAGACACTGCAGCTTCATTTAATTATTATAATGATATTGTGAAAAGAAAAATTAATGTCTGAACCAGGAATCGAACCATGGACCTCTAGTTCTCCAGACTAGTGTGCAGCCCACTACACCATTCTAGACCTGGCACAAACATTAACAATTCTTTCCACATATACAAATCTATAATTCTCGTTTCGTCCGCTGTCAGGTAGGTGACACCACCATCGCAATATCATTATAATATTATAATATGATCAATTATTGGAACTGTGTTAAAATAACAGTATTGGAAAATGTTAAATAACATCGTTTACTGCTTATAAAAGTGGTGGTGTAAAATTATGAATTATAGATACTTCTAAACGAAGCCGGCTGTTGGCGCGTAGAGAATTGAGTAGATAAACAAGAAAGAGAAAAGGAAAAGAGACAATATTTTAAAATTATTCATCTAGTTGTTCTGATATTTTTGTATGAAATTTTTATACAAACATTTACACTAAAAAGATAAAACGAACTCCCAATAATAGAAATACCTTAATGAAATATGAGAATGAACGTGCCGAACATAAGGAATAAAAACATCCTTACAGACTTTTACAGACTTAATAATCTTATATATAAAAATCAATGTTTGTTTGTTTGTTTGTTTGTTTGTTCGTATTCTATGCGCTGCCATACCGTTGATCCGATTTTCATAGGGTTTTTTGCAAAATGTTCAGACGATTCCCGGGATGAACATAGGCTATAAGAGAGTTGTGATATTTAACCCCTTCACCCCTAAAAATCACCCTTTGTAGTGAAAAACATGAAATAAAGTCCCTATTTTGACGCTAAAATGGCTTACGCTGCCTAAACCATAACAAATACATCAAATTAATGTACTCAGAATTGAGCATCTCCAAAAACTCTACAAAAAAGTCCGCACAGCATATGTTTATCTTTTACGGATAACTCACAATAACCATTTTTGTCTTTCATTGATACCAAGAATATCGGGATAAGCAGATTCCCAAACAGTGTACGGCTGGTGGTAAAAACATATTAGCATTTATTTATGAGTAGCAGCGCACGCCGGGTATTACCTAGTATGTATTATATAATATCGTTGGTTGACAAGTACATAATTACCACATGATTTTAATTAAATTTGTAAATATCCATTTACGTTCTACCTGTTATATTATATGGATGCGAAACATGGACTCTTACTTTAAGGGAGGAAATGAGATTACAAGTATTTGAGAATAAAGTACTTAGGAAAATTTTTGGACCAAAGAGAGATGAACAGACAGGTGAATGGAGAAGACTACATAACAATGAACTACATGGTCTTTATAGGAAGCCAGGTATATTAACAACAGTAAAGTCTCGTAGACTCCGATGGGCAGGACATGTTGCACGTATGGGGAATGAAAGACTTGCATGGAAACTTCTTGTAGGAAAGCCAGAGGGAAAACGCCCAGTTGGTAGACCAAGAATGAGGTGGGAGAATAACATTAACTATGATTTGAGGGAAGTAGATTATACAGGGGATGATTGGAAAGCATTAGCTCAGGATAGGGATGTATGGAGAGCTTATGTTCGCGCGGCCATGAACCTACGGGTTCGATAGTGCCAGTGAGTAAGTAAGTAATATCCATTTACTTACGAATCGGACTTGAACCACTAAAAATTGTAATTTTATTTACCTAAAATAACGAAAAAGTTATACAATTACCAGCATAACTCTGAAAATGTACTAATCAGAACTTTTATATTTCTAGGAAATTACATTCAAAAATAATTTTGATGCAATGAAGAAAAACAAGGCGAAGGTGGTGACTGAAAAGAATAGTGATGGAAGTCATTCAATTAATCCCAGCACTATAAGTATATAAAATAATTACATGAGGAGGAAAAACTGTAGAGTAACTGTTTGGTAAGAATATTGTAGCCTGGATGGATGAAACAAAATGGATGATTTCATTAAACAATGCATAAGTTGATTTTTTTAATATTAAGATGAAAACAGGTTATTGCACAACAATTCAAATATTAATATTATTTAATATACTTTTTTTTTTACTTGCAGAACCATTGCTGAAGAAAACGGAACTTCAAACAAAATCACATACAGGTTGTTTTTATATTTAATTGAAAATTTCTTCAAGACAGAGAAAAATATTACATGGGATTTAATTCTGTTGCAGCTACTATTTTCCGCTAGTTTTCTGTCACTTGGAACTGTTTACTCTTGAGGAGAAATGATACCAAACAATGTAGTAAACACCTTTATTCTCGTTTTGTCATACTGCGATACTCAAAAATGAGAGATTTTCTAGAAATGCAATATAGATATGTAAATAAAAAAATCATCACTCCACATACGCAGATATTATTTGGCGTAAAATTGGACGAAGTTGTAGATAAGGTATATGCCAATTCTTGGCTCACAAAAGTTCCACATTTTGTCTAATAGTGTCTTGTGGATCATGGCTGAAACCTATATTAGTTTGTTTTGTGCTGACATGATGCCTTTCTTGTTTTTCAGGTAATTCAAGTAGGATTAGGTCCAGTAATCAACAGTGAGCGTTCTTGTGCTACCAGTGAAATTCCCCGCTGATCGAACAGTACCCTAGTGCGGTAAGTAGACCAGTGTCATTGGTAGTATCACCGTTGCAACCCTGTACGGGGAGGGCATATATAAATTTCCCTGGTTGGTAGACAGTATCGACACCCAAGTGCCTAGGGGTATAGCTAGGCCACCCTCATTATTATTAGGATTATCATTATCAATTTTTCTTCATTATAGTAGATATTCTTCAGTAAAAATGTATTTTGCTCCGCTACATATTTCTATTCTCAGCATCTTCTTCTTTGAAGTCTCTACTCAACATGTTTCTTCTCACTTCATCCATCCACTGTTCCCTGAGTGTCCCCCTCCTTCTCCTGCCTTCAGCATTCCAATCTAGCATCATTCTTGGGACTCTTATTCTCCATCCTCTTCAGATGTCCATACCATTTCAATCTTCATTCTTCTATGATATTATATCTAACATTCATTATTTCTCCAATTTTCTGGTACCGAATTTTCTTTCTCGATTTTCTTCATGCCCTTTACCAAAAAATCCATCTCTGTTGCTAATAATGTTTTTGTTTGCTGTCTACCTAAAGTCCAGGTCCCTAGACCATACAACATAACACTTTGTACTAATTATTTAAATATCAGCGTCTTGGTTTTATTTGTAATATTTTTACTCCATATCACTGAATTTCACATTCCAATTTCTTTTCTTCTTTCACTAATTATTTTCTTAATTTCAATATAACTTTTCCCATCTGATTCTAAAATTGACCCTAAATATATGAATTTTCCAACTTTTTATTTTCCACATTTCACACTGTAATTTGTCTTCATTCTCTAGTTCTGTTGTGAGATATTCACTCTAGATAGCTTACTTCCCATTTTAATTTGGTATCTATTTCCTGAATATATTGATTTTAACATTTTTATTGTTTTTTCATCTATTAATGCTTCTTTCAGTTCAGCCATAATAGTTTCCTCCGGACACTATCGTATGCCTTTTCCAAATCTATGAACATTCTTGATTTTTCCTTACATTTTTCCAATAAGAATCTTAGTGTAAAAGTGTGATTTATACAGGACCTTCCAGCAGAAAATCTACATTGTTTCTCAGTGTCAATTGTACCTTTCTTCTACATGTTGTTTCACAATTTTCAGAAACACTTTCATTATAGGTTCCATTACACAAATTCCTCGATAGAGCATCATTTTCTGTCCCTTTTTTGTATATGGAAGTGATGTATCCCAATCTCATCTGTTTGGTATTACTTATACATTTAAAATCTTTTTATATAATTTTGCGAAACTTTTTACTAATTTTGGTCCTTCATATTTTAACATTTCCAAATGTATTCCTCTTGGTCCAGTTGCCTTTTTGTTTGTCCCCAATGCTATAAAGTATTGTACATCCTCTACAGTTAATTCCCAATCTATTTCTGTATTTTGAAAAACTTCATCATCTTCTTGAAACTCTGTTGGATTATTATTATTCCAAAGTCATTAAATGCAGTTTTATTATAATTTGTAATAATATTTCAGGTTGAAATTATTCTGGGGCATATGGTGGACACGTCCTGAGGTTCCATGAAACATGCAGGTAATATTTTACTTTATGACTTTATAAATGTATGTAATTTATAATGTGTTTGAGTGGGTTAATGTTATTTAATGTTTTTATAGAATTTGACATTGATCAGGTGCATTATTTAAATTCAAGATTCAGAGACAATGATCCTGCACATTTTTTTACCTCAGCCACAATACTATTTTGGACGAACCGTTGTGAAACGTTTGTTAATACAAGGATGGGATGTGCCTTAACTACAAATTCATCTAATTTTATGTCAAACAATATCTACTTATGTGGGTGATAACTTTTTAATGTACATTTCTAAATTTCATATCTACAAAAACCTCTCATTGTGAACATTTACGCCAAACAATATCTATTTATGTGGTGTGAGGATTTTTTTAAAATTACAATCTCTATATTATATTTTCAGAAAACCTCCCATTTTGAAGTATCGCAATTACAGCAGATGTACCATGTGTTAAGCTAATTACCAACGTGAAGATGAATGTGGTGCACTATATTTGTATAGAGAACCTCTGAATTCTATCCAGCGTAAATTGATGTCTAGTGACATAAAATATAATATGATAGCTGTATTCAGAAATTAGTTCCCGTGTAATATTTTTTCTTCCTTCAAGAAATTTTCAATTATATATCAAAAACCTGTATGTAATTTGTTTCAAGTTGTGTTTTCTTGAGCAATGGTTAGATACATACATAATCTGCACTCTAAGTGTAACTCTTGTTTAAATATTAAGTTTATATTCAGTTCACATAATATTTTGGAAACGTAATTTTTTGAAGTGAATGTTATACTAAGGTTCTCTATTTTCCGTATTTCTAATTCATAATACCTGTCTTTGGAATTTTTTTATGAAAATATTTTTATATATTGCTTTACAGAAAATAATTATTTTGCTAAGAATGTGCATAAAAGGTAAATTAATTCATATTAACTTAAATATTTTTATCGATAAATTTACAATACACTGAAACATGTTAAAATATTTTTATAATGTTCAATTATGTTTCAAGCTGAAATAACATCATGTGGAACAACAAGAGACTAATTTTCATTGTGTAAAAATCACAGAGAAGCATTTTGTATGTACTGTGCATGGAATATGGACCTTAGTTCCTACATTATTCCATTTTAAAAGCTTCCATTTAGGAACTACTATTAACATAAATAATAACTAACTGGCACTATCGAGCCTATAGGTCCATGGCCATCCTTACATAAGCTCTCCATACATCCTTCCCTAAGCTAATGTTTCCCAATCATATCTGGTATAATTTAATGTAATCATTGTTAATATCATTCTCCCATCTCATTATGTTCTGCATACTGAGGTTTTCTCAAGTTTCAAGTCCTCTTTCATTCCTCAATCGTGCCACATGTCCTCGCAACCTTAACTGTTCTTATTACATCTGGTTGCCTATAAAGATCATGTAGCTCACAATAAGTAATCTCTGTTCATCTATCTTTGGTCCAAATGAGTGATTAAGCAATGAAATAGAACATTGACAGGCGCAGAACAAGAAAATTGTATGTTCTCTTTTAAGACTCTCAAGATTAGATTTAAAAAATAAATTTAGATATTGGAGAACAATTTAATGTCATAAATCTTCTTCTTCATGAAATTAGGCCTTTTGACCTGTTTTCATATCAAGTGGGATTTAATGAATCCTCCCATCTAGTAAATGGGCGTCCAACATTTCTATGTCCTATTGGTTTGTACTTTAGTAACAGCTGAGGGATTCTATCTGTTGGCATTCTCTTAACATGTTCATACCAGTTGTTTCTCATGTTGTCAATTATATTTCTTAAATTAAAAATATTTAAGTTCCTTCCTAATATCCTCACTTCTTTTCTTTTCCAAAATTGTTACATATGTCATAAATAAGTCAATAAATTAGAACCGCGTGAACACAAATGGCTAAAACATGTTCGAATAATAAATACAGAGAGAATACTATGGCAAGCAGTTGCACAGCTCTTTGTGGTTTGTACAGTAAGCTCAGCTCTGTTATATTTATATCATAACCATATTGTGCAAATTATAATAGGGATTTTAAAACTGTGTCTTGTAGGGGGAGGCACGAGTACTTTTAAAAATGTTCAATATGATATCATAGGGCCAATGGTATTCTACTTCCTTCACAGTAACCTCTGCCCGCTCCTGGAATCTCCTTCCTCAAGATATCAGGGGTTGCCGCACACTTGGCACCTTTAAGTCTCGCTTATACAGTTACCTGTTGTCTAATAATTAATTTTTCTCTATTTATTTAATTTTATACTATGTCATTAATCTTTTCCTCGTTTTTTTATATATCTTGTACATATTATATATTTAATTCGTTAAATTTAGAGTAAATCAAAATACATTATAAATATTAATTGTATTGTATTCATAACTTGTAATCGTTTATATATATATATATATATATATATATATATATATATATATATATTGTAATTTAGATGTAAGACTATTTTTTTTGTATTTTTTAAAAACCTGGTTGAGTGGTAGACAAGGCCTTAAGGCCTAAACTCTGCCAGGTAAAATAAAGCTATTATTATTATTATTATTATTATTATTATTATTATTATTATTATTATTATATACCCCCATACATTCCTATGTGGGGAGATTGGTGCTCCCTAATGGCAGCTTCTTTCCCGAATTAATCAGTTATGCTTATTTCCTACAGATGTCAGCGAGTGGCATGTGATCAACATACCACTAGTTGGTATTACATGGATGGAGGAAGACCAATTAAATTTTACTCAGAAGCAATAATTCAGGCTTGAGGTTCTTTTACGAGCCCAAAAATCTTCAGACTCGGGATCCATTGGATAAATTCGCTCCCCGAGAACTTGTCCCTTGATTTTTTCCATCCTAAAATTCCATTGACCCTGAATGTAATTTCGACCCCTGTTTTGAATTTGTCGTTTTTCTTCTTTTAATTAAGGGATTTGAATTTTGTTTAATTACAGTGATTATCATTAGGGTTGTAACTATGAAATAGCATTGTTATTTTATTCAAATATGGAAACATCTTCACAATTTATAAACTTTTTTACATTACAAGAAAGGTCCACTTTAACCTTCATATTCAGGCAAAGTAAGACCCCAGAGTCCATCCTTAGCATTTAGACTATTTTCAGTTTATTTACTCTATTAATTTATACAGACAGGCAGAGATTAGGGACTGTCAATCGCTATCATTATTTAAATCCAAATTAACTGATATCTTAAGTTCGACACAATGAAAACATTAACTGCATAACAACTATATAGAGCATTCCATTAATAATCATCTAGGAAGCTACTTACTTTATTTTATATCATTTTAATTTTATTATATTCTATGTTTTTGTTAGTATTAGCTAGTATTAGATCACATCATCATTGTATTTTGTTTAGTCTGTATTTTAATAATATCTTAAAATTGTAATATGTATGTAATTTTTGTATAATTCTACTATTCGCTGGTTGAGTGGAAGAGAAGGTCTTATGGCCTTAACTTTGCCAGCTAAAATAAATCATGTTATTATTATTATTATTATTATTATTATTATTATTATTATTATTATTATTGTTATTATTATTATTATTAGTCTGAAAATATTTATGACTGATCATAATTAAAAAGTGTTGATATTGATTTAATGTTATGAAAAATTGTTGATTATAAATTATAGCGTTTACGCGTCATTCAACTGCAGAAGGTTTTTGGGTTTAGTAAAATGACAAGGATATTAAATAAAATTAATTAATTAATTAAGTGATAAAATATACGTATTCGTGTAAAGTGGACCCAGGTCCTCGAGGAGGGTCCACATTAACCGAATCCCTTTATTATGTTTAATTATGTTATACAGCCACCATGTCACTTAATATCACGCCAAAACTCGTCAGTATATTAAAACAGCATCTACATAATACAATAAATTTAGGACTTTTTTCAATAGCAGAAATGAAGGTTTAATTCTTAGCTTGAAAACTTTTAAAATGCTCAATTTCATAAATATCACAAATAAACCCTTCTTCCCTAAAGAATAAAAGAAACTGGCCTTGAGCATGTCATAGTTGATGAAGGGAAGAAGATAAAATGTTTTCTTTTCGAGGATAGCACCAATTAAAAAATATATTAATAGGGTTCCACTCAAACCGAAGGGTCCACATTACCAGAACTTCCCTATACTTATATGATGAAATTCTTCTTCTTCTTCTTCTTCTTCTTCTTCCTTCCAAGTATTAGGCCAAGGCCTGTTACGATCCTATAGAAAATTTTCCCTCCATCGTTTTGATCCTTCCGGGAAATTCTTGTATAAGACTTGAAAGCTAAATAATAGTCCCTTCGATTGGTTGCTGGCCAAAGGAAGACAAGACCAGTGATGGGGCTGCCATCTTATAGCCTCTGGTCAGGCTTTTCTGTAGAAGAAAAGAAAATAAAGGAAAGAAGAAATGGAAGAAAGGAAATACTCCCTAGCCCTCGGATGCCCTAATAGCGTCGGGGTCGAAAAAAACAAGAGTTAACCAAGAGAGGTTAGATAGTAAAGTTAAAAGAGTGCAAAACACAAGTAAGTGGAAAAAATGTTTTGCTCAGCTTGGGCACCTTGTGGTCGCTATCCACATATCCCCTAGATGAGGACCCCTGAGGGATATGATGAAATGTATTTAAAAATTAAAATATACCTGTTGGTAGGTGCCGTCGTTCTCAACTTTGTTAAAATATTTTAACCAAGATTTTAATTTTTAAATTTCATCATATGTCTATTCACGTCAACGGAATTTGATATGAATTTTACTAGTATTGATTCCATATACTTCGCTTGTACACCCTTAGACAAAAGAATGAGTCATCTCTTGATTCTATCAACCGATCGGGGAACTTCGTGAGCACTCGCAGAAGCCTTATTCACATCAACACGTTTTCAGTAATTGTACTGTGGTGTTTGCTAGTTAGCGCAGTGCACACTCAAGTAACATCAAAGAGAGAGCTTGCCTTTGTGTGTTTCCATGGTCGAGAGGTTTAACACACAACATCTGCGTTCGTAACCTCACGGGTTCGATTCCCGTTCTACATTTTTTTACCGAATGTTAGGATAGCATTTCCCTGTAATATAGTTTCATATTTAATTTTATATTTGAGTTTTATGGCTTTAATGCACACACAAAACACATAAATGAAAACCTTCTAATAATTAAATGAAGGAAGAAAATAATATTTTCTAAAATGAAAACTTTTTTTTTATTCCCACTACAGGCCTCAGGAGGCCCTTGGGGTAGTGGGAGGTTAAGGCTCCCACTTTTTCTGGACAATCGGCACTTGATGTCAGCCGGGTTGTCAGCCCTGCGTGACGGCCGCCTTTACCCCAGAACAAGCGCCTGGTACTCATTTCCGTTAGAGGCTGAGTCGACCCCAGGGCCATAGTGCCGCCAGAAGGTTTTGGTCAGTTTAAAAATCCTGACCCCACCGGGACTTGAACCCTCGACCTTCCGGCTTGTAGCGCAGTGCCAAATGAAAACTTTAACAAAATTAATATCGGGTGTATGAACCCTCAGCATCTATTACCTCCCTCAATCTGCGGGGCGTTGATGCAATCGAATTTCTACAGTCACTTGGACTTTCGGCTAGAGCATCCCAGACGTACTGAATTTGTGCCCATAATCCATCTTTCGTGCATCTGCAGGACAATTAGAGTTCATTATAAACAAACTTGTTAGAGACTGTTGCTTTTGCGCAGAACGTGTGCGCATCAGTCTATTAAAATCAATACATTGACATCACCTGGAACAAACCCTGAATGTGGTAAAATAATTGTTAATAACGACATTAACATTGATTTAGTTCAATTGTCAAAATAAAATGTATTTAATTCATGAAACATTTTAATACAAATATCACAAAAAAACTACATAATTGAGGACGCGAACCTGCGACCTTCATTAACAGCTGACCTAGCAGGGCACGTAGGAGTATCTTCACTCAGTTCATGCCACGTAACGCAGTAGCTCAGGGCCTGCACAATTATGCCTAGTTTACTAGTGTGAACCCAGCGCTGTGTCGAGTAGGACTTGGAAGAAATATGCGTTCAAGTGATGACTCATTTTTTTTGTCCAAGGGTGTACATATTTATATATCTTGGAGTGAGTTTAATTTCTTCCTTTTTTTTAAAACACAGAATAACAAACGCCAGAAGCTGTATAAAGGCAATGTTAAGATGAATAAACATTTGTATTGTATCAATGTTTCATCCCTTCGCATTACAGGCGTTAAGCACGCAATTGTACGTGTTGTATTGTGCCAAGGATGTATTCTTGAATAGCATCATTTGAGACTTCCATTTAGGAATTATTCTGCATTAATCATATATATACAGAGTAACATTCACTACTGCTACATAGTTAGCGCTTCATCGAGGAACAATTAGCTACGTTTCCAAGAATCAAATTCAACATCCCAACACTTCCTGATACCTTCAACAGCTGATTCTATTCAACTATTCCAAGAATTTTTATACTGGCAATTATCATCGACACAAAACATAATCACTGTTAATGGCAGTAAAATTAACCATTTTTAAATCTGAATAGCAAGAGTATAATAGGTGAAAAAATATACGTGTTAACTACGTTCAAGAATTTTATAAACAAACAGTAAAACTTATTAAAAAGTCCAATCCTAGTGGTAAACATGATGGCTGAACATTATTTGTATACTCACATTCACAAACTAGTTATTTACGTTACAAGCCCTAGATAGAGTCAAACGGGACATAATGTGGAACATATTGGAAAGCTACCAAGTCCCCAATAATCTAATAAATGCTATAAAAAGTTTATATGTATATATTTATAAAAGTAAAGTTAGATCATGGGAAAATAACAGATAAATTTGAAATTAACCAAGGTTTAAGACAGGGATGTGGACTATCTCCATTACTGTTTATTCTATATCTAAATAAAATTGTCCAGGAGTGGAAAAAACTAAACCCCCCAGGAGTAAAAATATGTAGAGGAAATCAAATACAAACAATACTCTTCGCAGATGATCAAGTACTTCTAGCGGAGAATGAAGATGATTTGCAGAGATCTGTGTTTAAATTGCAGAACACCCTGGAAAAATACAACATGAAAATATCTGAAAATAAAACCAAATCCATGGCAATCACTGGAAAGGGACTTTCGAGAGTAAAAATAATAATAAATAATAAACCGATAGAACAAGTAACACACTTTAATTATTTAGGTAATAATATATCACAGTTTCATAATCAAAAAGATGTGGAAAACAAATTTAGAAAAATATAACAGATTAAATGGAATAATTAGGAGAAATTTTGGAAAACAAATGAGGAAAGAAATCCAATTGAGATTTCATAATGCCATAGCCAAACCTGCTCTACTATACGGAAGTGAATGCTGGACACTTCGAGCAAAAGATAAATCCCGCATTAATAGATCACAAATGAGATTCCTCCGATCACTAACTGGAGTAACATTAAGGGATAGAATGAAAAGTGATGAGATAAGGATGCAGTGGAATAGTAGGGAAATGGTTGAACATATACAAAATTATCAGATTAAATGGTTCCAACACGTCCAGAGAATGTCAAATTCCCGTTTACCAAAGATGATTTACCACCTCAACCCTAAAGGCAAAAGAGACCTCGGAAGACCCTTCAACCGATGGAAAGATCAGTTTTTGTAGTCGCAGAACGGGCATCATCACCCAATACTGCATTCGGAAGAAGAAGAGAGAAGAAGAAGACAAGCCCTCAAATGAGGTTTTACGAATGTGTAGAAATAGATACTAGTAAAATCCATGGTAAGTTTCTGTTGAGGTATTAAGGATCGGTTTCAACAACAGAGGTACCTGTATTACGCCAGTTTAAGCTATGTATTATACATGGGGGAAAACTGGCGTAATACAGTTACCTCTGTTGGTGAAACTGGCCCTAAGTCGCAATAATAGAATACCTTCTTCTTCTTCTTCTTCTTCTTCTTCTTCTTCCTTTCATGTGATAGACCTAGTGGTCTGTTACGGTCTCAATCCATCGTTTGAAGGGTCTGCCCAAAGATCTCTTGCCTGGTGGCTGGTAATTTAAGATCTGACGTGGTATTCTTGTCCTGCTCATTCTTCTTACGTGAGATTTCCAGTTGTTTCTGTATTTTTGTATGTATTCCATGATTGATTCTGTTTGTAATTCTCTGAGAATCTCAGAATTCCTTTTATGGTCTGTTCTTGAGTAACCTGCAGTACGTATAAATTTCATTTCTGCCGCAGTTAGTCTTTGTTCATCTACTCTGCGAATTGTCCAGGTCTCACTGCCGTAACATAATGTGTCTGGCCAGTGTTGTATAAATTCTAGTTCGTGTGTGTTGCTGTACTGTGTTTGGCTTGAAAATATTATTCATAATTACTGTTACTCTGTTAAATTTTGTAATTTTTTTACTAAAATCTTTTTCCTCTTCGTATGTAACTTGGTATCCGAGGTATTTAAATGTGTTGGTTTGTTGTAATATGTTATTATTAATAACAATTTTACTGGAACTGGGTCCTTTCCTAGGAAAGCCATGGCTTTAGATTTTTGGTTGAGATTTCCATGTTGTAGTTTATTCCAATTTTGTGAATAGAGTAGACTTAACGTTGTAGGTCATCTGTAACGAATTTTGTAAATAAATAAATTGGCAAACCATAATTCAGAGCATTTTAACATATGGTGCTGAAGTCTGGCAAATTCCTACCAGGGAAATGAAAAGAATTTTAAGTACAGAAATGGATGTTTTAAGAAGATCAACTGGAAAATCTAGAATGGATAGAATACGAAATAAAGAAATAAGGGAAATTATGGGTGTACAAGAGGAACCGGACATCATAGACATCATAGAAAAGAAAAGATTGCAGTGGTATGGTCATGTCAAATGAATGCCAGAGCAAAGATTGCCAAAAATTGTTATGCAATGGATCCCAATGGAAAGGAGGAAGAGAGGAAGACCGAACAAAACTTGGATAGAAGGGGTACAACAAGAAGCTATGAATATCAGAGGAATGGAGGAAGATCAATGGATGGATAGAGAGGAATGGCGTTTTGTTTCCGGAAGACGGCGGCAGCTGCCATGATACCGGATGATGATGATGAAATAAATTGGCTCATACAGTAAGTGCTCCTTATTCGTGGCTTCCTTATTCGCGGGTTAAAAAATTGCGACACAGTTCCTGTATTCGCGGCTAAAATGTTATTTATTCGCGGATCCAGTCGGTATATTAGAAAGATTAGTGTCCTTTATTAACGCATCGGCAACTATTTTTACTGCAGACACGTGCCAAGGCGGCTTTTACAAAGAATGATTCAAACCAAATGAACAAATTAGTATCAAGGTAAAACAAACCTTATTGTCACTAAGCCTAAAGGTCGTTGTTAAAAGCCACCGCCGCTGTATTTCACGTGCCGCAATGTCCGTTGATAAACGTCGCCCTCGCCACGATCGGTGTTTTATTGTTTCAACTTGTCATTCGTTGCAATAATTTTGACTGAATAACACGTGTCTCTTCTGCTTTGTTGCCAAATTATAATGTAGAGTAAAATAAAAATTGTTCAAAATCTCTCATTAATTAATTTTATTTTGATACATTTTATTTTATTTTGGAAACTTGGAACGTATCCCCTGTGCACCCATACAAATTACCATTTCATATTCGCGGTTTCTATATTCGCGACATATTAGCCGAACATATCCCCCGCGAATACTGTAATTCGTAGTTAGAATTTGTTGTTATATTTAGAAGAAAGACTGAGCCAGAGGAACTAGAATCGAGTGTTATGACTTGTCCACGAGACATTGTTCAGTGATTTTGAAGTCTACGTGAAGGTGTGGGAGGTCAGGATAAATCCATGGGAACAGACGACACTCTTACATCTTTCCTTCACCAGTAATTACAGAGTTACACATGTAACAGTGCAATGTTTATTTTAATTGTCTCTTTTTTTTTACAACTCCGATGCCGTCTCCGTAAAAGCAAACATTGTAGCATAGATCGGTAGGCTTATTATCTGCATCTGATTATACAGATAAGAAGAGTTGAATATAATCTGGTTATTCTCTTCCCCATCTGCTCTCTCTCCCTAATTGCGATACACAAGAATATTACTGTATACCCGTAGTAACAACTCGTACTATGTTGGACTCCTATGTACGAAGTAGGCCCTACTCTATGGGATCTTCTCTTTTAAATTAGTTTATTATGTAGTAATAAAGCACGAATTATATCATAATAAATAATAAGTAAGTAAGTTCTAGAGTTATGCTGGTCGTTACAGATAATTTTTCCATTTCAACCCCATTCTCATGCCACTATGGGGTGCTAAATGTATTTTACCCCTTACAGCCACATAAGAATAATTACTTTAAATTAGATTCCGATTGTCGATTGAGGGTCTTTCCTTCAGCGGTTGCCCTTTTACCAGCCGGCTGCTGGCCCTTCACATCCACATGTGTCAATCACAGAGGTAGATGATCAACAGCCAGTGTAGGGGTAGCATGTCGAGTCCCCCAGCCGTTATAGCTGGTTCCTCAACCTGGAGCCGCTACTTATAGTAGCTACCTAATTGCCTCACGATGCTGGCTGGGCACCGGTCCCATACTGGCCGAAATACCATGAGAAAATTTCTTCCCCCATGGAGACTCGAACCAGCGCAAGTCCGGTAGCTCTGCGCCAAGGCTTCCTACCTTAACCGCTCGGCTACGGCGCGGGGCTAAATTAGATCAATATAAAAATATATATATAAAGGGGGTCCGTCCGTAGTAATTCTGCCCGAAGGCAGGTCCTTCACTGCAATCATAGTATTTTCATGCTATGCTTGCAGCTTTACTAGGGAATTGTAGGTGTGGTAGCTTCCCGTTGCTTTCCACACCGGTGAAGGATGATGATGATGCTGATAATGATAAGGATGGTTATGATAATGGCCATATGATTTCGGGGACCGTTTGGGCCTTAAAGTTTTCCTGACATTTGTCTTACAGGTGAGGAAAAAACCCGATAAAAACCTCACCCAGAAAAACTGCTCCGACCGGGGATCGAACACGGGCCCGCTGCGTGACAAGGCAGCACGCTACCTCGAGACCACAGCGGTGGACATTAAAGGGGTAATGGGTGAAATTTATATTTTTTGCATTTGTTGAGCTAGAGACCTAATGTTTTGTACAAATATTCACAGCATGATACTAATGATGTGTTTTAAGTTTCATTCTTGTGAGACGTTTATTTTATGACTTATTAAATATTATTTATTTTAAAAAATTGCATATATTATAGGCCTAATTGAATAAGTTTCCACAATTTTTTAGTAAAATATCTGATTTTTTCTATAGGACCCCTAAAATATTTAGAAAAACATCACGCATTAGAATTCTTATAATGTGAATACAAATGGGGAAAACAAAGTAAAGTTGTACCTCATGCGTGGAATTACAAAAAAATTAATAATTGCATACATTTTGTGTCTTATTTCTTAAAATTCTACTTCAATCATGAAACCCAAGCACTACTTTATTATCCATTGTTTTTGGGACATGCAGTAAACATTTGAATCTTCTAGGACAAAATATCTGAATTCCATTCAATTTTGAATGTACAAAAATGCAGTGGAAATAAAAGTGTGGAAAAACAAGTTTACAGGTTTGCATGCAGGTAGTATTTAACTGGCGCAGCCTTTTAACTCTGACGTAATTTAGGGCACTTAGAAGTGCCGTAGGCCTCTGAAACTTTGATAACATATACATTAGAGTATAGGCTATATTTTAGTAAAAAACAAAAAAATCCAATTTTGATCTCAAATGGTTACTTTTTCACCCATCGCCCCCTTAATAATTTGTATAAATAATAAAATTCCAAGTAATATAAATAAATATGTCGTGTGACGTACCAAAAGAATCACAACATTATAAGGATAATGAAAATTATCATAAAACATGTATTTCTGTTACCATGTGGTTTCCCATCTAATGTTATTCAATTGTTCTAAATTTAAGACCAATATTTTACTTAAATGATTAGAACTATTATTAATGTTAATACCTTTATATATATATATATGTAATACTTTATTTGTGGAATTTGGGTCTTTTCTTCAAATCGAAAGCATTTATTGTCTACATTATTAAGATTAGAATTTATTGTACTTTCACTTTATCTTATTATGTATTTTTATTTAATTTCTTTTAATTATGCCTAATTTGGCTCGTGTAACCAATTACTTTTTGTTAGTTTTGTTTTTTAGAATGTATTATATTCCTCATCAAACCATTTCTGGTTTTCTCTTTTTTTAAATATCCTACGCTTTCTGATATTGACAATTTAAAAAAGCGTTGGTTATATAAAAATAGGCTAAACAAGAAATGGTTTGCTGAGTTACGTATCGACATTGTAAGAAAAATAGAGCTAGCAAAACGAAATGATTGCGCGATTTGCCTATGATGTTTAAAATAATTTCCCAACTATAAATGTTTAAAATGTTTAACAAAATATGTTTCTCTATAATTTAATGCCTCATCTGCTGTTAGTGTTTTTTTATTATTTTAAATGAACCTTAGAAATAAACTAATAGTATATTACGATGCGACGTTGGGAAGTGGTTTTTGCAGAAGGGAGGAAAATGTTTAGAAACCGAGCGAGAGACGAGGTTTTTAAATTCCGAGATTCTGTAAAACACTTCACAAACGTGCGTTGTACATTATTTTTTGCGTGATGGTGTTTTCTAAATAATAAATAATAGTAAAATAATAGCATCTTTGTTGGAAATATTTGCGTTCATTATAAGGAATTGAGCCGGCCGCGGTGGACT
Source organism: Diploptera punctata (assembly GCA_030220185.1). Lineage (NCBI taxonomy): Eukaryota > Metazoa > Arthropoda > Insecta > Blattodea > Blaberidae > Diploptera > Diploptera punctata. Next base: position 415,294 of record JASPKZ010007560.1, read on the forward strand.
ACTGGTTATGCTCCTTGCCTCTGGTCCCAAGGATCGCGGGTTAAAACCAGGCCGGGGTCGATGGATTTTTTAGGACGGAAAAATCCAAGGAGAAAGTCCTCCGGGAGGGACTTCAAGCCGTGGGTCCCGAGTCTGAAGATTTTCAGGCTCGTAAAAAGTCCTTAAGCCTGAATGAAAAGGCCTCTAAGCAAAATTTACCGAATTTTCCCGTCCTAGTACTACCTTGGTTTCCTAGATGTCAGCATGAGGCGGAATGCTGACCACGTACCACTCAAAATGACAGCTATATGAAAAAAGTGTAAATAAATTAATATGGTTCAAATTCTTCCCTGTAGGGGGAGAGCGCCTAAATCTCTGTAAAAGGAAAACATAGGCTTACAATACAATATAAAGAATTAATAACGTTAAGATCGTGGGCAATGTTTATTAGTTAAAACTACAGGAGGCCGTGACGCCAATTATTGATAAAATGGCAGTAAGTACGTATTTATTGTTTTATATTGTTTCAAATAAAGTTCAGTTAATTTAAAATGCAGTGATTTGTTTCGTATAATGTATATTAATACAACGTTTTGGATATTTATTGTATATACATTGTATGCAATATACATAGAGACTTTACTTCCCACACGCGGTTTGCAATATGTAATATTATATTATAGTTATTTTATTACAGTATAGTTATTTAGGTTGGTAACCCCGATATGTAGGAAGTTGAACTTTCAATCATGGTCGCCATTTCTGTAAGTACGATAAAACGCACTATCACACAAAAAAAATGTTTTAAGTATTTAAATATATATATATTATTATTATTATTATTATTATTATTATTATTATTATTATTATTATTATTCCGGCTTTTACAATGAATAGTGTATAGCCTACATTTTTTTTTTTTTCCGGTACCCATGTTCCACCGTTAACTACACATGGGTTTTCAACACATTTTTCCATTTCTTGTCTGTCATTCATGTCCATATATCTTCTTCTATTTCCCATTTCCTCTTAGTTTCATTGATTCCCTGAATCCACGTAATATTTGGTCTACCCTTCTTTTTGCTTCCATGTGGTTCCCAATCCATGATTATCTTAGATAGTCTTCCTTCTTCCATCCTTCTAATGTGTCCGTACCAATTTAATTGTTTCTTCTTTATAAAATCTAATATTGAATATTGTACCTGCATTTTTTCTTTTATATATGAATTTCTGATTTTATCCTTCCTGGATATTCTGGCAGCACGTCTCCAGTAGTCCATTTCAGTGGTGAGCAATTTTTTTTTTTTTTTCATTTGTGCATTTAAAGCCCACACATCAGCTCCATAGGTAATAATGCTTCTGATTATTGTATTAAAATAGTTTTTTTCTTGTTTCTTTGAAGATATGTTTGTCCCATACTATTCCATTTAGGGCAGATATAACATACTTTCTTATATATATATATATATATATATATATATATATAAAATTTATATTAAGAATGTTAAATGTTTCTATCTGTAAACCATTAACAGCCGTTTCGTTACCAATTCTTATACTTTGATATTCATTATCTGTAATAAATTAAGATTGTTAATCTCACAAACTATTATTCTCCCAGTTATATTATATGGATGCGAAACATGGACTCTTACTTTAAGGGAGGAAAGGAGATTACAAGTATTCGAGAATAAAGTACTTAGGAAAATTTTTGGACCAAAGAGAGACGAACAAACAGATGAATGGAGAAGACTTCATAACAATGAACTACATGGTCTTTATAGGAAGCCAGATATAATAAGAACAGTTAAGTCTCGTAGACTGCGATGCGCAGGACATGTTGCACGTATGGGGAATGAAAGACTTGCATGGAAGCTTCTTGTAGGAAAGCCAGAGGGAAAACGCCCAGTTGGTAGACCAAGAATGAGGTGGGAGAATAACATTAACTATGATTTGAGGGAAGTAGATTATACAGGGAAGGATTTAAAAACATTAGCTCAGGATAGGGGTATATGGAGAGATTATTTCCGCGCGGCCATGAACCTACGGGTTCGATAGTGCCAGTGAGTAAGTAAGTAATCTCTCATAGTAATATTTGTTGCATAGCAAAGAAGGTTTCCTTAGCTATGCGCAGTATGTATTTTTCTAAATGCTACACTCTATGAGTGAAGATATACCTGAAGTCATTTGCATACGATAATAAAGTAGAAAACAGAGATGAAACACGATACTTCTTTCCAGCTACACATCACTGAATTAGTTCAGTTGAGTCTGACATTCTGTAATCGTTGAATCAAGAATAAGCTACACATTTTTTTAATTGCGAATTCGCGTGTCAAAATGACACACCTAGACATGTACGAGGCACGTCTCATGGAGATACAACATTTTGATAAACGTGTCGACACTTCATAGAAGGTTTTAAGTTCTGTCGGATTGACCACTGCGACTCTATGTCGCCATCTTTATAGCTGATAAACTATGTTGCGGTTCCAAGTTTTATGTTCTCCATGGAGGTAACCTCAATGAAATCGTCTTCCGCACTGCAATAAACATTACAGATCTATTTGTTTCAGTGCTGAGGCCATTAAATGAGATTCCTGCAGTCTTAGAGGTCACATTGCTCTTTGTACGCGCTATAAAATATCCATCTTATACTATGTATAGCCTAATACTATTTTTTCATAAGTTATGATATGCCACGAGTGATTTACAAATTATTGATAAATTCACGACTCACCAAGTGAGGAGCGAATTTATCTAGACTTTTAACTCATGCCCCAAATGGGAGTCAATGACCAATCACATTTCAATGATGTTTGATTTACAACCAATCACAGTCGTGTTTCGCCTACAATTTACCAACTAAAGTTTATCATAATAAAGAAAGCACCTCATTTTTAACATTCTGAATAGGTCATTACATTATTTTGCAGTGACTGACTCACTAAGAAATACGGCTATCAGATTGTGTATATAGTGCATGAATGTCAACAGAAAGCGAATGCGAGGGATAATATAAAAACATTTGTAACAATTGATTATACCACACATCAGTTTCAACCTATTTGTGGTACAATAAATAGAACATTGAATAATAAAGCCCATAAACAAACACAATTAAAATTTTATAAAATAATGGCTGTCCCTGTCCTTTTGTATGAGAGTGAATCTTGGATTACCATAAAACCCATGCAGCCGAGATGAAATTTTTAAGAAGAGTAAAAGGCTGCACTAGAATGGACCAGATAAGAAACGAAGATATCCGTGAAGAACTGCAGATCTACTCCATAAAAGAAAAGATATTTAACAACAAGATACAGTAGAAAGAACATGTAGAAAGAATGGAAGAAAGTAGATTACCAAATAAAATCTTCCATTATTTTCCAAGAGGAAGAAGAGATGTCGGACGTCCTCGGAAGAGATGGTCTTAGATCTATTAGTGAAAACGGAACAGGCAACTCTTGGCTAAACCAGGAATTGAAGAAGAAGAAGAAGAAGAAGAAGAAGAAGGTTATACCACAAAAGAAAACCACTGTTTGCACTTTCTGAAACGATTTATTTTCTAGGAAATGGCACAGAAAAATATAATTGACATATTTACATCATAGGACCTCAAAAATTAATTAATACCTATTAGGTTGGTTATGAATTTCTCCGCCAGGGTGCATTCTTACAACATTCCGATCCCTTGGCAATAAATAATAAGATTTGGTTGCAGTGAGAACAAACGAAGCAAATTATGCCTACCAATCGTTTCACATTTGTTTTCAAACACTGCCGTTTACATTAAATATATAAATATTTTAAAATAACTGTAGTTAAATAATGATTTGTGAGTAAACAGCTTAATTTTATTCGTTAAATAGTCCTAACAAATGCCACTCTTGATTTCCAAATTCTCTAGATAAATTGGAAATCACTCGTGGCATTACTTATGAGAATTTGGAAATCAAGAGTGGCATTTGTTAGGATGTTTACTCACAATTAATATTAAATTAAGCTGTTTACTCACAAATCATTAATTAACTATAGTTATTTTAAAAAGTTTATATATTTGATGTAAACGGCGATGTTTAAAGACAAATGAGAAACGATTGGTACGCTTAATTTGCTTCTTTTGTTCATCACTACAACCAGATCATATTATTTGTTGCCAAAGGATCGCAATATTGTAAGAATGCACCCTAGTGGAGAACTATATAACCAACATTATAGGTATTAATATTAATTTCTGATGTCCTATGATATAAATATGTCAATTATATTTTTCTGCAACATCATTTCCTGGAAAATAAGTCGTTTAAGAAAGTGCAAACAGTGATTTCTTTTCTTTGGTGGTATAATCAGTTGCTACATATGTTTTATTATTATCTCCCGCAAGCGCTAACTGCCGACATTCGTGCACTATATATAAAATCTGGTAGCCACATGTGTCTACTGACAAACGCCGCCACATAAGCGCGGGTTAAGTGGCTAAACTACAAATTGATAGTCACGAAGCTATTTGCCGCCAGGGAGCCACAGCTGGTTCTGACGCGACGCACTGGGCGACGCTAGTCGTCGCCAACAAAAAAAAAAATGCAGTCACGGAAAAATAATGCTATGATCTATTCAAAATGTTAAAAAGGAGGAGCTTGATTTTAAAGTGATTAAATTAAACTGATAAAATTCGACGTGATAAACGATTGTGATTGGTTGTAAATAAAAAAATAATTGAAATGTGATTGGTCATTGATTCCCATTTGGGGCATGATATAATAGTCTAATTGAATGTTTCGCTCTTATACAATTAATGGTTAAGAGCAAAGGAAAAAAATAATGTCGCAAGAATTTCAGGGCAAAATTTTAATATCAGTTTTCTAATTTGTGAAGAATATAGAGGAAGTTCGGGTAATGTGAACCCTTATGTTTGACTGGACCCTGTTAAATTTTTTTTTTAATTGGTGCTGCTCTGGAACAGAAAATGTTTTAATTTAGTCCCCTCATCAACTTCGACGTGTACAAGGCCAGTTTATTTTATTCTTTGTGCGAAGAAGGATTTATTTGTGATATGTATGAAAACGACCATTTAAAAGTTTTTCAAGTTAAGAATTAATTCTCCGCGCCGTAGCCGAGCGGTTAAGGTAGGAAGCCTTGGCGCAGAGCTACGGGACTTGCACTGGTTCGAGTCTCCATGGGGGAAGAAATTTTTCTCATGGTATTTCGGCCAGTATGGGACCGGTGCCCAGCCAGCATCGTGAGGCAATTGGGTAGCTACAATAAGTAGCGGCTCCAGGTTGAGGAACCAGCTATAACGGCTGGGGGGCTCGACATGCTAACCACATGTCACCCCTACACTGGCTGTTGATCATCTACCTCTGTGATTGACACATGTGGATGTGAAGGGCCAGCAGCCGGCTGGTAAAAGGGCAACCGCTGAAAAGTGGAAAGACCCTCAATCGGAATCGAATTAATTGTTAATTTCTGCTATTGAATATTACAAATGTTGAAAAAATACTCCTAAATATATTATATTATGTAGATGTTGTTTTAATATTATACTTCGGGTTTTATTTGATATTATGTGACATGGCAGTTGTATAAAATAATGGAAGATAACAAAGGAATTCGGTTAATGTAGACCCTCCACGAGGCGGTTAAAATTGACTTGGGTCCACTTTACACGAATACGTATATTTTATCAATAAGGGTGCTATATGTAAAATCCATACACTTAATTTTATTTAATATCCTTGTAATTTTACAATCGTCGCTATCTACAGATGAATGACGTATGAATATCAACAATAATTTTTAATATATTAAATAAATATCAACGCTTTTTAATTACGATCAGCCATAACAACTTTCAGATTAATTTGTGTCTGTCTGTATAAATTAATAGGGTAAATAAACTTAAAAATAGTGTAAAAGCTAGGATGGAGAAAAACGAAGATATAAGAACAGAACTTAATGTATTTAATGTCTGTGAAAGAATAAAATATTATCAAAATGCTTATGAATGAACAGCGCATAGCAAGAAGAATGTATAATTATAAACCAAAAGGGAGAAGAATGTTGGGAAGACCATTGAAGAGATTGAAGGACCAATTCGACGTATAATGAGATCGGAACAGGCCATTGGGCTTAATCCTTGTTGTTGATGATGAAGATGATGATGATAAGCTAGGATGGACGCTGGCGTCCAATTTACCCGAACATGGAGGTTAAAGTGAACCTTTCTTGTAATGTAAAAAAGTTTATAAATTATGAAGATGTTTCCATATTTGAATAATATAACAAAGCTATTTCATAGTTACAACACTAATGATCTTCTTCTTCTTCCGAATGCAGTATTGGGTGATGATGCCCGTTCTGCGACTGCAAAAACTGATCTTTCCATCGGTTGAAGGGTCTTCCGAGGTCTCTTTTGCCTTTAGGGTTGAGGTGGTAAATCATCTTTGGTAAACGGGAATTTGACATTCTCTGGACGTGTTGGAACCATTTAAACTGATTATTTAACTCATGCCCCAAATGGGACTCAATGGCCAATCACGTTTCAATGATTTCTGTTTTACAACCAATCAGAGTCGTGTTTCACGAAATATTTATCAGTGTTATAATTACCATATTAAAGAAAGCTCCTCCTTTTGTTCCTTTGGCAATAAATAGTATGATTTGGTTGCAGTGATAAACAAAAGAAGCAGTAGAAGCGTACCTATCGCTTCTCATTTGTTTTCAAACATCGCCGTTTACATTAAATATATAAATATTTTAAAATAACTATAGTTAAATAATGATTTGTGAGTAAACAGCTTAATTTTATTTGTTAAATAGTCCTAACAAATGCCACGAGTGATTTCCAAATTATCGACTCACGAAGTGAGGAGTGAATTTATCTAGAGAATTTGGAAATCACTCGTGGCATTACTTATGATAATTTTGTATATGTTCAACCATTTCCCAACTGTTCCACTGCATCCTTATCTCATCACTTTTCATTCTATCCCTTAATGTTACTCCAGTTAGTGATCGGAGGCATCTCATTTGTGAACTATTAATGCGGGATTTATATTTTGCTCGAAGTGTCCAGCATTCACTTCCATAATCAATGTAATTAAATAAAAATCAAACACCTTAATTAAAAGAAGAAAAAACAAATTAAAAATAGGGGTCCAATTATCCGAGGTTCCTCTATATATAAGAGCAGAAACAGAATTGCGCAAATATATATTTCCTTAAATATTAGGTATTCAAACAGCTTAAGGATCTTATCTACAGAGTGATGCTACTCTAATACACTTGAGAGTTTATATTCTGCAATTAAATTTCAGACATTTAAACATTTCATATAACATACCACCAACAAATAGTAGTTTTAATTTGTGTGTCAGATTTAATTACAGCGAATAAACATTGCAGTTCACTATGATTACACTACAGACTGCTCTTTATATATCTTTACTTCTTATAGACACTTTAACATCTATGTTCATTTCGCATTTTAGAATATTTGTTGATGTCCAGTATTACGATTTTTGTGTGTACTTACGTTTTTTTAAACGTTTATTGCATAATGGACCACATATGGCAAGTTCACTTAAGTTATTTTGTTTAATTAACACATCATCATCACTCCAGGGTTAGACAATTGCCTGTTCCGACTTCATAATGCATCAGCCCAACGTCTTCTAGGTCTTCCAACATCACGTCTTCCTCTTGCTTGATAATTTCTTGCTAACAATAGATATCTCCCCTTACTCATTCCATCCATGTGATTAATCCATTTCTGTCTGTAATTCGTGACTTTATCCAATAAAGGCTGTACTTTTAATTCTTCTCTTATATCCTCATTTCTTATTCTATCAAGTCTTGTACATCCTTTTACTTGTCTTAGGAACCTCATCTCCGCCGTCTGTATTCTATCCTTCTGTTTTTTCACTGGAGCCCAAGTTTCACATCCATACAATATTGTGGGAACCGCCATAACATTATACATTTTTATCTTGGTTTCCTTTCTAATTTTATTTTCGAATGTTCTCTGTATTGTTCCACACACCGTCTGAAATGTATTTATATTGGAGTCAATATCCCTTTCCACATTGTAGCCAACATCACAGCCCAAATATTTGAAACTGGACACCTGTTCTATACTTCGATTTTCTAAAATAATTTTGGATAACACATGCTATAGAAAAATGAACTACATGGTCTTTATAGGAAGCCAGATATAATAAGAAAAGTTAAGTCTCGTAGACTGCGATGGGCAGGACATGTTGCACGTATAGGGAATGAAAGACTTGCATGGAAGCTTCTTGTAGGAAAGCCAGAGACAAAACGCCCAGTTGGTAGACCAAGAATGAGGTGGGAGAATAACTAACTATGATTTGAGATAAGTAGATTATATAGGGAATGATTGGAAAATATTGACTCAGGATAGGGATGTATGGAGAGCTTATGTCCGCGCGGCCATGAACCTACGGGTTCGATAGTGCCAGTGAGTAAGTAAATAGGGTAACGCCGTAGCATAGTGGTTAAGGAGTGCGCTACAAACCGGAAGGACGAGGGTTCGAGTTCCGGTGGGGTTACGATTTTTAAACTGACCCAAACCTTCTGGTGGCACCATGACCCGGGGTCGATTCAGCCTCTAACTTAAATGAGTACCAGACGCTTGTTCTGGGGTAAAGGCGGCCGTCACGCAGGGCTGACAACCCGGCTGACATCGAGTGCCGATTGTCTAGAAAAAGTATGAGCCTTAACCTCCTACTACCCCAAGGGCCTCCTATGGCCTGTAGTGGGATCACTTTATTTTACTTTTATAGGGTAATGATGCCCATTTTCTTCTTCTTCTTCACTTCCTGGTTTAGACAAGAGTTGCCTGTTCCGTCTTCACTAATAGATCTAAGACCATCTCTTCCGAGGACGTCCGACATCTCTTCTTCCTCTTGGAAAATAATGGAAGATTTTATTTGGTAATCTTCTTTCTTCCATTCTTTCTACATGTTCTTTCCACTGTATCTTGTTGTTAAATACCTTTTCTTTTATGGAGTAGATCTGCAGTTCTTCACGGATATCCTCGTTTCTTATCTGGTCCATTCTAGTGCAGCATTTTACTCTTCTTAAAAATTTCATCTCGGCTGCTCGGATTTTACTTTCTTGTTTGGTAGTGGTAATCCAAGATTCACTCCCATACAAAAGGATAGGGACAGCCATTTTCTTAATCTCCCTAATTCCGTGGTAAAATTTTAATTGATTGTGACGCTATTAAATGTTTTAAAAAATAGCTATTGGGTTACTCCAGTCATGACATAAGCTTTCTTCTTCCCATTTTATTGCTTTATCCGCCTTTTGAAAACCAATACGAAGCCTCAAAAGCCATCATGACGTTGAAAGTGGTTGAATAAGTAATTTTTCCCTCTCTCCTGACAGTTCTGAAGAAATGTTATGTATTTTCGGTGTTAATTTAATAGTTATATAACATTCTAATATTGCATTTCAATATCAACTGAACCAACTGATACATGAGTCCTAACAATGTAAATGGATAGTAACTATACATAATTTTTCACATTTACAAGTTTTTACATAATTTATTTAATGATCTGACAGTCCAGTTATTGAGTTCCTGCTTCATGGATACAGACAACATGTCTAGGGCACCCCTGTTTACTCAGAACACAACGTCATTTTTTCTGCAAGTGACAAATTCAAAATTCTGGGAAGTAATGAAGTCAAGAGGGTACCCGGCTCAACTTATAGAAGGAATAAAAAGTATTTATAATGACACGAAAATTATCCTTAATTTAGATAATTATTCCAGAGAAGAAATTTTAATAAATTAAGGAGTTCGACAGGGGTGTACATTATCACCTACATTGTTTAATATATATTTTGACGTGGTTATACGAAAATCAAGTCCAATAGGAATACAAATTAATAAGGAAATCTATAGGAATATTTTAATGTATGCAGACGATCTGGTAATTGTACAGAAGTCAGAGGATGATTTACAAAGAGCCATTTATATGTTGAATCAATTAGGACTATTATAATCTCAAAGTCTCAACTTCAAAAACTAAAATTATGGCTTTTCAGGGCAAAATGCCAGTCAGAGCAAAAATAGTAAACAATAATGAAATAATAGAACAGATAGCACACTTTAACTACCTTGGTTCAGATATAACATATAGCTTCGAATGGGATATACATAATAAATTAAACCGACATCAAATTATGTGTGGCACCATAAGAAGAAACCTCCGAAAGACTCGAAGAGAAACTCAGCTCAGGTTTTATAAAATTATGGCTGTTCCTGTTCTTTTATATGGATCTGAATCTTAGGTACTTACAAAAAAAAATATATCTCACACGTTCAAGCTGCTGAAATGAAATTTTTAAGATCCGTAAAAGGATGTACAGGCATGGATGTAGGCCTACACAATGAATCAATAAGAAATGAACTGGAGATATTTTCAATGGTCAATAAACTAGAAGAGCACAAATACCAATGGAAAGAACATTTAGATAGAATGGACAATACAAGATTGCCCTATAAGATCAACACCTACAAACCACATGGAAAAAGATATTTGGGACGGCCAAGGAAACGATGGACTTGAGTCCGGAACACGTCGCATTGGAAAGGAAGAAGAAGAAGAAGTGACAAATTCCCTTCACTGTTGTACTTACGTGCGAGTTCGAATGCAACCTAATGCATATTTCGTGCTTTGGAATCCGCACAACGAGGATACATGACATGAACGTGGTCTATTTTCAATTGTTTCACTACTTCGACTGACCACTTCACATAAGAGATGTGTGGTTATATGTGACAAAGAGGAGTGTAGGATGAGTGTATATTTAAGTATTTGCATAGTGTTTGTTGAATGACGAATGATGATGAAGAGAAAGGAGAAAATTAAACCCGGTGCAGCAGCTGCGCATACTCACCAAGGGTGCTCGCAGATTAACATGCTATCCGACGGACGAATCGCTACCAACAATAATACGTGCCTTCAAACATCTGCACTGCGCAGGGATCTGGAATTTAATATAGGCATCTGATGCTCAATCCAGCGATTAAAAACTGTTTAACTCAACTCCCTTCAGTATTTATCAGCAGGTAAACAGCAATATAATAAACTCCATATTTTCAAGTAATGGGATGTGGCGACGTTAGGCAAATCTGTTTTACTTTGAACAAAAGTTAAATTCCTATGGGAGATGAAAGTCTTATAATAGCTTCTTGGGCATAATTATGAACACTAAAAACAACTTTGAAAAATAAAGTCAGGAAAGACACTATAATGAAATTATACAAGACAATGATAGTTCATATTATTACTTATGAATCCCAAACATGGGCAGTGACAACAAAACAATCTGCTAGAACACAAGCTGCGAAATGAAATTCCTCATATCAATAGCAGGATATCAAAGAACAGACAAAAAACACAAGACAGAAATAAGACAACGGTGGGATTGTACAAGACCAGCTTTTTACTTACGCGACTTATGCCATTTTTGATGTAATTTAAAGTATTACGAAGTGTTGATGATACCATTTACCTCGGGGATTTAACCATCGTCAAAATATTGAAACGTATCATGAAATGAAGTAGTGGAAATATGATTTTACGTCAGACATGTTCAATTTTCCATACAATAACAGATATGAAGAGGTAATTTATGTTACGTATTAAATCAGATTTAAAATGCAAGTAAACTAAAAGCTAACGAAACCTAAATCATTGAATGGAAACTAAATCAATTACTCTAACGTAGGTGAATTCCAGGGAACGTCCTTTTTATTATTTTAAGCGGTTAAATATGTAAAAGACAAATTCGGACATAATTTGTTGAAGCCACTGATATGCTGTATCGGTGGTATATCTGTGGTCATCGGTGGTGTATCTGTGGTCATCGGTGCTCATCGTTGTGATAATCGGTGGTTTATCGCTGGATAGAAGTAACAACTGTTGTAACCTTCGTGGTCATGACAGGAAATAGTCCCACTTTATTTTCATATTTGCGAGAAAATAAAGAAATGATAATTGCTTTCCAGATTCAAATACGTTAAATATAGTATTTGATTAATATGTATGCCAATTATGTACAGTTAAAGTGCGTAAATAAAAAGGCACTGTTCTCCCACCCGGCTTAAGACAACTAAAAGTAGAGGAATTAAACACAAGCGGCAGAATACAAGCTGCTGAAATGAAATTCCTCAGACCAATAGCAGGATATCAAAGAACAGACAATAAAACACAACACAGAAATATGACAATAACTAAAAGTAGAGGAATTAAACACAACAATAGTGAAATACAGAACAAACTGGAAAGTATGACTGAGAATAGAATACCAAAAGCAGCATGCAACTATTCACCACAAGGAAGAAAAAGTTTGGGAAGACCAAAGAAGAGATGGAAACAGCAGCAATTTGGAGCCGGAACAGGCTAGTAAATAAGCCTAAACCGTGACGAAGCTGATGGGTAAAATTATCATAAAAAGTAGTAGTAGTAGTAGTAGTAGTAGTAGTAGTAGTAGTAGGACTTTATTAGACAAAAAGTAAGATATTTACAATATTATTTACAAATATGGGTCGCACGGGCAGTAAGCCGTACGTGCTGTTGACAGTCCGTTACAATAAAGTAATAATTGCTACTAGTATGAAGAAAAATAAACAACAACAAAAAAAAGCAATAACATTACAATTACATAAAGAAAACGCAATAATATTACAATTAAATAATAACACAATAGCATTATACACTAATAAAACAATAACATTACAATTACATAAAGAAAACCCAGTAATATTACAATTAAATAATAACACAATAACATTATAATATATATATATAATTATTAAGAATTAATGTTATTGCATTTTGATAACATATATTTATTCATGAATGAGTGTTGTTATTTTCCGCGTTTTGTCCAGAAATTTACCCAAGTAAAAGTATGGAAGGTAAACAGATGATAACTGGGGGAATTATATGATCGTAGACGATGAATCTTTTGAGAACCCTAGTTGATATTTTGCATACTTGAATGAATTATTTTGCAAAGGAACTTGATCATTATTTCAGTAATATAATACGCGTACATACAGAAGCCAATATTAATAGTTGGCGAGAGTTCTTTGGACCATTTCAGATAACGCTTTCAAAAGTTGTGACATTGAATTAATTAGTGGCGCTGAAACTCGTACTTATTAGCATAGCGCGTCCAGTTATCACCGTCTGCTATTAATTCTGTTTAAATCGACCTCTCGAGCTGGTGAGCTATCGCAGTCTATTTAAATGGAAAATGAAACAGAAGAGAAAATAACTAACGATCTTCGCTGTAATCGAATGTGATTAAACCTAGGGTACTCACATCCTAAACTCTCCTGATTTTCATAATCCCCCTCAGGGTTTCGGGTTCTCTGCTATCTATGCTTCATTCGCTAAATAAAACCTTAAAAGTGGATGTATTAACATCCTGATGCACGATTTATTATTCGCTGATGACCAGATTATAATAGAACAAGATAAAGAAGATATGGAATATATGATTCGAAAGTTGGTCGATGCATTTGAGGTAGGTGGACTGAAGATAAATTATATTAAAACAGAATATATGGTAATCGGAGGAAATTCAGAAGACCTACAAATAAATAATATGATAATTAGACGTGTTGAAGAGTTTAAATATCTTGGATCTATAATAGATAAATCTGGTACTTGTGAAAAAATATATTATTAACAGAGTAAATTGTGCAAGGAAGGCGATTAGATCCCTGAATGGTCTTTTATGGAATAGAAATTTTACCAGAAAAACAAAAAAAATAGAATATACAGACAATAATAGAAAGTATACTCACATATGGATCAGAAAGCTGGACAATAAATGAAAGGATGCAGAAAGGAATCTTGGCGACAGAAATGGATGGATTACGGAGAAGTATGAGAATATCCAGGCTACAACATATTCGAAATACATATATCAGACAAGAAATGGATGCACAAGAAACTGTTATCGATAGGATAACAAAGAGAGCTCTACAGTGGTATGGACATGTGCAACGGATGTCGGAAGACCAGTGGCCTAAACAGGTGTTGGATTGGATGGTACCAGGCAGAAGGAAGAGGGGGAGAAGTAGAAGAGCATGGTATGAGGGAATATATGATGCCACGATGACGAGGGGTATGGAAGATGGACAATGAGAAGATAGGAATCTCTGGAAAGCAGGAATCAAAGGCAAACTGCTGTAAAGTGGAAAGCCTGTATTAAGTATTAAGTAAGTATGGGGAACATCGTACCATAGTTAAGGCAACGCTCTACATGTGGAAGATCGAGGGTTCGATTTGTGATGAGATCACGATTTTTAACTGGGCTAAACATTCTGGATGCTCCATGATCCTAGGATGATGAAAAGAGAACCTGACATATGTTCTAGAAGTAAAAATGGCCGTCACGCAGGGATGAGAATTCGGGTGACATCTCGCGCCGATTGTCTAGAAAAATGGGTCCCTAAGGTCTGTAGTGAGATCACATTACCCTTATACTTACATCTAGAGTCATGAGGAAAAGTTTTTAAAGACTATTTAACTCATGCCCCAAATGGGAGTCAATGACCAATCACATTTCAATGAATTTTGATTTACAACCAATCACAGTCGTTTTTCACCTCGTTTTTGTCAATTTAATTTTATCACTTTAAAATCAAGCTCCTCCTTTTTAACATTCTGAATAGGTCAGAGCATTATTTTGCAGTGGCTGACTCTAAGAAATATGTTGAATATAACAATGTATATATTACGATGTAAGAATTCTACAGTGCATGTGGCTCCCAGATTGTATATATAGTGCACGAATGTAACTACATAGTGTTTGCGGGATATAATATAAAAGATTTGTAGTAATTGATTATACCACAAAAAAAGAAACCACTGTTTGCACTTTCTTAAATGTATTATTTCCTAGGTAATAACGTTCCAGAAAAAAATATAATTGATATATTTATATCATAGGACATTCCGATTGAGGGTCTTTCCACTTTTCAGCGGTTGCCCTTTTACCAGCCGGCTGCTGGCCCTTCACATCCACATGTGTCAATCACAGAGGTAGATGATCAACAGCCAGTGTAGGGGTGACATGTGGTTAGCATGTCGAGTCCCCCAGCCGTTACAGCTGGTTCCTCAACCTGGAGCCGCTACTTATTGTAGCTACCCAATTGCCTCACGATGCTGGGTGGGCACCGGTCCCATACTGGCCGAAATACCATGAGAAAATTTCTTCCCACATGGAGACTCGAACCAGCGCAAGTCCCGTAGCTCTGCGCCAAGGCTTTCATAGTATATCAGAAATTAATTAATATACAGTTTGATGTGTTTCATTTTTCTCCACTAGGATGCATTCTTACAATATTGCGATCCTTTGGCAATAAATAATATGATCTGGTTGTAGTGATGAACAAATTAAGCATAACAAATGTTTCTCATTTGTTTTCAAACATCGCCGTTTACATTAAATATAGCCTATACATATTTTAAAATAACTATAGTTAAATAATGATTTGTGAGTAAACAGCTTAATTTTATTTGTTAAATAGTCCTAACAAATGCCACTCTTGATTTCCAAATTCTCTAGATAAATTCACGACTCACTTTGAGAGTAGTGAATTTATCGATAATTTGGAAATCTCTCGTGGCATTACTTATGATAAAATTGTTATTTTATTCTTATGTTTAGGAATCTTGTGTATCATATTATTGTGTATTTGCAAGAAATACAGCCAGACTATCCCACATCTGTTATTTGAGTGTTTCACATTTGATTCCAAAAGACATGAATTTATTAAAGAAATAAGTTATTGCCATAATAGATTTCAACTACCTTTGTCAAATATTTTATGTAAGAAGTGTTGCTATTGAAAGATGCGTGACTTTATCTATCACATTTTTAAGAAACTTTGAGTTAGTTTTTTTTTGTTTGTTTGTTTGTTAATTTATTGATTTATTTGTTCATATTACGTTATTATGTAACGCTGGAAATTAACCACACTCTAAATTACTGTAAATAATTCATTGTACTGTAACTAAAACCCTAACATACCGGGTGGTGAAATACTGTAGGATTCGCATTATTGGATATTAAAATAAAATTATATATATATTTATATATATGGTATGATAAGACGGGATTCGAACCCGGATCTCTGAGTCTGTACCTCAGCGTGATGTCCATTACACTACCAGGCGAATCCAATTCAAACACTTATTTTTCTTATATATGTATTATATTCTCCATTATTACTAGATGTCGCGAGAACACTGTCTTCACTGCCATCTAGTAGCTGACTATAACAAGTAAGCAAATTAAAGAGAATATTTTTACTTTATAGCAGTGACGCTTTATAGATGTTATAATTAAATATTTAACATTGAGCAATGCATGCTTAATATGGTATGATAAGAAAAATAAATGCCTGGACGGGATTCGAACCCGGATATCTGAGTCTGTACCTCAGCGTGATATCACGCAATGCAAGCTTAATATGGTATGATAAGAAAAATAAATGCCTGGACGGGATTCGAACCCGGATCTCTGAGTCTGTACCTCAGCGTGATGTCCATTACACTACCAGGCGAATCCAATTCAAACACTTATTTTTCTTATATATGTATTATATTCTCCATTATTACTAGATGTCGCGAGAACACTGTCTTCACTGCCATCTAGTAGCTGACTATAACAAGTAAGCAAATTAAAGAGAATATTTTTACTTTATAGCAGTGACGCTTTATAGATGTTATAATTAAATATTTAACATTGAGCAATGCATGCTTAATATGGTATGATAAGAAAAATAAATGCCTGGACGGGATTCGAACCCGGATATCTGAGTCTGTACCTCAGCGTGATATCACGCAATGCAAGCTTAATATGGTATGATAAGAAAAATAAATGCCTGGACGGGATTCGAACCCCGGATCTCTGAGTCTGTACCTCAGCGTGATATCCATTACACTACCAGGCGAATCCAATTCAAACACTTATTTTTCTTATATATGTATTATATTCTCCATTATTACTAGATGTCGCGAGAACACTGTCTTCACTGCCATCTAGTAGCTGACTATAACAAGTAAGCAAATTAAAGAGAATATTTTTACTTTATAGCAGTGACGCTTTATAGATGTTATAATTAAATATTTAACATTGAGCAATGCATGCTTAATATGGTATGATAAGAAAAATAAATGCCTGGACGGGATTCGAACCCGGATATCTGAGTCTGTACCTCAGCGTGATATCACGCAATGCAAGCTTAATATGGTATGATAAGAAAAATAAATGCCTGGACGGGATTCGAACCCGGATATCTGAGTCTGTACCTCAGCGTGATATCACGCAATGCAAGCTTAATATGGTATGATAAGAAAAATAAATGCCTGGACGGGATTCGAACCCGGATCTCCGAGTCTGTACCTCAGCGTGATATCCATTACACTACCAGGCGAATCCAATTCAAACACTTATTTTTCTTATATATGTATTATATTCTCCATTATTACTAGATGTCGCGAGAAGAGAACACTGTCTTCACTGCCATCTAGTAGCTGACTATAACAAGTAAGCAAATTAAAGAGAATATTTTTACCTTATAGCAGTGACGCTTTATAGATGTTATAATTAAATATTTAACATTGAGCAATGCAAGCTTAATATGGTATGATAAGAAAAATAAATGCCTGGACGGGATTCGAACCCGGATATCTGAGTCTGTACCTCAGCGTGATATCACGCAATGCAAGCTTAATATGGTATGATAAGAAAAATAAATGCCTGGACGGGATTCGAACCCGGATCTCCGAGTCTGTACCTCAGCGTGATATCACGCATGATTATATATATATATATATATATATATATTATTGAATGTTCTTCCTTGCTGTATTAACAACTCAGTAATAAAGTAATTTCGATGAGGCGTTTGAGATTCATATTCGGCAAGTCGCGGGTGCGAACCTCCGTGCCGAAGTTTGCCATCTGTTGTGTTCTGACTAGAATTTCCTACCTCTGGTCTACATAAAGTAATCCAGAGTTTTGCCACTTTCCACTGCTCGAAAATAAGTTACAGCTTTAGCGAATTCTCCAAGAATAAAGTGTAAAATGGGAATCCTGTTTATGGTCAGATTAAGTCTTTAAGTTAGTGAAGCTAAAGGTCTGTCAAATTACGGGCACGCAGGATTTATACAGCTGCCAGTTCTCGTGCATTTAATTGTTACCGTACCTGGTGGCCTGCTCTCAGACTGTTGCTATAATTAGAGGGTATGTAGCCCTACTTAATTAACTTAATTCGCTAGCAGCGCCATTTTAATCAATTCTGTACCCTTCACAGATTATTCAATTAACGCTGGAAACATGTAAATTATACATGGTCTATAAGCTGCTATGTTATTATTACATTAATACCAGTTCACGAGAAAATTGCTGTAAAAATTTAGCACGAGTCTGTACACCTTAATTATTTGAGATTTCATAGCATCCGGGTGTGCTCAAAGTGTAAAAAAAAATCTGCCGACAACATTTAGGAGCATGTTAGGACACACTATTGAGTAACACTAAGAAATTAGGACTGGAAGTAAATATCAATAAAACTAAATATATGGTCACACGTAGAAATTCATTAAATAATGGAAATGGACAGCTAATGACAAATGAGGGAAATTTTGAGGAAGTGGCTGAATTCAAATACCTAGGAACAATAATCACAAATAGGAATGAGATGCACAAAGAAATTAAACATAGGCTCAATTCTGGAAATGCGTGCTATTATGCATTGCAGAGACTTTTGATGTCCCAACTCTGCCAGTTATATTATATGGTTGGGAAACATGGACTCTTACTTTAAGAGAGGAAAGGAGATTGCGAGTATTTGAGAATAAGGTACTTAGGAAAATTTTTGGAGCAAAGAGAGATGAACAGACAGGTGCTTGGAGAAGACTACATAACAATGAACTACATGGTCTTTATGGGAAGCCAGATATAATAAGAACAGTTAAGTCTCGTAGACTGCGATGGGCAGGACATGTTGCACGTATGGGGAGTGAAAGACTTGCATGGAGGCTTCTTGTAGGAAAGCCACAGGGAAAACGCCCAGTTGGTAGACCAAGAATGAGATGGGAGAATAACATTAGCTATGATTTGGGGGAGGTGGATTATACAGGGAATGATTGGAAAGCATTGGCTCGGGATAGGGATGTATGGAGAGCTTATGTCCGTGAGGCCATGAACCTACGGGTTCGATAGTGCCAGTAAGTAAGTAAGTTAGAACACGTAGCTTACAGGGTGCCTCAATTAAGCTTTAAATGTGTTAGGTAATCTAAATGACAGCTACCTTGAGTAGGGAATAGGATTCAATTTAATAAAAAAAATAATTACGAAGTATTTTTACGAATCAATAAGAATTAAAAAAAATCTTACGTTTTATTGTGGTTATAGGGTTCTAGTGAGATACACTTTGAGAAGAAATGGAAATAACACTGGTCAACAGTAGTTTTGTTGCCCTTGATATGAGATTAATTTCGGATATATTTATGCTCACAATTCATGAAACTATCAATGATTTTGGAAGATTTGCTCTGGTTTTTTTTAAATCTTTATTTTCATTTTACACTACAAAAATCAGAAAATATGAAAAAATATAACAGATATATTTATAATGTCAATTTTTTTTTAAATTAGGATACACCGACGTAAATAGAAATAATAAATAATAGTTTTATAAAACTAAAACAACACGCTTTATTAGGAAACTGAACTAAAAATGAAAAATAATTTTAATTTCCAACACGCTTGGGATACAATTAAGGTGGTCAACAAAAGAAATCATCTCCAACACATATAGAATAAAACTAGAGTTATCTACAAAAAGAAAATAATTTTACCGTCAAAAGCGTGGGGTGCTCTATATCAATTAATATATTTGATAATAAACAAATATTGGCAAAAGTAAAGTCTCTAAGAAGAAAATGTAAAAATCATAAAAAGCACCCCACGCTTAATGGTGTACATTATCTTAATGTTAGTGTTGTCTCGTAGGTGGCTCTGGTATTAAGTTGATCATTTATCCAGAGAGGCCCCCATTTCCTTGTGTGGTCAAAAAATACGTGTTTGGTCAGAATGTAAAAATCCTAGCCCGACAGGTCATGTCATTGTAAGGTCCTGATGACGTGGAAGATGTAAAAGTTGCGAAGAGGAGTGTTTGAAATAAGATAAAGGAAAAATTAACATAAGCTCTGCTGGAAATAATCAGTGCTATTTATATTAAAATTTATATTTTTCCTTTTGCATAGTTCACATAACAGTAAGTTAATTTTGGAGCAAGTGAATAATTTTACATCTCTAGAATGCAATACCTCATATGAAGAAGAAAAGGATGTAAATTCAAAAATATCTAAATTTATAATAATTTTACTTACTTACTCATTGGCACTATCGAACCCGTAGGTTCATGGCCGCGCGGACATAAGCTCTCCATACATCCCTATCCTGAGCTAATACTTTCCAATCATTCCCTGTATAATCTAATTCCCTTAAATCATAGTTAATGTTATTCTCCCACCTCATTCTTGGTCTACCAACTGGCGTTTTCCCTCTGGTTTTTCTACAAGAAGCTTCCATGCAAGTCTTTCATTCCCCATACGTGCCACATGTCCTGCCCATCGCAGTCTACGAGACTTAACTGTTCTTATTATATCTGGCTTCCCATAAAGACCATGTAGTTCATTATTTTGAAGTCTTCTCCATTCACCTGTCTGTTCATCTCTCTTTGGTCCAAAAATTTTCCTAAGTGCTTTATTCTCAAATACCTGTAATCTCCTTTCCACCCTTAAAGTAAGAGTCCATGTTTTGCACCCATATAATATAACTGGTAGAATAATAGTTTTATGTATTTTCAGTTTAACGTTTTTTTAAAGGAGTTGGGACATCAAGAGTCTCTGCAATGCATAATAGCACGCATTTCCAGAATTGAGCCTATGTTTAATTTCTTTGTGCATCTCATTCCTATTTGTGATTATTGTTCCTAGGTACTTAAATTCAGCCACCTCCTCAAAATTTCCCTCATTTGTCATCAGCTGTCCATTTCCATTATATAACGAATTTCTACGTGTGACCATATATTTAGTTTTATCGATATTTACTTCCAGTCCTAATTTCTTAGTGTTACTAAATAGTGTGTGCATGTTGTCCTTTAGTATCTCCTTGCTATCGGCCAGTAGTACTACATCATCAGCATAAACTAACAGCTTATTAATACCATTGAGTTGTAAGCCTTCCTTATTCTCTAAAGAGTTAATGGAATGCTCTAGTACAAAATTAAATAGTAGAGGAGATAGTGCATCTCCTTGCTTCAACCCATTCTGGATTTCAAAACTGTCCGAAAACTCTTTGCCTACACGCACCCTACTCTTTGTGCCATTTAGACACATTCGTATAAGTCTAACTAACTTTTTAGGAATTCCGAACTCCAGAATTTTAGGGTTAGTAAATTCTGTCTTCAAATCACAGTTAGTCCAAAAACATTCAAGATTAAAAGTGTATAAAACACTGGCTCTTCCAACTCTTTTGTATGGTAGCGAAGTATTGACATTGAAACAGAAGGATATACAGAGACTTAGATCTGCTGAAATGAGATATCTTCGGAGAACTGCAGGATACACACTACTACATCACAAAAAAAATGAAGACATCTTAGAAGAATTACACATGGAACCTTTAGAAAACAACTCCGCCATGGCCGGTCCCAAGCCCGGATGAGAAAGGAGGAGGGGGAGGAGTAACAACCTCGTTAAAAAAACAGAGTTCAGTTGGCTCCGACTGATAGTACTCTGTAAGGGCCCCTAGCCAGGGTTACGGTGAATAACTCAACGGCAGATTCGGCGCAGAAGGAGTCCTTCATCACGGCGGATCTGGTGAAAGTGGCAACCCTCTAGATGGGGTTAGTACATCCAGGAGCTGGACCTAAAGCTTCGAGGTGGCAGCCCCACCAATGGTCTACTCTGCATAGCGTTAGTACCGCGATCAGAGGAAAACATATTACTCGTATTCTTCCGGAACAGGCAACTCTTGCCTAAACCAGGAAGTGAAGAAGAAGACCTTTAGAAAACAAAATTTCTGATTATAAGCCAAGATGGATGCAACATGTTCATCGAATGGAAGATCACAGAATACCCAGACAGATGTTAAGATATCAACCTGCAGGAAGAAGAAGGTCCCGCGCCGTAGCCGAGTGGTTAAGGCAAGAAGCCTTGACGCAGAGCTATGGGACCTGCACTGGCTCGAGTCTCCATGGAGGAAGAAATTGTCTCATGGTATTTCGGCCAGTATGGGACCGGTGCCCACCCAGCATCGTGAGGCATTTGGGTGGAGGAAACCAGCTATAACTTAAAACCTTACGTTCCAATCAAGTTAAGAAAGCTACCCCTACTAAAACACAAATTAACAAAATCAAACTAACAATAAATATTATAAATAATTCCAATACTATCTGTAAATAGTTTACATGACCAGATTCTAACTTTGGGGCACTTATCTGCCAAAATAGTTAATAATATTCAATACTAAAAATTATTTTTTATACTTGCTCCTTTCGTACTAAAGTATAATAAAACTTAATAGATAGAAACCAACCTGGCTCACGCCTGGGGGACTCGACATGCTAACCACATGTCACCCCTACACTGGCTGATGATCATCTACCTCTGTGATTGACACATGTGGATGAGAGGGGCCAGCAGCCGGCTGGTAGGCTAAGGGCCTTCTACGCCTGTCGCGCCAGGAGTTTTTTTTAGGAAGAAGAAGACCAGGACGCCCACTCAAAAGACTTTTGCATGGTGTTTCTCTTGAGGCCGAAACAGGTCAACAAATGGCCTAAATTCGTGAATATACTATGATGATGATTATTTGAATTTATGTAGGTTGTACTGTGGCATTCTAGGAGATCATCAATGTGCATTCAGAAGAAACAGGTCTACAACAGATCAGATTTTCAGTATAAGACAGATTTTAGAAAATAAATGGGAATATAATGGTACTGCACATCAACTATATGTAGACTTCAAAAAAGCATATGATTCAATTAAGAGAGAGAAGTTATATAGTATCCTGCTGGAGTTTGGAATTCCTAAAAAGTTAGTTAGACTTATACGAATGTGTCTAAATGGCTCAAAGAGTAGGGTGCGTGTAGGCAAACAGTTATCAGACACTTTTGAAATCCAGAATGGGTTGAAGCAAGGAGATGCACTATCTCCTCTACTATTTAATTTTGTACTAGAGCATGCCATTAAATCTTTAGAGAATGAGGAAGGCTTACAACTCAATAGTATTAATAAGCTGTTAGTTTATGCTGATGATGTAGTACTACTGGCCGATAGCGAGGAGATACTAAAGGCCAACACACACACACACTATTGAGTAACACTAAGGAATTAGGACTGGAAGTAAATATCAGTAAAACTAAATATATGGTCACACGTAGAAATTCAGTATATAACGGAAATGGACAGCTAATGACAAATGAGGGAAATTTTGAGGAAGTGGCTGAAATCAAATAGCTAGGAACAATAATCACAAAAGGAATGAGATGCACAAAGAAATTAAACATAGGCTCAATTCTGGAAATGCATGCTATTATGCATTGCAGAGACTTTTGATGTCCCAACTCCTTTCAAAAAACGTTAAGCTGAAAATATATAAAACTATTATTCTACCAGTTATATTATATGGGTGCGAAACATGGACTCTTACTTTAAGGGAGAAAGGAGATTACGAGTATTTGAGAATAAAGTTCTTAGGAAAATTTTTGGACCAAAGAGAGATGAACAGACAGCTGAATGGAGAAGACTACATAACAATAAACTACATGGTCTTTATAGGAAGCCAGATATAATAAGTACAGTTAAGTCTCGTAGACTACGATGGGCAGGACATGTTGCGCGTATGGGGAATGAAAGACGTGCAATGAAGCTTCTTGTAGGAAAACCAGAGGGAAAACGCCCAGTTGGTAGACCAAGAATGAGGTGGGAGAACAACATTAATTATGATTTGAGGGAAGTAGATTATACAGGGAATGATTGAAAGCATTAGCTCTAGATAGGGATGTATGGACAGCTTATGTCCGCGCGGCCATGAATCTACGGGTTCGATAGTGCCAGTGAGTAAGTAACTAAGTAAGTAAGTATGTACTGTGGCATAGAATTCTCCGTTGTTTTCTAAACTTTGTGTTGTTTGTATTTTCGGTACGAAAACACTTGAGTTGGGATTAAAGCCTGGTTCACGTAGTTGTATACTTGAACAATGCAAATAAGAGAACTGAGGCGTGAGTCTGTGGGAATAAATACCAAGATGTATCTCACTCCTGAATCTAGAGAGATGCTCAATCAGTTCCAATATCTAACCGGCCGTGAAACAAACAGACAACACAACATCGTGGGATCCGACAAGCCGTGCCGTATTATAACAAGGAGAAAGAAAGAAAAAAATTCCCCAATAACCTGTTGGCATGTTGAGCATTTATTCGCCCTCCATGGCTTGACTCGTAAGAAAACAGATATAATAACTTAAGCGGAAGATCTGAACGTGCAATTAGCGAATCGAGATTCACGACTATCGATAATAATCGACATGTCAAAAGAAGTCGATCGAGTATCAGAGAGAGGTACAGATTTGTTTACCATAGACATTGTATGTTCATGGCTTGGAATGTACGTTATTCAACGCTTCTTTAAACGATGGTCTGTTGTGGATATTGACAGAGGATTCCAGCTATAAACTCGCAGTTTTAGTTTGTTTGTAAAATTGCCTCCAGGATTTACGGAAACGTTTAACAGTGTTACACAAAAATAAATAATAGTTTTAAAAAACTAAAAGAACACGCTTTATTAGAAAACTAAAAAATGAAAAATAATTTTAATTTCCAATACGCTTGGGATAAAATAAAGTGGTCAACAAAAAATCATCTCCAACACATATAGAATAAAATTAGAGTTATCAACAAAAAGAAAATAATTTTACCATCAAAAGCGTGGGGTGCTCTATATCAATTAATATATTTGATAATAAACATATATTGGTAAAAGTAATCTCTCTAAGAAGAAAATGTAAAAATCATAAAAAGCACCCCACGCTTTGATGGTAAAATTATTTTCTTTTTGTTGATAACTCTAATTTTATTCTATATGTGTTGGAGATGATTTTTTGTTGACCACTTTATTTTATCCCAAGCGTATTGGAAATTAAAGTTATTTTTCATTTTTTAGTTTTCTAATAAAGCGTGTTCTTTTAGTTTTTTAAAACTATTATTTATTTTTTATTTTTTAGTTTTAATATTTTACAGAATAAGATAAAAATGTAAATATCTTTAAATTCGATACTATTGTAGTATGAGCTAAAAGTAATACTCTTCTATAAAAAACCCTCCCAGCCGGATTTGAACCAGCGACATATGGATTACTGAAATTATATACCACTAAGAGTTCACTGCTCTACCAACTGAGCTCTTACAACGATTGACTAAAAACTCGACAAGTCCGCAACCTATTATACCAGTTTTCATTTTTTTGATTTTCGAATGATTCTGGCCAGGATTTTAGAAACAAAATATGAAATTATTGTATTGTCACGGGTCCTCTACAAGTATACAAAGTTTCAAGTCGATCCAATGATTTTAAGTGGGTGAAAATCGCGTTGAAAGATTCCGTTACATAGATAGATAGATAGATACAGGTCAAGCTAATATAAAGCGTGTAAGAAGTGCTTCAAACTCAACTAAAATGGACATTTTTTCCCTTATTGTACAACTACAATTGTAATATTCTTCTTCTTCTTCTTAATTCCAAGTATTAGGACAAGGTCTGTTACGATCCTATAGAAAATTTTCCCTCTAGCGTTTCATAGGACGGCCCAGAGATCTTCGTCTTCTTACTATATAATTATAAACAGCTTTGGGGATCCGATTTGAACTCATTCTTTCAAGATGGTGTTTCCAATTTAGTTGGTACTGTTCAATACATTCCAAAATTGGCGTAGACAATTATAATATAAAGTGCAGATATTTGTTAATGGCTATTTAACTCATGCCCCAAATGGGAGCCAATGACCAATCACATTTCAATTATTTTTTATTTACAACCAATCACAGTCGTGTTTCGCCTAAAATTTATCAACTAAAGTTTATCATAATAAAGAAAGCGTCTCCTCTTTAACATTCTGAATAGGTCATAGCATTATTTTGCAATGACTGATTCACTAAGAAATACGGCTACCAGATTGTATATATAGTGCATGAATGTTAACACATAGCGCATGCGGGAATTAATATAAAAACATCTGTAGCAATTGATTATACCACCAAAAAAATAAACCACTGTTTGCACATTCTTAAATGTATTTTTTCCCAGGAGGTAATAACATTCCAGATAAATATAATTGTCATATTTACATCTCAGGACATCAGAAATGAATTAATATACAATTTGATGTGTTTAATTTTTTGTCCACTAGAGTGCATTCTTACACTATTGCGTTCCATTGGCAATAAATAATATGATCTGGTTGCAGTGATGAACAAAAGAAGCAAATGAAGCGTACCAATCGTTCCTCATTTGTTTTCAAACATCGCCGTTTACATTAAATATATAAATAATTTAAAATAACTATATTTAAATAATGATTTGTGAGTAAACAGTTTAATTTTATTTGTTAAATAGTCCTAACAAATGCCAATCTTGATTTCCAAATTCTCTAGTTAAATGCACTCACTTCATGAGATGTGAATTTATCGATAATTTGGAAATCGCTCGTGGCATTACTTATGACAATTATTTTTCTTATTAATTAATTACAAATGCTATTAGGCTTCGGAAAAAAAATCATTTAACAGAAATAAACATTCCACGTCATTTCGATGGGGTTGTGTATAACAAAATATTTACTTAAGCAACTTAAGACAATTTAATGCAATTTATTCCATTACTAAGTGTTATTTCTAAGATTTATCCCCAGAAAATTACCATCGAGGAAGTATGTTAATGTAATGTGAAATTTGCGAGTGGAAATATGTTTTTACGTTGTAATCATCGGCCATTACACACATTTAAAATGTAACGAACCTAAAAGCTAACCTAAGAAGACCGCGTTAAATAGATTCCCGGGTAACGACCCGGTAATCAGCACGAGGTACCTATCTAAAAATAATTATGATATATATTTTTGCTTCACTTATTCAACTAAACATAAAAACACATTAATTTTCCTCTTTTAGCTCATTTATGCCAAGAACGTCGGGATAAGTAGATTCCTGGACAACGCCGGGTAATCAACACGGGATATCAGCACGAGGTACCTATCTAAAAATAATTATGATATATATTTTTGCTTTACTTATTCAACCACGGTGGACTAGTGGTTATGCTCCTTGCCTCTGGTCCCGAGGGCCGCGGGTTCAAACCCGGCCGAGGTCGATGGATTTTTTATGATGGAAAAATCCAAGGAGCTAGTCCTCCGGGAGGGACTTTAAGCCGTGGGTCCCGATTCTGAAGATTTTCAGGCTCGTAAAATATCCTTAAGCCTGAATTAAAAGGCCTATAAGCAAACTTTACTGAATTTTCCCGTCCTAGTACTACCTTGGTTTCCTAGATGTCAGTATGAGGCGGATCGCTGACCTCTGACCACTCAAATGACATCTATAGGAAAACAATTGTAACTAAATTAGTATGGTTCAAATTCTTCCCTGTAGGGGGAGAGCGCCTAAATCTCTGTTAAGGGGGTAAATGATATGACGATACTTATTCAACTAAACATAAAAACACATTAATTTTCTTCTTTTAGCTCATTTATGCCAAGAACATCGGGATAAATAGATTCTTGGATAACGCCGGGTAATCAACACGGGATATCTAAAATTAATTACGATATAATTTTATCCTTATACTTATTCAACTAAATATAAACACACACTAATTTTCGTCTTTCAGCTCACGAAGATCGGGATAAGTAGATTCCTGGGTTACGCCGGGAAATCAGCACGGGATATCTAAAAATAAGTACGATATTAATTTTTCTTCTCACTTATTCAACTATACATAAAACACATTCAATTTCGTCTTTCAGCTCAATTTTACCAAGAAGACAAGAATAAGTAGATTCCCGGCAACGGCGGGTAATCAGCACAGGGTATCTAAAAATAATTACGATATCCATCCATAGTAATTCTGCCCGAGGGCAGGTCTTTCACTGCAAGCATAGCATTTTCATGCTATGCTTGCAGCTTTACTAGGGAATTGTAGGTGTGGTAGCTTCCCATTGCTTTCCACACCGGTGAAGGATGATGATGACTATTTAACTCATGCCCCAAATGGGAGTCAATGACCAATCACGTTTCAATGATTTCTGTTTTACAACCAATCAGAGTCGTGTTTCACCAAATATTTATCAGTGTTATAATTACCATATTAAAGAAAGCTCCTCCTTACAATATTGCGTTCCTTTGGCAATAAATAGTATGATCTGGTTGCAGTGATAAACAAAAGAAGCAGTAGAAGCGTACCTATCGTTTCTCATTTGTTTTCAAACATCACCGTTTACATTAAATATATAAATATTTTAAAATAACTATAGTTAAATAATGATTTGTGAGGAAACAGCTTAATTTTATTCGTTAAATAGTCCTAACAAATGCTACTCTTGATTTCCAAATTCTCTAGATAAATTCACTCCTCACTTCGTGAGTCGTGAATTTATCGATAATTTGGAAATCACTCGTGGCATTACTTATGATAATGATAAGGAGGATGATGATGATGGCCATATGATTTTGGGGACCGTTTGGACCTTAAAGTTTTCCTGACATTTGTCTTACAGGTGAGGAAAAAACCGCATAAAAACCTCACCCAGAAAAACTGTCCCGACCGGGGATCGAACACGGGCCCGCTGCATGACAAGGCAGCACGCTACCCCGAGACCACAGCGGTGGACAATTACGATATATTTTTTTTTCTTTCCCTTATCCAATTGAACATAAGGGCACATTAATTTTAATTTATTTAGCCGTAACAGCGCACGCCGGGTGTTATCTAGTATCGAATAAAAAGTTAATACGTAAAAGTAAAATATGATAGAATCTGCGTAAGGTTATTTACAATCTCCGATCCCTGTTGGAAACTTGAGCCAAGGTACCTCTAAGGTAAAGCTCAAACTAAGGTTAAAATAGATTTATTGAGTACTAAATGGTTAGCAATATACTTACAAACAGAAGACAAATGTACGAACCTTGTATAGAATTCAAGACAACCCCAGTTCCTGCGTCCATTCCACACACATCAAAACACGCGTAAAACATTACTAAAACACTGCACACACGCTTAAACTAGTATCACAATTGTTACAAACTTTGTTTATTAAGTTTTGCACACGGCACGCACAAGTTTTATACAACGTACGCCATCTTAGTATTCAACTGTGTTGCACTTGAACAAAACACAAACGCTATGCGGAGAAGCTTGTGTAGCGTTTAGAAAAGACAAGCGTTCCTTCATAACCACATAGATACAACAGATACGATAACATCTCGTAATATCATTTATTACAAACCTAAATACATTATAAAATAAATATATAACACACTTTTTTAAAATCTTACATATAAAAATGAATGTCTGTGAGTCGGTTGGACTCAAAAACTACTTCTCCTATTTTAATGGAGTTTTAACGATTGTTTAGAAACTTTTTTTTTCAATTTAGCTAATTTTTTAACCAAAGAGAGATGAACAGACAGGTAAATGGAGAATACTACGTAACAATGAACTACATGGTCTTTATAGGAAGCCAGATATAATAAAAACAGTTAAGTCTCGTAGACTGTGATGGGCAGGACATGTTGCACGTAAGGGGAATGAAAGACTTGCATGGAGGCTTCTTGTAGGAAAGCCAGAGGGAAAACGCCCAGTTGGTAGACCAAGAATGAGATGGGAGAATAACATTAACTATGATTTGAGGGAAGTAGATTATACAGGGAATGATTGGAAAGCGTTAGCTCAGGATATGGATGTATGGAGAGCGTATGTCCGCGCGGCCATGAACCTACGGGTTCGATAGTGCCAGTGAGTAAGTAAGTAAATAAGCTATATAACATATTATCAAACGTACTAAGGGGTTGGGTCCACCGCTGTGGTCTCGAGATAGCGTGTTGCCTTGTCACGCAGCGGGACCGGGTTCGATCCCCGGTCGGGACTAGTTTCCTCGGTGATTTTTTTTCGAGGTTTTTCCTCGCCTGTAAAACAAATGTCAGGACAGTTTAAGGCCTAAATGTTCCCCGAAAACAATCTGGCTAACACAATCATCATCATTCATATTCCCTTATTTTGAGTTTAGGATTAAGGCGCACCAATATCATCATCACCTATCATATCATCGGGGCACTTTTACCCCGCATTCCAAGCGCCACAACATCAGGAGTGGGTTACACAATTACGCCAATGCCAGGAGAGAACACCAGAAATGTCGAAATGACAACCTGGGGCATTGAATAAAAAAAACTATAGGGGCGGGGCTAAAAAAAGTTAATCAATGCACTAAAAAAAAGGGTTTTTGCGCGATATAGCGTTTTGTCGTACTTACAGCAATGGCGACCATGATTGAAAGTTCAACTTCCTATATTTCGGGGTTGCCAACCTAAATAACTATACTGTAATATTACATTTATATAACCTAATTTCTGAAAATATTATTATTACATTTTCTTCTTCTTCTTCTTCTTCTTCTACTACAAGGTTTAGGCTATGCAGCCTGTTCCGGCGAAGTTAAAAGTGGAGTCCATCTTCTGCGTGGTCGGCCAACATCTCTTGTTCCTCTGGGATTATACAGGAAGGTTCTTTTTGGTATTCTTTCGTTGTTCATTCTCATTAAGTGTTCTGTCCATTTCTTATTATTTTCGCTGATTTTATCTTCAATTTTATATATATTTAATTCTTCTCGTATAGTTTCACTCCTTATTCTATCCGCTCTTGTGCATCCTTTCACATTACGTAAAAACAACATTTCCGCAGTCTGTATCCTGCTTTTATCCCTTGATTTCATTATCCAATTTTCACTTCCATACAACAACAAAGGAATTATTACATTTTCCACGTGGAATTTATAGTTTTAATTTTAGCATTTATATTACTTCTTCCTTTATTATTTTTGTCTACCGCTGTATTCTCGAGGTAGCGTGCTGCCTTGTCACGCAGCGGGACCGGGTTCCATCACCGGTCGAGACAAGCTCCTGGGAGAGGTTTTTTCGGGGTTTTTCCTCGCCTGTAAGACAAATGTCAGGAAGCTTAGGGTCCAACGTTCTCCGAAAATCATCCGGCCATCATCATCATCCTTATCATTAACATAATCATCTTTCATCGGCGTAGAAATAAACAGGAAGCTACCACACCTATAATTCCCAGGTAAAGCTGCAAATCTTAGCATGAAAATGCTATGATTTAGAGCAGAATTTTAATATTATAAGAAATACAAAAGTTAAAATTAATAATTCTGTATTTTAAAATTCTTTTAATATTTAAATAAAACTTAAATAAATAAAAATATCTAAATAATTCATTGTCAGTCCATTGTTGAATAAAAATGTCTCAGTAACAATTAAAGAAAGTGCACTACAAAACAGTTTTTGTAATACTATGCTTCCAAAAAATTGTTTTAAGTCATTGTTGTCAAAATTATAAAGCCTTCTATTAGCCTATAACTGTAACAAGAACATCTGCTTAACTTCATATTCTTAAATGAAAGTAACCTAAACTCTGATTGGATGTTAAAACAATTAACTTTCTTATTTAACAAATCAAATTAAACCTTATATTTAAATAAATATTAACCAATAGAATTTAAAATTACCATTTTGTGATGTAATACTGATCTTTAAAATTATAAAAGAATTATAATAGTCATTCTACATACAATTTTCAACAAAGATAGAAGCAAGAAGAGATCTCCTGATAAAATGTAATATTTAATACAAGAAAAATAATTGATACAAGATAAGAAAAGAATTTAATTTTAATTGACGGTGAAGAATAATACCACCTACATTTACTTGATGTACTAGGAAATTAAGAAGTGAATAAATGTGAAATTATTTCTACAAGAAACAATTTGTTAGTAATTTTGTAGTGTTTTCCTATCCAGTGTACCGACGTCCGACCCTAAGAAGTGAATCCGGCTCTACTGAAAACTAAACCCAACCTGAACCAGTAATGCTTTTTGGGACATCAATCCTTCTTCAAAATGTTACTACAAAAGGCATGGGTTAATAAATGAAAAAAAGCCAACCCGGCGAATCCTAAAGATAAAATTCTTATTATTAAACCTCGGGCATGAAGAGAATTACTTCTTCAGATTGCAGCGAAAGACCTGCCCTCGGGCAGGATTACTATGGATGGATTATTGTTTTTATTTATGTTTAGTCTCATATTTTAACTAAATATATGTTTAGAGCAATATAGTCGATCCTCATTAAAATATCGACGTTTTCTACGTTATGCCACCCTCATAATGAAGTCAGGCCTACACCCATCAGTATACGAAGAGGGCGCGGCTACATTTAATGAAAATTACAGTTAATCTGGTTTTGAAGCAGGACGATATCAATTGATGAAACATTAAAAAAATATCATAGAAGGCAGGACCGATTGAAATAAATTTAATTAGTTGTGCGGTGTCCATGTCGTTAAGAATTTATAGGTGTACATCGATACGCCCAAATAAACCATGTCAAGATATGGGACATCGGATCCACCCAGTGCAATCAGAGTTATACACCTACCGCTGACTCCAACTCCCCCACACCATGCGACAAACGTACATATATTGGTAGAAATAATTTTTGCAATATACTGATTTCTTTGATTTTCATATTTATTATATAATTCAGTGACAGCTGTTTCGGTACACTGTACCTTCTTCAGACATGTTAACAAATTATGAATTGTGTTCCAACTGATCTAAGCAACAATACAACAATATTTATTTAAATTTTTTAACAATATTTATTTAAATTAAAAAACATTAAATAAATATTGTTGTATTGTTGCTTAGATCAGTTGGAACACAATTCATAATTTGTTAACATGTCTGAAGAAGGTACAGTGTACCGAAACAGCTGTCACTGAACTATATAATAAATATGAAAATCAAATAAAACTACGTTTTATTTTTATTTAATTAATAAATGTGGATTTTCATCAAGTAAACACCAACTCAATTGATTACTGATTTCTTCTTTTATCGGGATCACTTCTTACTTAGATAACACCATCGCGCAAAAAATTATGTACAACGCACGTTCGTGAAGTGTTTTACAGAATCTCGGAAATTAAAAACCTCGCTATCGCTCGGGTTTTAAACATTTTTCCTCGATTCTGTAAAAACCACTTCCCAACCTTGCATCGTAATATACTTTTGGTTGAGGAAGTATCAAATTTTTAGGAATTTAATATCTAACTTATGAGCATGAAATGTAGCAGGCGTAATGTTCTAGCAGATTTTAATAATCTCTTATATGCATTTTATGCTAGACAAGTCCCTAAACCGCAGAATAAGATTAGGAGCCCTCAACACAAGCGTATTCCCAGTCTTAACATATGGCTGCCAAACCTGGGCCCTAACAGAGAGGCAAAGCAGAAGCATTGAAATCTGCCAAAGGAAGATGGAGAGGAAGATAGTGGGTGTCTCACTCCGGGATAATATTTCCAACATGGCGCTACAGAAAATTACAACTTCAAAGAACATTACTCAAAAAGCCCTCCAAACAAAGTTGACATGGCGTGGTCATGTAACAAGACAACAACAAGGCAGATGGGCGCGGGAAACCACCATGTGGGACCCCTACATTGGAAGACGAACACGAGGTCGGCCAAGAAGAAGATGGGCAGATACGTTCAAACTGATGTTGGGAGGACATTGGTCAACCATAGCCCGCAACAGGAACAAGTGGAAACAACTAGCGAACAATCTAAGAATGGACTAAAATTCTTAATAACCTGATGTGAAGTGCACAAGTGAAAGACTCTATAAACATAATGTTCACGTGAATTAGCTCACCACGTGAACCACTTAAAAACTTTAAAATTGAGCCCCCCTCTTGCAGGAGGCCCTAGCCCTTCATGGGATATAGTGGCTACATTCATTCATTAATTTTATGGGGGAGACTGCGTGAGCTCCAGGCAGTCGGGTCACTAATGTACGAAGAAAATATTTAACCCATCCGTTTTCCAGGATATAAATCAAGCTGTTGGCTCCACAGTCGAAAAGTGT
This sequence comes from Diploptera punctata, assembly GCA_030220185.1. Taxonomy (NCBI): domain Eukaryota; kingdom Metazoa; phylum Arthropoda; class Insecta; order Blattodea; family Blaberidae; genus Diploptera; species Diploptera punctata. The sequence continues at coordinate 449,611 of JASPKZ010007560.1, forward strand.
TACACAAATTTTATCTAACATTAATGTATTTTATTATATAATCAATTGAGTTGGTGTTTACTTGATGAAAATCCATATTTATTAATAAGATATAATTAACTGAATTATATCGTAATAAATATGAAAATAAAACTATAAGTTTTATCTTTATTTAATTAATTTAATAATGTATTATAATTTAGCACTCCATCATTGCCGGTCTCAAGTCCAGATGAGAAAGGAGGAGGGGAGGAGTAACATCTCATTAAATACCTTGGTTCAGCTGACCCGACGACAGTACCTTGTGAAGGTCCCTTACCAGGGTTTCGGTGAAGACCCCACCTGTGGATGCAGCAGAGTAGGAGACCTACGGTATGGTGCAGATGGCGGATGAGGCAATAAAGAGTGGAACAGACTCTTAGCTGCAGTGAAAACAACTGATCTACGTGGACTCCAGATAAAAGTCTCTGGTCCTCCATGCCGAGGGTTGATGCTATGAGCCAGCTCCACATACATTGTAAAAAAATTAATGCTAAAATACCAAAATATATAACTAACTCAATGCCACTGTCGAATCCGTAGACGCGCAGACATAAGCTCTCCATACATCCCTATCCAGAGTTAATGTTTTCCAATCATCTCCTGTATAATCTACCGCCTCAAATCATAGTTAATGTTATTCTCCCACCTCATTCTTTGTCTACCAACTGGGCGTTTTCCCTCTGGTTTTCCTACAAAAAGCTTCCATGCATGTCTTTCATTTCCTATTCGTTCCACATGTGTCCTGCCCATCGCATTCTACGAGATTTAACTGTTTTATTATATCTGGCTTCCTATAAAGACCATGTAGTTCACTGTTATTCTAGTTTTCTCCATTGACCTGTCTGTTCATCTCTCTTTGATCCAACAGTTTTCCTAAGAACTTTATTCTCAAATATCCGTAATCTCCTTTCATCCGTTAAAGTAAAAGTCTTCTCTTAAGACCGTTAAGAAAGAAAAATAGTAATAATAATAATCATAATAATAACAAAAATAATAACCTAAAATTAGATTAAGTAAATGGCTTGGTAAAGAAAGTTTAAAATATAAAGGAATAATAAAAGTATATATAAACTTACTTACTTACTCACTGGCACTATCGAACCCGTAGGTTCATGGCCGCGCGGACATAAGCTCTCCATACATCCCTATACTGAGCTAATGCTTTCCAATCATTCCCTGCATAATCTACTTCCCTCAAATCGTAGTTAATGTTATTCTCCCACCTCATTCTTGGTCTACGAACTGGGCGTGTTCCCACTGGCTTTCCTACAAGAAGCTTCCATGCAAGTCTTTCATTCCCCACACGCGCAACATGTCCTGCCCATCGCAGTCTATGAGACTTAACTGTTCTTATTATATCTGACGTCCTATAAAGACCATGTAGTTCACTGTTATGTAGTCTTCTCCATTCACCTGTCTGTTCATATCTCTTTGGTCCAGAAATTTCCTAAGTACTTTATTCTCAAATACTCGTAATCTCCTTTCCTACCTTAAAGTAAGAGTCCATGTTTCGCAACCATATAATATAACTGGTAGAATAGTAAAAAGTAAAGTGATCCCACAACAGACCCGGAGGCCCTTGGGGTAGTAGGAGGTTAAGGCTCCCACTTTTTCTAGACAATCGGCACTTTATGTCAGCCGGGTTGTCAGCACTGCGTGACGGCCGCCTTTACCCCAGAAGAAGCGTCTGGTACTCATTTCCGTTAGAGGTTGAGTCGACCCCAGGGCCATAGAGGATTTTGGTCAGTTTAAAAATCCTGACCACAACGGGACTTGAACCCTCTACCCTCCGGCTTGTAGCCCACTGACTTAACCACTACGCTACGGCGTGCCCCCACTGGTAGAATAATAGTTTTATATATTTTCAGTTTAACGTTTTTTTGAAAGGAGTTGGGACATCAAGAGTCTCTGTAATGCATAATAGCACGCATTTCCAGAATTGAGCCTATGTTTAATTTCTTTGTGTCTAAGGAAATATGAAGTGAGTTTCTTTTTAAACTCTTTTTAAGTCGATATTGTTTCAATATATTTAATTATTGATTGAAAATAATAATTCAGTGACGTCTGATATACAAAAGTTAATTTCAGCACATCTACTTCACAACTTATTCTCATGTTCTAGAAAAATAAAAAAAATGTTTACATTCACTTCCATTTAATATTTGTGCAATGTTGGTATAGGGTGGAGTGTAGTACACCTGCTCTAGTTGATGATATCTGGACAATGATTGTGAAACGATTTCCTCGATAGAGATATCAGGATTTAATTAAAGCCTTTCTGAAAGCAATAATTCAGGTTTGATTTATGTACCTGAACAAAGATAGTTAGCGCTTGTATTTATCTTAAAGTTAACCTTTAATATCCCAGTTAACATTTGTTATACAGGGTGCTCTAAAATCCCCCTTACAAACTTCAAGGACTTGTAGAGGGGACCGAGTTCATAATATTTAGAATTGGAAACCATTTCCGGAAATGGTATTAATAAGGTGGTAGTTTATGCTGATGATGTAGTACTATTGGCCGATAGCGAGGAGATATTAAAGGTCAACAGGCACACATTACTGAGTAACACTAAGAAATTGGAACTGGAAGTAAATATCAATAAAACTAAATATATGGCCACACATAGAAATACATTATAATGGAAATGGATAGCTAATGACAAATGAGGGAAATTTTGAGGAAGTGGCTGAATTCAAATACCTAGGAACAATAATCACAAACAGGAATGAGATGCACAAGGAAATTAAACATAAGCTCAATTCTGGAAATGCGTGCTATTATGCATTACAGAGACTCTTGACTTCCCAACTCTTTCCAAAATATATTTGTAGAAAATATACAATATTTTCAGAGTTGAACAATGAAAAATGATATGCGTATTATATAAACTGAGTTTAAGTAACTAGTTTAAACTTTAATTCAATTGTTTCGGCAGCACCATTTTTTCACATTTTTGTATGCATTTTCAGAATCTTTTTCCCCCCTTTTACGTCCAAAATTTGTACCTTAAAATCCTCTCCCTATTTATTAAAAACTTACCAGCAAAATATATATATTCTAATATATTTTCTATCAGAATAAATGTTTCTTCTTTTTCGTCTTGTGCTTCATGAAATTAGGCCTTTTGACCTGTTTTCACATCAAGTGGAATTTAATGAATCCTCCCATCTAGTAAATGGGCATCCAACATTTCTATGTCCTGTTGGTTTGTACTTTAGTAACAGCTGAGAGATTCTATCTGTAGGCATTCTCTTGACATGTTCATACCAGTTGTTTCTCATGTTGCCAATTCTATTTGTTAAATTGAAAATATTTAAGTCCTTCCTAATATCCTCACTTCTTTTCTTGTCCAAAATTGTCACACCTGCTCCTGAACGTAGGAACTTCATTTCTGCAGTTTCTATTTTCCTTCTGTCTGAACGGTTAAAGGTCCAATTTTCACTTGCATATGTTAAGACAGGCACTGCCATAATTTTGTAAAATTTTAGTTGTGTGCTCCTCAAAGTTTTATTTTTCAGAATAAATGTATCTAGAAATATATTTTCTCATTTGATAATTTTGATGACTTTTAATTTGGTAAATTTTAAAGTTTGGTTGAATGGAAGAGGTCACATGGTCTGAATTCTTCCATGCTAAATAAATACGTAAATCATACATAAAAAATTAAAATAATTAATAAAATATTAATGATCAATATTGAATAAGGTGAATATTATAATGTAGAGTTTAAATCTCATGTTAGGTAATAGTTTATTACGATAGGAGGTTGGGAAGTGGTTTTTACAGGAGTGAGGAAATTGTTTAAAAACCGAGACATAGCGAGGTTTTTAATTTCCGAAATTCTGTAAATCACTTCACAAATTTGCGTTGTACATTATTCATTGCGCCATGGTGTTTTCAAAATAATAAATAATAGTAAAATAATAACATATTTGTTGGAAATATTTGCGTTCATTATAAACAACTGAGTCAATACTAATAAAATGCATTGTTAAAACCGTTGAGGTGGAGAGTAATAAAATGAAATAAGTTAAAATACCTTCTTAGGTAAAATCCGTCGTCCTCAACTTTTAAAATATGTAATCTTTATGCCTGTAGGCCTTTCAGAACATCCGTCCCATATTCAGCAGTTCATTCTTCGCTACAACATCCAGTATGATGTTTCATGCTGCTGGTCCTAATTTGGCTTTTCATTAGGACCAGCAGCATCAAACATCATACTGGATGCTGTAGCGAAGAATGAACTGCTGAAGATGGGACGGATGTTCTGAAAGGCATATAGGCATAAAGATTACATATTTTAAAAGTTGAGGACGACGGATTTTAACTATTTTAACTTATTTTATTTCATAAACAACTGATTAGCGTTAACAGTGTGGGCAATGTTTATTAGTTGAAATTACAGGAGGCCGTGACACCAATCAGTCATAAAATGGAGCGATTTGTTTCGTATAATGTATATTAATACTAACTTTTGGATATTTTTTGTATATAAATTTTACGTATTATACATACAGGTTAGTGGTTTTACTCCCGACACGTGGTTTGTAATATGTAATATTACAGTATAGTTATTTTATTACAGTATAGTTATTTAGGTTGGCAACCGCGAAATGTAGGAAGCTGAACTTTCAATCATGGTCGCCATTGTTCTAGGTACGACAAAACGCACTATCGCGCAAAAACTAATTTAATTTTTAAGGGGACCCGGAAGGCCAGATGTGATGAAAAAATGCATTTTCATTTTTTACCAATTAAAATACTAGAAAGATTCCTCTTTAATATGGTATAATTATCTTGCCTGTATCTTGTTTCTAAGTGTGTTTATTATTTGTTTTAAATATTCCCCGTCCCTTTAAAATGTGGGCGTGAGCCTTCAACTCTCTCCCATAGTTAGCATTCATTTTTTCAATATATAAAGAATATTTTCTTCTAATCTATTAAAACTAGAGACCTGAAATTTTCAGGGCTTCAATATAGTGCTTATATACAATTTTTACCGCATTAATGTTGTGATAGCTCAGTAATTAAAGAATTTAGATTGCAAAATACAGTGTAAAAAATTGAAAGAAATATTTGTAAAAAAAAATATGTTTGATATAAATGCATATCTATATAAATAATTATGGTAGAAGACTCCAAACATTTGAACCTTTCCATTGTAAAAATTTCAACTTGATAGGATTAATAGTTCAGGAGAAAATGTTCCTTACATTTAACATTATAAGTATAGGACGATCCGGGTCCCCTTAACCCATTCACTTCAAGTTTTAATGGTCAATGTATTTCCCCAGAAACCGGATTTAAATCACCGTAAATTGTATCGTCTATTTTCAGACATTCAAAACGAACAAAAGATAACGGTACATTATGTCACAATAAGGGTTAAGGCCAAAACAAATTCCTCTACTATTCTTAAATGTTAACAAAAGATTAACCCGCCAAGGGATGTACAAATTATTCCAAACATGTAACAGGCAGAGTTAAGCGAGTGTACCTCGTCTTCTGAAGCGAATGGGTTAAGAATTCTATATGATTTAATTTATTTTATTTTTTTAATTCATTGGTAAATATCTGTTATATCAGTTAAGTACTTTATAGGAAATGAGATTCATGGTATCTTTACCTTGTCGTGGTGGAGTGGCTTGTGTGCATAAATGATCCTGAGAGCTATGCCGGCGGTAGCATTGCTGCCGATAGGGTTACCCATGCCGGACTGGTCAAAGGTGATAAGCCAGACGAAAAAAGTACCTTGGTCGAAAGAGTGACGATCTTTCACCGTAAAAATAGAACCGTCAAGAAATGCGAACATGGGTTCAACTGGGAACTATGATTTGATGGAAGTAGATTATACAGGGAATGATTGGAAAGCATTAGCTCAGGATGGGGATGTATGCAGATCTTATGTCCATGCGGCCATGAACCTACGGGTTCGATAGTGCCAGTGAGTAAGTAAGTAAGTAAGTAAGTAAGTAAGTATAGGAAATGAGATTTTCTTCCGTAGAGAAATAGTGTTGAGTGATTGTTGGGGTTTGGTGCTGGAATTTTGCTATAATTAATCGAGTTTGACATATCGCGGACTGTATCGGGATCGTGCATCTCGCTCACTAATTGCACAGAGGATATTATAACTCCACCACTCTGCAGATATGCATTACATAGCAACACCTAATTATTCCCTACTGTCGCATTCCACTCTCCGGGGAGTGGCATGAGGTTGCACTAATTATTTTACTCTAACATCTTTCACCTACATTATAGTTACACAGTACTTTCTCATACATGACGTTTATTTAAAAGCATACTGTAAGATAGGTTACATCATTTCTTAAATTTAAAATTTTCCAAATTTAAGTATTTGCTCATAAAATTGTGCGGGCGGGGTGAGGGAGAATAGTTTAACCTCTCTAATAAACCACGCTTCTGCGCAACCCTTTGTGCAGGCGCGGTGAGAACCTCCTCACTACTCGCCACGATTTGTGCGGGATCGTGTTTTGTTCCTGCTGCTTCTATTAGAGTAGATCTGATTACCTCCAAGGTTATTAATCACAAAATTACTTGCCTCGGGCCCATGGAAGGCAAGGATTGATTCATCTTTCTTTCCTAGATATATTAACATGAATAAATAAGGATTCTCAAATCCACAGAGAGACTGAAAATGATGGTTTTCACAATAATTATCTATCAGGAAAGCTAGATAGCAAAAATAAGGGAGCTGGAAATGATTTCCTAAGTGAGTGAGTTTCCGTATAGGATATCTAAACAACTACGTGCACATAAATCAGATAGAACATTAATTATATAAAATATGATATTTAATGCAAACAAGTAGTCTGAAGTCAAAACAAAATCAAGATAAACATTTGGATCATTCAAGAAAGAAAAACAATATAAAGTGAATAAATAAATGATAATACTTCTATAGGACAAAAAAAACCACATCATACCACGTACCACACTCATGCTAGAGTCCAAGCCAGGGGCGGCTTCTCCCCTGGTCTACAGGACCAATTAAAACTGCGCCGCTTCTCGGCTTCAGACGACCTTGTCCATATTAGAGTTCCAATCCCATCTCGGACTGGATCGATGATTCAAACATTGAATGCTGAATGAATGATCTGCTTGAATGATAACGTTCTGCCTGTGCACCACGTATATGAAGGTTCCGAGGTAGAGGGGAGATGCGCCGTAGACACAGCGCGGCAGGAAGGGTAAAGAGGGGAGAGTGGGGGTAAATGCAAGGAGAAAGGAATATTGGCATAGTTCATGAATATCCCAGTCTAGGGAGGAGAACGACGCTGCAGTAATGAGCCGAAAAACGCACTTTCGGTTCAAAATTATATTGTTTATTGTAAAATGTAATTATAATCGCCGTAATAAATAGCGTTGAGATGCACAAAGAAATTAAACATAGGCTCAATTCTGGAAATGCGTGCTATTATGCATTGCAGAGACTCTTGATGTCCCAACTCCTTTCAAAAACGTTAAACTGAAAATATATTAAACTATTATTCTAATATATATAGACGATATTTTAAATAAATGGAAAGTTTTAGTGAGTCCAGGAATAAGAATGGATAATAAAGTGTGCATAAATAATCTTCTATTTAGTGACGATGTAATCATAATACAGAAAAATGAAGACCACTTACAGAAATCAATGCATGCATTAAATGAAATATGTAAATTATACGATCTAAAGATTTCTGTAAGGAAAACGAAGACCATGGCTTTTAGAGGAAGAGATCCAGTGAGATCCAAAATTATTTTAGAAAATCAAAGTATAGAACAGGTGTCTAGTTTCAAATATTTGGGCTGTGATGTTGGCTACAACGTGGAAAGAGATATTGACTCGAAAATAAATACATTTCAGACGGTGTGTGGAACAATACAGAGAACATTCAAAAATAAAATTAGAAAAGAAACCAAGATAAAAATGTATAATGTTATGGCGGTTCCCACAATATTGTATGGATGTGAAACTTGGGCTCCAATGAAAAAACAGAAGTATAGAATACAGACGGCGGAGATGAGGTTCCTAAGACAAGTAAAAGGATGTACAAGACTTGATAGAATAAGAAATGAGGATATAAGAGAAGAATTAAAAGTACAGCTTTTATTGTATAAAGTCACGAATTACAGACAGAAATGGATTGATCACATGGATGGAATGAGTAAGGAGAGATTGTTAGCAAGAAATTATCAAGCAAGAGGAAGACGTGTTGTTGGAAGACCTAGAAGACGTTGGGCTGATTCATTATGAAGTCGGAACGGGCAATTGCCTAATCCCTGGAGTGATGATGATGCTGATGATGACTATTATTCTACCAGTTATATTATGTGGATGCGAAACATGGACTCTTGCTTTAAGGGATGAAAGAAGATTACGAATATTTGAGAATAAGCGACAAATGTCATATTCAAGACATAACCAAATTTACTATAGAGAGACGAAAATATTGGGTCATATATAGAAAGAATGGAAGACAACCGACTTGCAAAAAGAGCTAAAGAAGATAGACCAATGGACGGGAGAGGAACAAGAGGGAGACCAGCCAAGAGAGGGATAGTGAATGCACATCCAATACGTCTTCCTCCGAGGAGTGGTTTTGGAAATAAACGGGATGAAAATCCTACAAATTACGATTAAGAAGGAGAAGAAGAAGAGAACAAAGTCATCAGGAACATTTTTGGACCAAAGACAGATGAACAGACATGTGATTGGAGAAGACTACTTAACAGTGAACTACATGGTCTTTATAGGAAGCCAGATATAATAAGAACATCTTGATGAAGATTTTCGGGCTGTAGGCCGTGGTCGTGAGGCTTGTAGTTCCCCGACGTCTGGCATCCTCAAGGGTTGTCTTGAGACTCAGTCTCTGGCGAAACGTCGAGGAACTACAAGCCTCACGACCACGGCCTACAGCCCGAAAATCTTCATCAAGGTCATCATAGAAACTCCGGCCGTGAAAGTCTACGTGAATACATAATAAGAACAGTTAAGTCTCGTAGACTGCGATGGGCAGGAGATGTGGCACGAATGGAGAATGAAAGACGTGCATGGAAGCTTCTTGTAGGAAAACCAGAGGGATAACATCCAGTTGGTAGACCAAAAATGAGGTGGGAGAATAACATTAACTATGGTTTGAGGGAAGTAGATTATACAGAGAATGATTAGAAAACATTACTTCAGGATAGGGATATATGGAGAGCTTATGTCCGCGCGGCCATGGACCACCTGGTTCGATAGTGCCATTGAATTTAGTTTTACAGTAAAATATAAATATAATTGCAGTAAAAAGAAAATTATGAATACACGCAATAACTAGCACTGTGATAGTGAAGTTAGTCATGAATTAATAATAAGAAATAAGAATAAATACGTAAAATTAAATTAATCTATTGTAAAATTTGCAAGAATGAGAGGAGATCTAGTAATTTGATGACAGCAATAAAAATGTGTATCAAAATAATTACAACGCTGAAATCGGTGGAGCATTTGTACATACCCTATACATTGAAAAAAAAAAAAATATATATATATATATATATATATATATTATCTAATTAGCTCACTGGCACTATTGAACCTATATGTTCATAGCCATGCGGACATAAGTTCTTCATACATCCCTATTCTGATCTGGTGTTTTCCAAACATCCCCTGTATAATTTACTTTCTTCAAATCATGGTTAATATTATATTTTCACTTCATTCAATTTTTTGTATTATTATGATGCTGAAGTTTGGCAAATTCCTACCAGGGAAAGGAAAATAATTTAAGTACAGAAATGGATGTTTGAAGAAGATCAGCTGGAAAGTCTAGAATGGATATAATACGAAATAAAGAAATAAGAGAAATTAAGAACTATTCAGGGGAAAACATTATTTGATAAAATACACAACACAGAAATTAGGGTCAAATGTCATATTCAAGACATAACCAAATTTATTATAGATAGACGAAAATATTGGAAGGGTCATCTAGGCCCATGCCTCCACCCCTTGGGATACCTCGGTCAAAAGACCATACTCCCAAGTCCCAGACTTGTCCTCCCTATCTATTTCGCATCCACATTCAAGAGTTCTCGGCCTAAAACCAACACCTCTAGGGAGAAGGTGTTAGAGTTGCAACTGCTGGGAATTATTGGAAGGGTCATATAGAATGAATGGAAGAAAACCGACTTGCAAAAAGAGCTAAAGAAGATAGACCAATGGACGGGAGAAGAACAAGAGGAAGACCAACCAAGAGATGGATAGACAGTGAATGCACATCCAATACGTCTTCCTCCGAGGAGTGATTTTGAAAATAAACAGGATGAAACTCCTACAAATTATATTTAAGAAGAAGAAGGATGGCCTTTATACTTTCGCTTCTGCGCTTTGAAAGTGAGCTCACCACACACGAAACAGAAGTTGTTTCTATCGTTAACACACATTCGAGACATATTTCTTATACAAATACAATTTTACTCTTCTCTTTACAATACACTACAGTACAATACACTACTTAGTCTTTACAATACAATTCTATCACAATTCACTTGACTACGGAAGTGAGCACAGAATTAGCGTCTTTCTTTTAAGAAAGCTTCTATTTAACTGCGAACTTAAAACAAACAATCACAGTTTTGTAGGAGAATGTCATTGTTGTAAGTTATAAATTCAAGGCACCAATCGCCAATCATTACAAGTCCATTGTTGGCACAATGAAATTAAATATAAATGTAAAATAATCCTTCTAATCATCATGTTATATACCAAAAAATGCTAATAAATAGGAAAATAATTATTTTCAAAATTACAAAAAAATGGTGGGTGACGAAAATTTTCTGACTTCATTTTTGGAATCAGCAGATGAAAATACATAAGAATCACCCAAAATCTTTTATGTAACAAAATCACTGTTGACCAGTTATCGTAGTTTTCTTTATGCCTGCACCCAAGTACACTATACTGCATCCAGTATCGTATATTATGTTTGACCAATTATATTGCTTTAGGGCACAATCTCAATATATTGTGGTATAATTTTAATAAACATTTTGTTTCAAAACGGTACAAATATTTTGATGGCACCAGGAGCACTTCCCTTCTTAATATCACCGAGATTAACAATAATTGTCCCTGTTGTAGCGTTGAATGTCACCTTGTAACGGGCGTATTAAATTTTACACAAAATGTTATCATACCAGGGAAAGCTCTTTTTTAAATTTAGTTCACACTTATAGGGTATTTATAAAATATGTATCCACCCATACATTTTTTTATTGTTCTACAGTTTTTCACAAAATAGTTAATCGGTATCTGAAGTGCCTTTCATACAATTAATAAAAAGTCGAAAAATTATATTTCTTTATATTTTTTCCTATAACTCAGTTTTACATTGTCTTTAAGACAAATATATTGTAACAGTTATATTATTAATTTCCAAATGTAGGCCTAATATTATAGTTTTGCTCTCCTTTCGTATTACTCTATTCTCTGAATCTTCTTCTTCTTTTATGTCATAGAATTAGGCCATAGATCTCTTTCCATATCATGAGATCTCCCTCCATTTTTCTCTGAATGTTTGTGACAAAAATAATTTGGGTTCAATAATTTTGAATTCCTTATAAAATTAAAAAAAATATATTGCGTAAAATCTTTAAATAAATTTTTAATCAATATATATAGTAGTAGGACTTTATTAGACTAAAATATATTTACAATATTATTTACATATATGGGTTGCACGGAAAGTAAGCCGTACGTGCTGTTAACAGTCCGTTACAATAAAGTAATGTTTGGTAATAATATAACGTAAAACAAAAAATACAATAATATTACAATTACATTATACATTACTTTGGTTATGTGGAATTATTAAGAATTAATGGTATTGCATTTTGATAACATATATTTTGCGCGATAGTGCGTTTTGTCGTACTTATTGAAAGTTCAACTTCCTACATTTCGGGGTTGCCAACCTAAATAACTATACTGTAATATTACATTTACACTCACGTGCGGGAAGTAAGACCACTGCCCTCTATGTATACTACATACAATATATATACAGAAAATATCCAAAATGTAGTGTTAATATACATTATACGAAACAAATCACTGCATTTTAAATTAACTGAACTTTATTTGAAACAATATAAAACAATAAATACGTACTTGCGGCCATGATATCAATAATTATTCTCAAGGCCTCCTGTTGTTTCAACTTATAATCATTGTCCACACTGTTACAGTTAGTCAATTGTTTATAATGAACGCAAATATTTCTAACTAAGACGTTATTATTTTACTATTATTTATTATTTTGAAAACACTATCGCGCAAAAAATAATGTACAACGCACGTTTGCGAAGTGTTTTACAGAATCTCGGAAATTAAAAACCGAGCGATAGCGAGATTTTTAAACATTTTTCCTCGATTCTCAAAAAACCACTTCCCAACATCGCATCGTAATATACTATATTTATGCATGAATGAGTGTTCTTCTTATTTCCCGCGTTTTGTCCAGAAATTTACCCAAGTTCATCCAATGTTCTGGATTTACCATTAACTCGTAGCATGCCTATCTTTATATATAGGCCTATATATATTTGCCTTCATGAGGTGAGTCATTCTTAATAATTATATATAAATTAATTAATGTATAATGCTATTGTGTTATTATTTAATTGTAATATTACTGTGTTCTCTTTATGTAATTGTAATGTTATTGTTTTTTAGTGTATAATGCTATTGTGTTATTATTTAATTGTAATATTATTGCGTTTTCTTTATGTAATTGTAATGTTATTGTTTTTTTTTGTGTTTATTTTTCTTCACACTAGTACCAATTATTGCTTTATTTTAGCGGACTGTCAACAGTACGTACAGCTTACTGCCCGTGCGACCCATATTTGTAAATACTATTGTAAATATCTTACTTTTTGTCCTACTACTACTATTTGCCTTCATTGTCAAATGTCAAAAATATAGTTATAACATCTGTATATATATATATATATATATATATATATATATATATGGTATGATAAGAAAAATAAATGCCTGGACGGGATTCGAACCCGGACCTCTGAGTCTGTACCTCAGCGTGATATCCAATACACTACCAGGCGAATCCAATTCAAACATTTTTCTTATATATGTATTATATTCCCCATTATTACTAGATGTCGCGAGAACATATACATATATATGTGTGTGTGTGTGTGTGTGTGTGTTGTTGTTGTTGTTGTGATTGAGAGATTATTAAATCTATTGATGCAAAAAATGGAATACTTTTGAAATAATTTTTTTCTCGGACATTGAACCACGCATCTGGAGAGATTTTAACACCTAGATGTGTTACGCGTTATTTGTATGCGATTAAGTTATCTGAGAACATTATCTCGTGTCCCCTGGTCACTATGCATTATGCATGACAACGCTCTTTCCATGTAAATATCAGATAATTATTTACATCGATCCACCACTAGCGATACTTACGAATCGGTGCACTTGAATTTTTCATTGAGCAAATTATTTTATATTGTCTTGAATATCGGGCGAACGAGTTATGTTAAATAAATATACTTTGCAGAAGAAATATCATGTCTTGCAGAATAAACGTCGGTCAGGTACGTTGTTATTTTGAAGCTTAGCTATTCACTCTTATAGTAGATGTATTGATACTAAAAAAAACTCCTGGCGCGACAGGCCTAGAGGTCCCTTAGCCTACCTGCCGGCTGCTGGCCTCTCATCCACATGTGTTAATGGCAGAGGTAGATGATCATCAGCCAGTGTTGGAGTGACATGTGGTCAGCATGTAGAGTCCCCCAGCCGTTATAGCTGGTTTTCACAACCTGGAGCCGCTATTTATTGTAGCTACCCAAATGCCTCACAATGCTGGGTGGGCACCGGTTCCACACTGGCCGAAATACCATGGGAAAATTTCTTCCCCATGGAGACTCGAATCGGCACGAGTCCCGTAGCTCTGCGCCAAGCCTTCCTGCCTTAACCACTCGGCTACGGGGCGGGACTGTATTGATACTAGGATACCTAATATCTTAAAACATATATTAATTGAATCTATTTAGAAGTTTGTTTATACAGTAAAATTTGTTTAATCCGGAACGTGAATAATGCGGAAATCTGTCCAATGTGAATAAATTTATTGGTTCCGGCAAAATAATAGTAATTTTACGTGTGTTTATTTTGCATAAAACGTGTATAGAGCAGAAACTAAAGAAATAGTAAGCATATGTAAAATGAAAATCTGAACCCATTCGAATCAGGTTTAAATGCTCAGTGCATTTTCCAAGAAACCGGATTTAAGTTACCATAAATTATATTGTCTATTTTCAGATATGCAAAACAAACAAAATATAACGGTATTTACGATCACAATAAGGGTGAAGGCAAAAACACATTGAACTACTATTCATAAATGTTAACAAAAGATAACCTTACCAAGGGATGTATAAAATATTGCAAAATACATAACAGCAGAGTTAAGCGAGTGTATCTCGTCTTCTGAGTTGAAGGTCATTTACCTGCCGGCGAGTCTACCTCGTCTTTTGAAGCGAATGGGTTAAGAACTATTCAGGAGAAAACATTATTTGATAAAATACACAACACAGAAATTAGGGACAAATGTCATATTCAAGACATAACCAATTTTTTTATAGATAGACGAAAATACTGGAAAGGTCATATAGAAAGAATGGAAGAAAACCGACTTGCAAAGAGAGCTAAAGAATATAAATCAATGGACGGGAAAAGAACAAGAGATGGACATACAGTGAATGCACATCCAATACGTATTTCTCCGAGGAGCGATTCTGGAAATAAACAGGATGAAAATCCTACAAATTGTGTTTAAGAAGAAGAAGAAAGGAATCTGTCCAACGCGGAAACGGAAGGATATTTGTACACAATTCATGAAAAAAATTATAAAGCGGAAAGGTATATATATTTATTAACCATCAGCAGTTTCTTTCTTCTTCTTCACTGAAGGCAGGTGCCAAGATGGCTTTTACAAATAGTGATTCAAACCAAATAGACAAATGAATATCAAAACAAAACAAACCTAATTGTCACTGACCCTAAAGTTCATTGTTAAGAGATGTATTTCATGTGCCGATATGTACTTTGATAAATGCCTCCATCGTCACGATCGGTATATTATTGTTTCAAATTGTTCCTTGCAATAATTTTGATTGAATAACACGTGTCTCTTGTGCTTTGTTAACAGTTAGCGAGTCGTTTGCGTCTATATTACGCGGTTTCAATATTAGTGAATCAGAAATCCGAAGACAAAATAAGGAATTACATCGCAGAATTCACAGCTGAATATCAATCTTAATTCAAAGAGCTTTTAAAAGCTGCAAAACAGGAAAAAATTACCAAGTTCTTTAAGTCCTTGCCTAAACTTGACATTAATAATTAATAGAAATTGTTCAAAATCTCTCATTAATTAATTTTATTTTGACAATTTTTATCTTATTCTGTAACCTTGGAACGTATCCCTTATATACCCCTACAAATTACCATTCCATATTCGCGGTTTCTGTATTTGCGGCATATATATGAATATGATATGAAAGTTTTCTTGGGTTTTCCGCGTCTTGGATTCAAGTTCGGCCTCTGGCTACTGATTCAGACGTTTCGGCATGATCCCACATGTCATTATCAAGGAATGATAAGGTGGAGTCACAGGTTTAGGCCTTATATAATAAAATACACAGAGTTTTCGCTGTGGTCCGTTTCCGAAGACGTAATATATATATATATATATATATATACCACAGCGAAAACTCTGTGTATTTTATTATATAGGACCTAAACCTGTGACTCGAACTTATCATTCCTTGATAATGGCATGTGGGATCATGCCGAAACGTCTGAATCAGTAGCCAGAGGCCGAGCTTGAATCCAAGACGCGGAAAACCCAAGAAAACTTTCATATTCATATATATATATATATATATATATATATATATATATGATATGAAAAGAAAAAAGAATGCTTGAGTCGGGATTTGAACTCGAGTCTCTAAAGTCTGTACCTTTAGCGCTCTAACCAACTGAGCTACCCAAGAATTCCAATACAAGCATACAATTTTCTTATACATGTAGTATTCTCAAAAATATATTTATAATATATATATATATATATATACCCAGTAAAACTTGCTCAAACCAGAATCACATTGGACCAATTTTTCCACATTGGACAAAATTCCGCATTGTAAAAAACTAAAACTAATCAATAATCTTAGATTATAGAGTACCGTATAGGCTATGTCTTTTTACGTACCTTGGATTAATTATAGTCAAGCATTTTTATTTTTACTTTAGGGGGCAACAGTTTATAATGTCGGAATGTCGAGAAAAATAATTAGTATCGTAGATAAGTCGAATCTACAACAATACCACCTAGAAGCACTCGCCACTGAAGATGCCCTCCGCTGTTGAGGGAGAAACGTCTGGAAGAAACACCAGTTATAGACCACGGCCACATAGCCCGGAATCTTTTAACATTATACTTATCTAGGCTACTTTTATTTACAGAACCACTGTTCCGTATCTCATACTGCATACAGTTCTTTAAGCAATAAAATTACGCATTTCATTCACACACTGTATTTGTTGACAGTTTAGGATATAATTCAAAATATTAAAAATAGGAAAATGAGTGAATTTCAGGGAGTAAAAAGTTAAGAATAAAATTCACGTAGGTAAGTTATTAAGAAGTTATATAATTTGGATTCAAGAACAGGATATTCAAATGGTGATTATGGCATAGCCAGAGGAATAATAAAAACTGATATATGCTTGTAGCTGATAATTATGTTTTAACAAGGTAATCAAACAAATTGATGATGACATCTGAAAGCAATTCCCTTGACTTCAATTAAATTCTCCATAAAACTCGAGGTGGTCCACGTAGAAATGAGTAACAGGCGCGGTGTCGTAAAATCAAGACGCAGGTCACTGAACATCTTCTCGTGATTTTTAGCAAATGTAAGTATATTTTCTAACTAGTATTAATTTATGTATTTATTTATTTAATTTTAGCGTTAAAGCTATCTTACAAGATTAACGTGGCAATTAAAATGTACAGATAAACTATACAAAGTAAAAGCATTGTAAGTGCGTAGATTTTAAGATACGTTGCTTGGGATTAAATGTAATCAAAACGCATTATCTTCTCTGATTCTCTAATTTACGGTTTGTACAGTGGTTCTAGTATTTTACTTGCAAATGATAGTACTGTCATTATTGTCACTCAGTACAATAGATGTTTTTCCCTTATTAACCCTTAAATCGCAAAACACAAATTTCATAATTATGTTAGTTATTTGAATGTGGCGGACCGCAGCGAAAACGGAATCTTGTGTAAGTTATTATTAAGTATATTACATAATTAGACACATACTTAAATGGTTTCTTTTTGTTATTTTTCTTCTGATTTATTTAAAATATCAAATTAATTGAACCAACTGATGTATCCAAAATGATATATTACGAATTTAAGGGTTAAACATATTACTCTATTATAATAACAAAGTATATAACTATCTAATATATAAAAATTAATGTTTGTTTGTTTGTTTGTTTGTTTGTTCGTACTTTATACGCGGCCATACCGTTGATATGATTCTGATGGGGCTTTTTGCAAAATGTTCAGCAAATCCCCGGGATGAACATAGGCTATAAGAGAGTTGTGATACTCAACTCCTACACCCTTAAAAAGAGCACTTTGTAGTGGAAAACGTAAAAAAATAGCTCTTTGGACGCTTAAATGGCTTACGCTGCCTAAACCATAACAAGTACAAAAAAATAATGTACACGGAATTGAATATCTCAAAAAGCTCTGCAAAAAACGTCCGCGACAGCATATGATTATCTCTTACGGATAACTCACAATAACCATTTTTGTCTTTCATTGATGCCAATAAGATCGAGACAAGTACGTAGATTCCTGTGCAAGCATAGCAGCACATGGCGGGTATTATTTTACGGATAACTCACAATAACGAATTTTGTATTTTAGCTCATTTATGCCAAGAAGATCGAGATAAGTAGATTCTCGGGCAACACCGGGTAATTAGCACGGGGAATATTAAAATAATTACGATATACGTTCATATATTTTTTTAAATTTTACTTATTCAACTAATCATAAGAAGTACGTTAATTTTCGTCTTTCAGCTTATTTACGCCAAGAAGATCGGGAAGAGTAGTTTCCCGAACAACGCCAGGTAAACAGCACTGAGTATCTAAAAATAATTACGATATAATTTTTTCGTTTTACTTATTTAACTAAACATAAAACACATTAATTTTTTGCATTTCAGCTCATTTATGTCAAGAAGATCGGGATAAGTAGATTCACGGGCAACGCCGGGTAATCAGCACGGGGTATCTAAAAATATAAATTTATAATTATTTATCCTGTTACTTATGCAACTAAACATAAAAGCACATTAATTCTCATTTATTTAACGATGCAGCGCGTCAGGCGTGATCCTTGCGGTTCAGAGACCTATATAAATAAAGGGGCTTCATCTCATCTCATCAATTGACTCGACTTTGAATAGAACACGAGTTCAGGATATTATTATTATTATTATCATCATCATCATCATCATCATCATTATTATTATTATCATCATCGTCCTTCCAAGTATTAGGCCCAGTGGCATTATTATCATTACTATTATTATCGTCATTATTATTATTATTATTATTATTATTATTATTATTATTATCATTATTATCATCATCATCATTATTATAATTATTATTATTATTATCATCATCGTCCTTTCAAGTATTAGGCCCAGTGGCATTATTATCATTATTATTATCATCATCATTATTATTATCATTATTTAATGTAATCGAACACGCACACACTATTGAGTTACACTAAGAAATTGGTACTGGAAATAAATAAAACTAAATATATGGTCACACATAGAAATACATTATATAATGGAAATGGACAGCTAATAACAAATGAGGGAAATTTTGAGGAAGTGGCTGAATTCAAATATCTAGGAACAATAATCACAAATAGGAATGAGATGCACAAAGAAATTAAACATAGGCTCAATTCTGGAAATGCATGCTATTACGCATTACAGAGACTCTTGACGTCCCAACTCGTGAGTTATCCGTAGAAGATAAACATATGTTATCTCGGACTTTTTTGTAGAGTTTTTTGAGATGTTCAATTCTGTGTACATTAATTTGGTGTATTTGTTATGGTTTAGGCAGCGTAAGCCATTTAAGTGTCAAAACGGGGACTTTATTTCACGTTTTTTACTACAAAGGGTAATTTTTAGGGGCGAAGGGGTTGAGTATTACAACTCCCTTATAGCCTATTTTCATCCGCGGAATCTCCTGAACACTTTTCAAAAAGCCCCATCTCAATCGGATGAACAGTATGGCAGAGCACGCGTGTCCGGGAATCGACTTATTCCGATCATCTTGGCATTAATAAAAAAACCAAAATGGTTATTGTGAGTTATCCGTAAGAGATAAATGTATGCTGTCGCGGACTTTTTTGTAGAGCTTTTTGAGATATTCAATTCTGTGTACATTACTTTTATGTAGGGCCTATTTGTTATGGTTTAGGCAGCGTAAGCTATTTAAGCGTCCAAAGAGCTACTTTTTTTCACGTTTTCCACTACAAAGGGCGATTTATTAAATATGTAGGAGTTGAGTATCACAACTCTCTAATAGCCTATGTTCATCCAGGGAATCTCCTGAACATTTTGCAAAAAACCCCATCACAATCGGATCAACGGTATGGCCGCGCATAAAGTACGAACAAACAAACAAACATACAAACAAACATTAATTTTTATATATAAGATTTATTTTTGTAAAGTAAAGTGATCCCACAACAGGCCCGGAGGCCCTTGGGGTAGTAGGAGGTTAAGGCTCCCACTTTTTCTAGACAATCGGCACTTTATGTCAGCCGGGTTGTCAGCCCTGCGTGACGGCCGCCTTTACCCCCAGAACAAGCGTCTGGTACTCATTTCCGTTAGAGGCTGAGTCGACCCCAGGGCCATGGTGCCGCCAGAGGGTTTGGGTCAGTTTAAAAATCCTGACCCCAACGGGACTTGAACCCTCGACCCTCCGGCTTGTAGCTCAGTGCCTTAACCACTACGATACGGCGTGCCCCTTTATTTTTGTAGAAATGTATCACATTTTTAAAGATGAATTATATTCTCTGGTCCTGTAAAATATGATAAAGAAGTACCGTTACTTTTCCACTTGACCAAGTGTCACACTGACTGCGCAGAATTTTAATACTGTGCGCGATGATATCTGGCGGTGTGGTGTAACAATACAACACTTGACACACCGTCATACATGATTTGTTAGCAAAATCACTTTTATTTTCTTGCCGGGGAACGAGAGTGGAATGAGTATTAGCTGACATTATCGAGGAATCTCACTTGAATTACAATACAAAATGCAACTTACAATATACTACATTATCACTGGATGCTAAAGTAACTAAAATATTACTCTTTCCATGAAGTAACTTGTGTTGTCTATTTGTTTTTGTTTATTGCTGGTGTCTGCCTTGACAATGTACTGCATCCTAAAGAAAATTCAGTTTAAACGAACAAAAATCCCCGTCAGTAAAATAATAATAATAATAATAATAATAATAATAATAATAATAATAATAATAATAATAATAATAATAATAATAATAATAATAATAGCTTTATTTTACCTCTCAGAGTTAAGGCCTTAAGGCCTTGTCTACCACTCATCCAGGTTAAAAAAAAATACAAACAAAAAAAATAGTCTTAAATCTAAATATATATATATATATATATATATATATATATATATAATATAAACCATTACAAGTTATGAATACAACACAATTAATATTTATAATGTATTTTGATTTACCCTAGATTTAACGAATTAAATATATAATATGTACAAGATATATAAAAAACGAGGAAAAGATTAATGACATAGTATAAAATTAAATAAATAGAGAAAAATTAATTATTAGACAACAGGTAACTGTATAAGCGTGACTTAAAGGTACCAAGTGTGCGGCAACCCCTGATATCTTGAGGAAGGAGATTCCAGGAGCGGGCAGAGGCTACTGTGAAGGAAGTAGAATAGGAGGAAGTGCTATGAAGAGGAATACAGCATGTGTTAAAAAACCGATGTTTCATCAATAATATATTAAGATGCGAGGTCAGGAAGTGGTTTTTTACAGAAGCGAGGAAAATGTTTAAAAACCGAGCGACAGCGAGATTTTTAATTTTCGATATTCTGTAAAACACTCCACAAACGTGCATTTTACATTATTTTTTTGCGCGATGGTGTTTTCAAAATAATAAATAATAGTAAAATAGTATCATCTTTGTTGGAAATATTTGCGTTCATTATAAACAAATGACTAACGTTAACAGTGTGGGCAATGTTTATTAGATGAAACAACAGGAGGCCTTGATAACAATTATTGATAACATGGCCGCAGTTACGTATTTATTGTCTTATGTTGTTTCAAATAAAGTTCAGTTCATTTAAAATGCAGTGATTTGTTTCGTATAATGTATATTAACACTTGCTTTTGGATATTTTTGTATATACATTGTACGTAGTATACATAGAGAGCAGTGGTTTTACTTCCCGCACGTGTGTGTAAATGTAATATTACAGTATAGTTATTTATGTTGGCAACCCCGAAATGTAGGAAGTTGAACTTTCGATCATGGTCGCCATTGCTGTAAGTACTACAAAACGCACCATCGCGCAAAAACATTTTATTATATTTTGCATTTTTTAGTGTCTATCTATTGTCCGCCATTTTCGCTCCTCTATTTACGAAATTGCGGATTCAGATCTGAGAAGATCGATGGATTTTTTTTTCAAGACCTAAAAATTCTTCCTTCTCGACTTTTGATAGAGTTCATGATATCCGAGTTTTCGATTGTGCGAGGTATCCTCGGTCCACATTACCTCGGTTAATCGAGACTCTACTGTAGTTATAGTTTTCGCCAAATTTTACTTCCTGGAAGTACCTTGAAATCACACCCTCTTTTCTCAAATCAAAAATTCTTGGGAACAAAAGGCAACCCTTCTTAATCTGCTTTTAAAACACTGGTAAAGAAAAGGCACACTTGTCCTGAAATAAGGTACTTGAAAGTGTCACAACAGCCGACTTGAGACAGTGGTGTGAGGCGAGGATCCTAAATTTTGGCGAAAAGTATATTTCTTCCGTATCTCCCCAATTCAGGATTTCGATTTATTCTTGTCCATACTCTTTTCTTACACGATTGATCACTAGTTCATGCTATTTTCTTTCTGTTACAAACAGCACGTAATATGCTCTGACGTCATAATGATGAAGAATATATGACGTATTGTGTATAAGGATTGTATTGTTATTCAACTCTTATACAACGTTTATTAGTAAGGAACTTACGAGTATACATTATATATATATATATATATATATATATATATAAATATATAAATGTCCACCGCTGTGGCCTCGAGGTAGCGTGCTGTCTTGTCACGCAGCGGGCTCGGGTTCGATTCCCGGTCGGGACAGACTCCTGGGTGAGATTTTTTCCAGGTATTTCCTCACCTGTAAGACAAATGTCAGGAAGCTTAAGGCCCAACGGTCCCCGAAAAATAATCCGGCCATTATCATCATTATCCTTATCATTATCATCGTCTTTCGCCGGTGTGGAAAGCAACGAGAAGCTACCACACCTATAATTCCCTGGTAAAGCTAGTATGAAAATGCTATGATTGCAGTGAAAGGCCGCCCTCGGACAGAAATACTATGGATGGATATATATATATATATATATATATATATATATATATATATATATATAAAGTCCACCGCTGTGGTCTCGAAGTATCGTGCTGCCTTGTCACGCAGCGGGCCCGGGTTCGATCCCCGGTCGTGGCAGTTTTTCTGTGTGAGGATTTTCCTCACCTGTAAGACAAATGTCAGGAAAACGTTAAGGCCCAAACGGTCCCCGAAATCATATGGCCATCATCACCATCATCATCCTTATTATCATCATCATCAACCTTCACCGGTGTGGAAAGCAACGGGAAGCTACCACACCTACAATTCCCAAGTAAAGCTGCAAGCATAGCATGAAAATGCTATGATTGCAGTGAAAGACCTGCCCTCGGGCAGAATAACTATGGATGAATATATATATACCGTATATGACATTACAATTTTACATTTACATGTTTTCCCATGTCATTCCTTTTTTTTTTTTTTTTTTTTTACAGGTACGGACTCAACACGCAAAGACATTGATATGCACCAAAACTCTGAAGAGATGCTGACAGTTGCCTTTGAAGATGAATCCACATGTTTAAGACCGGAAATCGAACCCTTGACTTTCTGCTTCGTAGCTACAAACGCTGAACAGGTGGTCATAAAATAACATTTGTTAATTATATCACTTATGTAAAATTGTAGACTTTCACGACAGGTATTTTGATTCATGTATTTTATGTCTTTCGGGCTAAATGGCCGTGGTCTGGTTTTATTAAAATTCGACGTTTCGTCTACTACTGAGGTAGACATCCTCAGGAGATTCTGCATGTTCTTCGACTTGTTAACTCTTCAAATGTCGGCTGCAGACTGGCTGTGTGTTAGAAATCGTGTCCTTATTTATAGTTGAGTATTGTGTGGTGATGTTTTCTACACGGTCCGTTACTTTGGAGCTATGTTTCTGTTTGGTTAACACTGGCGTAAGTCATGGGTTTTATTCTTGTGTTATATAATGTCGGAATCCAAATTTTATTAATCTTCATATAGGAAAAACAGCGTCATCTCGTTTTGCTTACGAACTCATGAGAGAGACCTACTTCATAGAGGACATAAGAACCCAATTCTATCTACAATCCACAGAACCATACCAGAAATTCATAAGCATCAGAAATAGGAAGAAGAAGGAAATAGACATAGATTTCTACACCACAACTGCCATGCTGGACGACAGATGGACCAGAGAGTGCAACCACCAGAGACACGTCACAACACGACTCGCAGTGCATGGATTTCATAACAAGGTGTGTATAAACAAGAAGTTCCACGAGCCGACCGAAGAATGCAGGTGTGTGTTGTGTGGACAAAGATGTAGAAAATACCACATCATAACATGTGAAAAAAGAACAAAAACTATTACAGACTACAGTAAAGACTAAACAACCACTAATGCTCAACCTGAGTGCACATTTCTTATTATTATTAATCTTCATAGTTTCTTCTTTTTTGTTAAAGGAATTTTTGTGTTTGTAAATTTCAATAGCCTCTCTGTGAAGTCTGGTGTAGTAATGTTGTGTTTTGGACAAAACTTTTGTTTCTTCAAATTTTATGGCGTGTTCTTTGTTATTCACTAAATGTTCTGCTACCGACGATTTGTCAGTTTGTTTCGACCGACAATTTATCTTGTGTTCTCTTATTCTTGTAGGGGCCTACCTATCATCCGTTTTGTAGTTCCTATGTACACTTCACCACAACTACATGGAATATTTAGCCCGAACATAAAATACATATATCACTTATATTTTTAAACTTCCTTAGCTTAGTTTAACGTCTCTCCTTACAGGTGTTTTTACTGCCACAAGCCACCCGAGCCTTACAGTGGCACAACCTGTCGGGAGAGGGATTTTAACTATGCATCACACATATAATTTTTTGACCACACATGACATGAAGATCCTCCCCAAACAAGTGATCATCAATGTCAGGGACTCCTCCAAGACAACACAACATTAAAACAAAACACACCATTCACACACACTTTCATACTAAACATGGCGAATTTGATAATGATGATTATGATAGCCAGATGATGTTCGCGGGCTGTTTGGGCTTTAGTGTTTCCTGATATTTGTCTTACGGGTGAGGGAAAACCCCGAATAAAAACCATTACCTAGGAAACTTTGTCCCGTCTGGGGATCGAACGCGGGCCCCGATGCTACCCGGAGACCACAGCGATAGACCTCTTGCATTGTAAAAAAAATAATAATTTGTCTGTTTTAAATTATGATGTGGCCTACAAAGACTATTTTTATCGGTGTGGTGTGTACAGAAATTAACATAACTTTAACGCCATTTGACTGTTTTTTGTTTAGTTTCGTAAGTTAGGTTTGAAAAAAGTGTGTTATTTTGTCGCGGTATAACTAATAACAGTGCAAGTTATTTTAGGATTATATTTAATTTGCAGCTATTTCAATTTAGCGAACTAGAGTTACAGAAAAGACAAAAAAGACCTCCCACATTGAAACTACGGCACTGTTTATTTTTAAAATCAAATGGTTGCTATATTCATAACACAACGCTCTTAAATATTCACTTAATCCATGAATGTTAAAGAATTTATACATTACACTGGGTAACAATGAAAATGTTCCTCTGCATATTTTAAGTGTTTCTGGCTCAGTTTTATGCGCTGATTTCAAATATGTGATTATTTTTCTCCAAATGTCGACGGTTCGATGGCAATCACGAATTGTTTTCGTTACTTTTTCAATTTAAAGTATAAAAGGTAAAGTGATCCCACTACAGGCCTCAGGATGCCCTTGGGGTAGTAGGAAGTTAAGGCTCCCATTTTTTTTCTGGACAATCGGCACTTGATGTCAGCCAGGTTGTCAGCCCTGCGTGACGGCCGCCTTTACCCCCAGAAAAAGTGTCTGGTACTCATTTCCGTTAGAGGCTGAGTAGACCCCAGGGTCATAGTGCCGCCAGAAGGTTTGGGACAGTTTAAAAATCCTGACCCACCGGGACTCGAACCCTCGACCACGCCCGCTATTATGCGCCGTGCCTTGAGTACCACTACGCTAAACGAGCGTGCACCCAATTGCAGTATATATGATTCGTAAATATAATTTTTTCTCAAATGTTAACGGTTCGATCGCATCCATGTATTCATGTTTCCTTTGTTTAAGGGACAGCCTAGCAACTGGCCAACACTACATCCAACAAGTGTGGCCTTCTAGAAACGAACTTGTTCCAGGAGAAAATAATGTTCTACGTGAATCCTCTTATTGAACTGGAAGATCTTAACTAAAACCCCACCTCTGCACACATATAATTTGTTACTAGAAAAAACAGATTGTATATAGCTTTTGTTAAATCGTCATATGTTTTGGCAACGTATTCGCTCTATGTTCGCACGTTTGTCGGATGCAAAAAGTATTTGCTGGAGTTTTTACAGCACCTCAAATAATACAGATGCTGGAGTCCGCTGACAATTACAAAAAACAACAGATGACACTTAATTGAAAAAAAGTACATGGCAAGCAATCCCTTATGGTTTGTGTCCAGGCGTGGTTTAAACCTTGGAAACAAGAAGAGTCCCTACTACCGAGAGTTGATCAAGAACTTGCTGAATACATACCGTACATTAGTTTGCAGAATGTCAACTAAATTACATTACCTGCACTCACATTTGGATTTCTTTACACCAAATATGGGCTATGTGAGTGAAGAACATGGAGAACGATTCCATCAGGATCTCAAAATCATGGAAACAAGATACCAGCGCAAGTGGGATATAAACATGTTGGGTGACTACGATTGGAGTTTGGTGAGGGACAGTCCACAGCAACACAAAAGAAAAAGGCGGTCACAGCTTCATTTATAATAAATTTGAAGTGGCCGAATAATCGTGATGCTGAAAAAATCCCAGTTACATATCATCAGATACAGATATCCACATAATCCTGATTCTCTTAGGACAATGTATATCCTCCCATTCCCGCGTCATCAAAATTAACTGTTATTTATAATTCAAACTACACTCCAGACAGGATGTTCCCTTCTGAGGCTCGGAAGGAAGTAAGGAAGAGAGAAAGAGATGATTACTAGAATGACTGTTCGCTCTAAAAGTTGTGATTCACTCATCAACAACAACGTGACCTACTCGCTTTTCGGATTGGTTATGGACGCCGACATGGACGTTTATAATAACCAGAACTGTACGCGAAAAAATAGTACCCTTTATTACAACTTAAACAATATGTCCTCTGAATATACTTGTTATTCTTCGTGAATGAAAATAATAATATCCAATACATAGAAAATATTATAAAATATACCTAATCAATAATTACAATTTAAAATAGTTTATTACATATGGGTGATGCATTTGAGTCACGCATTCAGTCGATTCTCATAGACAAACAAAATTGAAGCTGAAGATGTCAAGTGTTCTGATTAGCTGTGCCGCCATCTCCCTGTCGAATGAGACAGTAATTCTGGCGCGAATGGCGGAAGGATACAATTGGCGTTTGTTGATGTAGGATTACTCTAATAGCGGATAAGGTGTATCCACATAAAGGAAATATGATGTTATCATTGGAAAGGGAATCCTTCAAATTACAACAATAGAACAAAACAAAACAAATACTCCTCACATGCAGCTTGGCGGGTTGATTTTTGTGGCCTAGCGTCGAACGCCTCCACAATTCTCTTCGTTGTTTCTGCATCCATGCTAATGCGAGGCCTTCCAGGAGGTTTGATTTTCTGCATCGTTCCCGTTTCCAGCAGTCGTTTTCTCCACTTTCCCACAGTCGACGGCTGCAATGCTACGTTAAACTCACGTCTTGCCCGTCTTGCGGCCTCACGATCATTAGCATACGTTATTGCCCATGCAGCAATTGTGATTTGCTATTGCATATTCAACGCCATTTTGACTAATGACGTAAGTTCTACACTGTTTTGTTTTATTCCATTGATGTAGTTTGAATAATTGCCTTTCCAACGGTAATTTCATATTTCCTGTAATGGTAATATTTTGATCACACAACGCGATCAAACGTATAGCCATATTTATGATTCACCCCGTAGAGTATGATATGTTTGGATCTAAAACACTGGAAACGGTTTGCTATAAAATGGTAGCTTGAAGCTCACTTTGCTACCATAGCGTGCAAACTATATAAATTTATTGCAGAGATTTCTCATTTACATTAAACTATCATTAACCATGTTATGGATAATTCATTATCATTTCCAATATGATATTCTGAAATTATTATCAACTGCTCAAATAATCAAGTGAATATTTATAGGAAAAGATGAATGAAATTCATGGGAAACCAGATATAATACGAAAAGTTAAGTCTCGTAGATTACATTGCGCAGAACAAGTGACATGAATGGGGATTTAAATAGGGGCATGGAAACTCATTGTAGAAAACCCAGAGGTATAACGTCTACTAGGTAGACACCAATAATGAGGTGAGAGAATAATATTAACCAGATTTGAGGTAGGTAAATTATAGGCGATGACTGGATAATGTTGGTTCAGGATAGAGATATATGGAGATCTTATGTTTCGCGCGGCCAAGTACCTATGGATTCAAATGTGCTAGTGAGTTAATTTGTTTTTATTCTTTCATTATATTTTTTCATTCTATTAATTTATTTTTACCTAATTAACTCAATGGCATTATCGAACCTGTAGGTTCATGGCCGAACGTACATAAACTCTCCATACATCCCTATCCTGTGCTAATGTTTTCCAATCATTCCCTGTATAATCTAATTCCTTCGAATCATAGTTAATGTAATTTTCCCCACATCATTTTTGTCTACAAACTGGGCGTTTTCCCTCTGGTTTTCCTACAAGAAGCTTCCATGCACATCTTTTATTATTCATTCGTGCCACATGTCCTGCCCATCGCAGTATTTATTTTTACCATATTCTGTATTTTCTTCTTCTGCTTTTTTATTTTTTATTTGGCATGTTGGCCTACATCTCGTCTGGTTGAGAGACTTGCAAGCCAGTGTTCGTCAGATAGATATTTATAAAATAAAATAAAGTTAAAATGTATCTACTTAGGTCAGAGTCGTGGTCCTTAACTTATAAAATACTAGAAGTGCCGGCCACACGTTGCTGTGGCTAAGGTATACGTTAAAAATTTAAATTAAGTTGCTGTCTTTCAGCCAGATTACTTAAAACTAATACTTACACACGAAATTAATAATATTGAAAATAAAATAAACACTGAACACACTTAAATTATGAAATAATCAAATATTTGTAATTCAATTGAAATTCGCGGTTGCAACAAAAAGCACAGCCATCTGGATCTCTCTTTGTTAAATAATAAACCAATTATCTTATCAAATTACTTTACACCACCATCTGTTAGAATCGTATGGAACTCACAGATAATTACACCGTCATCTGTTAGAATCGTATGGATCTCAAGATAATTATAACTCATTGTTAAATAATAAACAAATAATTTGCAATAAAAAATAATGCGACTATAAATTTAGTTATAAACTATCCTAAGTCTCAAGTTGGATCAAACTGCACACAGTGTGCAAAAATTTATTAAAATCGGTTCAATAGTTTAGGATTCCATCGCGGACAAACAACGTGACACGAAATTTTTATATATTAAGATGTATGCTGTTTTTGTCTGAAGGCCTTTCAGAATCTCTATTCCATCTTCAGCAGGTATTTCGTCGCTACATTAGGACCAGCACCGAGAACATCAAGTAACATAACGAAGAAAGAACTGCTGAAGATGGAATAGAGATTCTGAAAGGCCTTCAGACAAAAATCATACATTTTTATAAGTTGAGGACGACGACTCTGACTTAAGTAGATACATTTTAACTTTATTTTATTTTATGACTATCCACCTCAACGGTTTTAAACAAAGAATTTTATTAGATAGATATTCATAACAGAATCATTTCGACAAGTAAATAAAAAATCCTATTTCTGTAGTATACACAAATCACTCCTAAGTACAGCACAAGCAATCAAAATAAGCAGCAGGAATAATCTAGTAAGATTTATTGTATTGCACACCTATTCAAGTTTCTAACCAGCGTTCACCCTAACTACTGCAGAAAACCTTGAGAAAATCAGTCACCCGGTGTGAACCTGTTCCGAATGCACCGAATCATCTCGATGTGTTTGTAATAGTTCAATTCTTAGTATCATTCAGTTGGAAATTGACAGTTTTTCTTCGTTTCTTTATTAAAAATGATTGCATTCCTGATAACACAAATCAACATGATTTTTGTCTCATGAGTACCAATTGTTGTACTTGATGCAGTTTTTGTCGTGTTTTCAAATATGTATTCTGAATTTCTCCATCATTCACAGTTTTTGTATTTCACTTTAAATTAATGGATTTAAATAATTATTGTTTTAATAAATGTTTTTTCGTCCATTTGTCCATTGTAAAATAAAACCAAATGAGCTAACTCAGGAGATTTCAGCTATGGAAAAGATATATCAAGGCAAATGGAATCCTAATATGCTGGCCGATTATTGTTGGACCATCAAGAGGGATGCTCCACAGGCGAAATATAGCAGAAAATCGTTATTTCTTACTTTCTAGGCGAGTCCGAATGTTCGAATATTGTGTAGTTACGAATGTAGAAAATATTATACTGTTTGAAATTATAAATTCCTGTCTCTCGGAAACCTTGCGTGATGGAGATAAACCGATATCATATTTGAATTCAGGAAAAAAAAATACTATCAGAATCACATATTTTTCTTGCTGAGACTAAAGAAATTTTTTTTTTGTTGTTGTTCAGTGTAACTTATATTCTGTATTATTTTTATTGGTGTTTTGATGTAGGCCTACATTATAAAGTTACCGAAGATAGAATGTAATTTAGATGAATTTTCCAATAGATGAATTTGAAGTATTGTCAAAAATGTTTCGAGAATATTTAACTCATACCCCAAATGAGACTCAATGACCAATCGCGTTTCAATGAATTTTGATTTACAACCAATCACAGTCGTGTTTCGCCTGGGATTTATTAAATAAGTCAATCATTTTAAAGAAAGCTCCTCCTTTTTTACATTCCGAATAGGCCAGAGCATTATTTTGCAGTGACTGACTCTCCAAAAAATACGGCTACCAGATTTTATATATAGTGCACAAATGTAAACAGATACTGCTTGCAGGATATAAAGAAAAACATTGTAGTTATTGATTATACCACAATAAAAATAAATCACTGTTTGCACTTTCTTAAACGTATTATTTCCCAGGAATTTACGCTCCAGAAAAATATAATTTACATCATAGGCCATCAGAAATTAATTAATAACCTATTATGTTGGTTATAAATAATTTTGATGTGTTTCATTTTTTCTCCACTAGGGTGCATTCTTACAATATTGCAATCCTATGGCAATAAATAATATGATCTGGTTCCAGTGATGAACAAATGAAGCATAACAAACGTTACTCATTTGTTTTCAAACATCATCGTTTACATTAAATATATACATATTTTAAAATAACTATATTTAAATAATGATTTGTGAGTAAATAGCTTAATTTTATTCGTTAAATAGTCCTAACAAATGCCACTCTGGATTTCCAAATTCTCTAGACTATTTAACTCATGCCCCAAATGGGAGTCAATGACCAATCACATTTCAATGATTTTTTAATTACAACTAATCACAGTCGTGTTTCGCTTCGAATTTATCAACTAAAGTTTATCATATTAAAGACAGGACCTCCTTCTTAACATTCTGAATAGGTCATAGCATTATTTTGCAGTGACTGACTCCACGAGAAATAAGGCTACCAGATTGTATATGTATAGCACATGCGGGAGATAATATAAAAACATTTGTAACAAATTATTGTACCACAAAAAAAAAGAAACAACTGTTTGCACTTTCTTAAATGAATTATTTTCCAGGAAATTACGTTGCAGAAAAATTTAATTGGCATATTTACATCATAGGACATCAGACATTAATTAATACCTATAAGTAGTAGTAGTATTCAAATGTTCTGAAGCTCTAGATTTGTCATCATTCACTTGTTAATACCTATAATGTTGGTTATAAATTTCTCCACTAGGGTGCATTCTTACAATATTGCGTTCCTTTGGCAATAAATAATACGATCTGGTTGCAGTGATGAACAAAAGAAGCAAATGAAGCGTACCAATCATTTCTCATTTGTTTTCAAACATCAGCGTTTACATTAAATGTATAAATATTTTAAAATAACTATATTTAAATAATGATTTGTGAATAAACAGCTTAATTTTATTTGTTAAATTGTCCTAACAAATGCCACTTTTGATTTCCAAATTCTCTAGATAAATTCATTCGTGGCATCACTCATGATACATTTTCAGTTTTGTACATATATAAGTAATGCGTAGAATTTGTCTGGAAAATATAGCGACTATAAGCTAATTGAATTCTGGAACGACATGGAGTAATGTCTGGAAGTCTAAACGAATTAACGTTCAGATGAATATAGCCTCTGGTGAATATACATTAAACTGTAAATAAATTTGGTTTATGCAGAAAGATTCTCCATTACGTGCAGGCATAAAGAGCGTAATTAAGTACTTTATTGCCCTGTTTAAACATAACCTCAATCGAGCTTATAAAATATTACGTAAGCTCTACACAAACAATGCCGGGCTACCTCTAGCAACGATAAAGGTCAGTTTAATGAGTTTTGCTTGCGTCCACCCGACTTAAATAAAAAATCGACCTTTGTTGTCTTAAGGTATCCTGTAAAATTAACTGATTTTTATTCTCTTTTTCCTTATTTTTATTTTCTCTCCTATGTATATGACCAATACCCCTATTGGGTTTTTCTATATAAGCAAATTCTTCTGATGGGTCTGCTAAACACAAGATCACAACATAGTCTCTTGCTTAATATACCGCAACATAGGACATCAGATCACTCCATGTCATATACCATCTTCATTTCTCGCAACTGGAATTCCCTACCACAAGAAATAAGGGGCTGCCGGACATTGGCATCTTTTAAAAAAAATCTAAATTTATATTTGCTCTAAACTCGACTTCATTATTATCCAGTGTAAGGTACATATATTAATTGGTGTTTCTCGTATAATGTATCATATTTATATTATTATTATAATTATAATTATTATTATTATTATTATTATTATTATTATTATTATTATTATTATTATTATTATCGTATCATTATTGTTATTACCCTATAAAATGTTGTTTGTACATGACATTTACATTGCTACATTTATTGTATCTTTAACTGTTTATAATTAGTATAGTGTATATCTATATTTGTCAAATATTTATTTGTATTTGTGCTGGTTGAGTGGAAGAGAGGGCCTTATGGCCTTAACTCTGCCAGAATAAATAAAGTATTATTATTATTATTATTATTATTATTATTATTATTATTATTATTATTATTACTATGTATAGTAGGGTGGGCCGAAAAAACTATTTTTTTTATTTCTAAGTTGTAATAGCACGGAAAAGTTGTGAATTATATAGCTAAAAAAAATATCAAAATCGGTTGACATCTTCCGGTCGCGCAAAGGCTCTGAGGTTTGGCAAAA
Organism: Diploptera punctata; assembly: GCA_030220185.1. Lineage (NCBI taxonomy): Eukaryota > Metazoa > Arthropoda > Insecta > Blattodea > Blaberidae > Diploptera > Diploptera punctata. Next base: position 483,034 of record JASPKZ010007560.1, read on the forward strand.
TATGAAAAAACTTCATTTTTACAATTATTTATTTTTTAATGTCAAATAGGTATTGCTGTTCTTTACTAAGCACGTTTATGTCTATCTGTGGGATCTGACAATCAATACTCTGGAAGTTATTTGTCAAATACCAAAAATGCGTAAAAATATAACTTGTTCATTATTGTGGCAAATTTTGGAGCTTATGCGCGACCGGAAGATACCAACTGATCTAAACCAAATTAAAACACAATGTTTTTAGGCTCTATTTGAAGACGTTACAAACTATTACATTACGAAAATATCTAATTAAAAATTAAAGAAATAATCTCAAAAATTATTTTTTTTCATATTTTGTCAAACGTTAGAGTGTTTGCGCGACCGGAAGATGTCAACCGATTTTGTTATTTTTTTCTTTTCTTTTGTCTATATAATTCGCAACTTTTCCGCGCTATTACAACTTCGAAATAAAAAAAATTAGTTTATTCCGGCCACCCTAATGTATAGGCAGGAATTATGCACACAGTACACAAGCACGCTGCCAGATATAATAACAAGAGTTAAGTCTCGTAGATTGCGATAGGCAGGACATGTGGCACGAATGGGGAATGAAAAACGTGTATGGAAGCTCTTGTAGGAAAACCAGAGGGAAAAACGCCCAGTTGGTAGACCAAGAATGAGATGGGAGAATAACATTAACTATGATTTGAGGGTAGGGTAACAGAGTGGAACCCTTGAAAGAGGTAGTCCACTCCAGGGAGTAGGCGCCCCTGCCCTTTTGTGAGCTCCAGGTCCCACTCGCCCAGTGGGTAGTACCTGGGTAGGGCCCCGTCCACAGGGTTACGTGGGGAGAAGAGAAGTCCCCAAAGCCGTAGTGAAGGCAACTTCTCTAGGAGACGAACACTCCGAAATTGCAGTTCCCTGTCCTCCAGGAAGAGGGGTTTGGCTAGAGGCTGGTAACCTTTACTAGTAAAAAATAACTTATTCATAAACTTCAGCAGAAGAAAAGCCGGATCATAGACAGAATGAATGAAGATAGATTTCAAAAACAAATAAAATACAACCTAAAGGTACCGGAGGTGTGGGCGGACCTAGAAAGAGATGGGCTGAAGTCGGAACGGGTCAACAGACCTAATTTATGAATGCAGATGAAGATGATGATGATGATGCTGATGTTGGTTTGAGGGAAGTAGATTATACAGGGAACAATTGGAAAACATTAGCTCAGAATAGGGATGTATGGAGAGTTTATGTCCGCGCGAACATGAACCTACTTTTTCGATAGTACGAGTGAGTTACCTGAGTCGACCCCAGGGCCATAGTGCCGCCAAAACCTCTGGCGGCACTATGGCCCTGGGGTCGACTTAGCCTCTAACGGAAATGAGTACCAGACGCTTGTTCTGGGGGTAAAGGCGGCCGTCACGCAGGGCTGACAACCCGGCTGACATAAAGTGCCGATTGTCTAGAAAAAGTAGGAGCCCTAATCTCCTACTACCCCAAGGGCCTCCGGGCCTGTTGTGGGATCACTTTACTTTACGAGTGAGTTAGTTAGTTAGAGTTAGACAAGCACACTGTGTCAAATCCACCTGTATATCTGTTCATAAGTATGCCAGAATTAATTCCTTCCACTCTAGCAATTCTGAATCTATTCCGAGATTTTATATGTCTATCTTGGGTCTGAAGGTGTATCATTATCTTGCGTTGTCCTATGCTATGTTTATATTATTATGTCTAATTCTAGTAAAAAAGTGAATTTTTTTATCGTTCTGTATACATAAGAAGATTATGGTGGGAAACAAATTATCATATCTTGTCGATGAGAATACGTTACGTAAGAGATAAACGTGTTGTTTTTTACTGTTTTTTTAGAGGAAATGTGTTATGTGCTTTGAATAGAAAAATAATACACAGAACGAAGAACTATATTTCAAGTTATGTTACAATGCATTTTATTATATGGACATTAAGCAGAAAACAAGCCAACAAGCTGTTAGCAGTAGAAATTGATTTTTGGAGGCGATCGACAAGAATTTCAAGAAGGGATAAGGTAGAACAGCACAATATGGGAAATTATGCAAATTAAAAAAAAAGCATATTAGGAAAAATAGAAGAAAAACGTTTGAAATGATATGGGCACCTCATAAGAATGGAATAAGAGAGAATACCAAAGAAGGTCCTTAATTGGAAAGCTAATGGAAGAAGTGGAAGAGGCAGGCCTGGATAACGATGGATGGATGGAGTGAAGAGAAGTATGGAAGCTAGTCATTTGAGGGAAGAAGATGCTTTAGACAGGAACCTCTAGCAACAAATCACTTTGGGCTGAAGGAGAAACACTGTATTGTGGAATATTCCTAAATTAAAAAAATATAATTTCTTTATCAATTGGCCTTCTTTTTGCCACTGCTGATTGAAAGTTGAAGTAGACCTATCAAATAAAACGACATAGGAAAGATTACATTTTCTTGAAAGCAAAGAAGGTGATGTAACACAAGATTTGCGTGGGTAAGATAGTACACATCTAGACAGACTATGATCGTGGCTTGAATTAATCCAAGCTTTCTTGTTCCTTATTAGGGCAGCTGCCTGCACTACACGGCGACTTGCATTGTTTCTTGTCATTATGGCACGCCACCATATATTACATGGTGTCATACCATGCGAAAAAAGACCTTAAGAGCCGCGGGGGTATAGACCGAGTGCATGTTGGACAAGGCGCAGCAGTAATTCCATTATTGTACAACATGCTCTCGGTAATATTAAGAGATAGACGAGCATGCATGAAAGCGGGAACGACGTCATAAATCAGACATTGCGATATCATATTAAGTGAAATATGCACCAATTCCATTAAATATATGCAAATACAAACTTTATTTATATATCATTCCACTTTTCGTGCAGTCTAATAAATTCAACATAAAATAACCAGATCGTGATTTATTCATGGAAATTCCTCTGATATTTCCTTCCAATATTATTTAGGATTCCTAGTACATGAAGTTGTTTCTTCCAAAGTTTTATTGAAATAAATATCTATTCATTATTAACGTATGTGCTGAATCAGAAAATCAATTACAAAAAGCCACACTACTCCTCAAGAAAACCATGGAGAAATATAATCTCAAGATTTGAACGAAAAAAAAAAACAATTATCAATACTAGTGAAATGCATATCAAATTCCGTTGAGGTGAAGTCATATGATGAAAGTTAAAAATTAAATTGTACCGGTTGGTAGATATCGTCGTCCTCAACTTTGTTAATATATTGTATATAAAATTAACTGGAAAATAGCAAAATTCCAGGGAATATGTGGTACGATAAAACGAACACTAAATAACAAAACAACAAGAGAGGCCCAATTGAAATTTTATAAAATGTTGGCAGTACCGGTACTGCTCTATGGTTCAGAAGCCTGGATACATAAAAAACAAGATCTAAGTAGGATAACGGCGGCAGAAATGAAATTTTTGTGATCCGTTAAAGGGTGCACTAAGGAAGACAGAATCAAGAACACAGAAATAAGACAGGAACTTGAAATATTTGCAACAACTGATAAAATAGATACATATAGACAAAAATGGAAGCAACACATAGACAGAATGAATGAAGATAGATATCCAAAACAAATAACAAAATACAAACCTAAAGGCACCCGAGATGTTGACAGACCTAGAAACAGATGGGCTGAAGTCGGAACGGGTCAACAGACCTAATCCATGAATGAAGATGATGATGATGATGAAAATTAACTGGAGCGCTTTCGGAAGTTACCTTCCATCTTCTGCAGGTTGAGTTTCCGCTACTTGTTGTTGTTGTGTACGGTGATGTATACTCCAATTAATTGTACACACAATATATTAACAAAGTTGAGGACGACGGCACCTACCAACAGGCAGAATTTAATTTTTAACTTTCATAAAAAAAACGATATTTCGGGGAAAATATGTAGTTCGATCGAAAATAGTTTTTAATGATGAAATTATCGAACAAGTACAGAGTTTTAAATATTTAGGATGTCACATGTCTTATAATTGGGAAAATGGTATACATGAAAAAATAAATAAGTTTTAAAGTATGTGTGGGACTATTAAAAGAACACTACAAACAAAAACAACAAAAGAAACAATGCTAAAGTTTTATAAGATAATAGCAGTTCCCATTGTGACATATGGATCAGAGAATTGGGTCATGAATAGATCAGACAGAAGATTACTAGAAATACCAGAGATGAAGTTCCTCAGATACGTTGCAAGATAGACTCTAAGAGACCACATTCCTAGTGAAACAATTGGGCAAGAACTCAAAATGTTTAATCTAAATTAAAAAATACAAAACTATAAACAAAAATGGCATGAACATATTTTAAGAATGGACTCTTCTAGGCTAACAAAACAAGCACTGTTGTACCATCCTCAAGGCTATAAAGATGTGGGACGTCCTTGAAGAAGATGGGAAGATGAATTCTGAGAGCGGAACAGGCCGAAGGCCTACCATGAAGATGATGATGATTATTATTAATACTTTTTAAATTTATATTAAGCACCGCTGAGGTTATGTAATAAGTTAGAAGTATTTTTAGTAATTAAGCATCAATATTTTCCTTTCATGTCGAATTTCTTAACTTCCAAACACAGACGACGCCAAGTACAACTTACGCCGATTGTGAAAGCCTTTAAAGTTAAGACAAAATCATTCGAACCTAAATATTCTATTTTAAAAGCAATTTAAGAGGAAGCTGGTGATGTTTTTAAATCAAAGAAAAATTGCATAAACAAATAGTCATAAGTAATGTCACGAGTGATTTCCAAATTATCGATAAATTCTCGACTCACGAAGTGAGGAGTGAATTTATCTAGAGAATTTGGAAATCAAGAGTGGCATTTGTTAGGACTATTTAACTAATAAAATTAAGCTGTTTACTCACAAATCATTATTTAAATATAGTTATTTTAAAATATGTATATATTTAATGTAAACAGCGATGTTTGAAAACAAATGAGAAACGATTGTTACGCTTCATCTGCTTCATTTGTTCATCACTGCAACCAGATCATACTATTTATTGCCAAAGGAACGCAATATTTTAAGAATGCACTCTAGTGGAGAAAAAATGAAACACATCAAACTGTATATTAATTCATTTCTGATGTCCTATGACAATTATATTTTTCTGGAATGTTATTACCTGGGAAAAAATACATTTAAGAAAGTGCAATCATTGATTTCTTTTTTTGGTGGTATAATCAGTTGCTACAAATATTTTTATATTAACTTCCACATGCTCTACGTGTTGACATTAATGCACTATATATACTAATCTGGTAGCCGTATTTCTAACAGAGTCAGTCACTGCAAAATAATGCTATGACCTATTCAGAATGTTAAAAAGGAGGTGCTTTCTTTATTATGATAAACTTTAGTTGGTAAATTCTAGGCGAAGCACGACTGTGATTGGTTGTAAATAAAACATCATTGAAATGTGATTGGTCATTGACTCCCATTTGGGGCATGAATTAAATAGTCATTGTAATAGGCTATATAAAGTACTGATATCACCTTCCACTGTTAAATAAGGATTGTACAATAAACAGATGACAAATAGTTGTAACCTAATAATGGATAGTAATTACAAGTGCTCGTTTTAAATTGAAATACAATTATAAGCGGAATATTTACGAGTTTTGTTTAGGATCCAAGGTGGCAAACTGAAACCGATCTTGGTGTGTGGTTCATCTCCATTTGTTTATGATAACAAATTGGCGTGCCCTCTGGTGGTGGTTTGATGATTTACAACTGGAATAAGTGACAGAACTCACTATAGTTTTGTATGCTAATAAATTGTTTTAGAAAGTTTAGCAAGTTAATCCGAGGCAAATTACAGCTCCAGGCTCAAGCATGAGAGTTCTGTACCTCACACGTACCCATTTACTGCCACAAAACAGCATTGCCAACTTAGACTCAAGATATCAGCAATGTTTTAAATAAAAATAAGTTGGTTTGAAAATATATGTATTAATTGTTGCAGTTCCATTACCAGAGATTCAACAAGATAAACAATTATATGCAATACTAATAATAATAATAATAATAATAATAATAATAATAATAACAAACACAATAACAATCATAATAATAACGATAATCCCTCCATGGTATCTTTACCTTGTCGTGGTGGAGTGGCTTGCGTGCTTAAATGATCCTGAGAGCTATGCCGGCGGTAGCATTGCTGCCGATAGGGTTACCCATGCCGGACTGGTCGAAGGTGATAAGCCAGACGAAAAAAGTACCTTGGGCGAAAGAGTGACGATCTTTCACCGTAAAAATACAACCGTCAAGAAATGCGGACATGGGTTCATCTGGGGTAAAATTTTCCGGAGGTCAAATAGTCCCCCATTCGGTTCTCCGGGCGGGGACTACTTCAGGGAACCCATGCCAAAGGCTCAAACACAGGGACATGTTCCTAGGAACATGGAATGTTAGGACTTTATACAATAGCGGGGCACTAGAGATATTAACGCAGGAATTGGATAAATCGCCCTTGGATATAGTCGCTTTACAGGAAGTTAGGTGGCCAGGAGAAGGTAGTCAGGAATCAGGAAGCTTTGCATTATACTATGGGGGTGCAGAAAGACCTGCATTTGGAACGGGTTTTTTAGTCAGAAGGAGGATCCTATCCGCTATCCGAGATATTAAATTTGTTAGTGATAGGATATCATACATAATTCTAAAGGGTAAACGACATGATTTTATAATTGTAAATGTACATGCCCCCACAGAAGATAAAGATGACAAGATCAAGGATGAGTTCTATGAAGAATTAGAATGCTTATTTGATACCCTTTCACGATATCATATGAAAATTGTCTTAGGAGATTTTAATGCAAAAGTGGGGCGGGAAGATATATTCAAACCAACAATAGGCAAATTCAGTCTTCATGAAGATAGTAACGACAACGGGGTTAGATTAGTCACATTTGCCACATCAAAGAATCTCATTGTTAAGAGCACAACATTTCAGCATAAGGATATTCATAAATACACCTGGACGTCCCCAGATGGAGAAACTCGGAACCAGATAGATCATGTATTAGTGGATAAACGCTGGCACAGTAGCATCATTGATGTTAGATCAGTTAGAGGGACAGACTGCAATTCGGATCATCATCTGGTCAGAGTGAAAATCAGACAACGGCTATCGCTTATGAGAGGAACGAACGCTAAAGATGATTCTGTAAAATATGAATTAAAAAACTTGAAAAATGATGAAATGCGGCAAGAATACCAAATCAAAATAGCTAATAGATTTGAAGTACTGGAATCTTCAGATGACAATGTGGCAAACGAAGAAGAAACTGATATAAATAAAGAATGGGAGGCTATAAGAGATACTATTAAATTGTCAGCATCAGAAAGCATTGGTTGTTTAAAAAAGAGGCAAAACAAGAAATGGTTTGATGAGGAATGTGCCGACATTGTAAAGAAAAGAAAGCTAGCAAAAATGAAATGGTTACACGAGCCAAATGAGGTAAATTTAGAGCAATTGGGTAGTGTTAGAAGGGAAACCACCAAGTTACTAAAGAGTAAAAAGAGGGAATATTTGAGAGAGAAGATTAATGATCTTGAAATGAATGCAAAAAATAGTAACATTAGAGAATTATATCAGGGAATTAGGATAGAGAAGAAGGGGTTTCAGGCTAGAACAAACATAATTCGGAATGAAAATGGGGATATGATTGCAGATTCTAGGAGTATATTAAATAGATGGAAAGGTTACTTTAATCAGCTATTAAATGTACATACAGAACAGGACATTGAGGAGGATAAGTTACAGACAGCAGAAATGCTAGTCGCAGAGCCAAGTGCATTAGAGGTTGAAATGGCGATTGAAAAATTGAAGATGTATAAAGCATCAGGTTCAGATGAGATCCCAGCAGAACTGATAAAATCAGGGGGAGAAAAATTGATGGACAAGATACGCTGGTTGCTTAGTATGATTTGGGAAAAAGAAGCTCTTCCAGATGAATGGAAGGAATCAATTATCTTACCAATTTATAAGAAAGGAGATAAAACTGATTGCAACAACTACAGGGGCATCTCATTACTTTCAACTTCGTACAAAATTCTAACAAATATATTAGTAAGCAGACTTACTCCCTATATTGATGACATTCTAGGAGATCATCAATGTGCATTTAGAAGAAACAGGTCTACAACAGATCAGATTTTCAGTATAAGACAGATTTTAGAGAAGAAATGGGAATATAATGGTACTGTACATCAACTATATGTAGACTTCAAAAAAGCATATGATTCAATTAAGAGGGAGAAGTTATATAGTATCCTGCTGGAGTTCGGAATTCCTAAAAAGTTGGTTAGACTTATACGAATGTGTCTAAATGGCTCAAAGAGTAGGGTGCGTGTAGGCAAACAGTTTTCAGACACTTTTGAAATCCAGAATGGGTTGAAGCAAGGAGATGCACTATCTCCTCTACTATTTAATTTTGTACTAGAGCATGCCATTAAATCTTTAGAGAATGAGGAAGGCTTACAACTCAATGGTATTAATAAGCTGTTAGTTTATGCTGATGATGTAGTACTACTGGCCGATAGCGAGGAGATACTAAAGGCCAACACGCACACACTATTGAGTAACACTAAGAAATTAGGACTGGAAGTAAATATCAGTAAAACTAAATATATGGTCACACGTAGAAATTCAGTATATAATGGAAATGGACAGCTAATGACAAATGAGGGAAATTTTGAGGAAGTGGCTGAATTCAAATACCTAGGAACAATAATCACAAATAGGAATGAGATGCACAAAGAAATTAAACATAGGCTCAATTCTGGAAATGCTTGCTATTATGCATTGCAGAGACTTTTGATGTCCCAACTCCTTTCAAAAAACGTTAAGCTGAAAATATATAAAACTATTATTCTACCAGTTATATTATATGGGTGCGAAACATGGACTCTTACTTTAAGGGAGGAAAGGAGATTACGAGTATTTGAGAATAAAGTTCTTAGGAAAATTTTTGGACCAAAGAGAGATGAACAGACAGGTGAATGGAGAAGACTACATAACAATGAACTACATGGTCTTTATAGGAAGCCAGATATAATAAGAACAGTTAAGTCTCGTAGACTGCGATGGGCAGGACATGTTGCACGTATGGGGAATGAAAGACGTGCATGGAAGCTTCTTGTAGGAAAGCCAGAGGGAAAACGCCCAGTTGGTAGGCCAAGAATGAGGTGGGAGAACAACATTAACTATGATTTGAGGGAAGTAGATTATACAGGGAATGATTGGAAAGCATTAGCTCAGGATAGGGATGTATGGAGAGCTTATGTCCGCGCGGCCATGAACCTTCGGGTTCGATAGTGCCAGTGAGTAAGTAAGTAAGTAATAATAACGATAATAATATTCATCATCATCATCATAGTACATTCACGAATTTAGGCCATTTGTTGACCTGTTTCGGTCTCAAGAGAAACACCATCCAGAAGTCTTTTGAGTGGACGTCCTGGTCTTCTTCTTCCTGCAGGTTGATATCTTAACATTAGTTTGGGTATTCTGTGATCTTCCATTCGATGAACATGTTGCATCCATCTTGACTTATAATCAGAAATTTTGTTTTCTAAAGATTCCATGTGTAATTCTTCTAAGATGTCTTCTCTTTTTTTTTGTGGTCTAGTAGTGTGTATCCTGCAGTCCTCCGAAGATATCTCATTTCAGCAGATCTAAGTCTCTGTATATCCTTCTGTTTCAACGTCCATACTTCGCTACCATACAAAAGAGTTGGAAGAGCCAGTGTTTTATACACTTTCAGTCTTGAATGCTTTTGGACTAACCGTGGCTTGAAGATAGAATTTATTAACCCTAAAATTCTTAAAAATATAGATATTTTTGCATTTACATCCTTTTCTTCTTCATATGAGATATTGCATCCTAGATATGTAAAATTATTCACCTGCTCCAAAATTTTATTGTCCAGTACAATTTTACTTCTGACAGGATCTACACCTTGAAATGCCATAATTTTGTCTTTTCTGTAGATATCTTTAATCCATATTCTTCTGTAATTTTGTTAAGTTCATACAGACGTTTCTGTAGATTATCTTCGGAATTTGCTATTATTATTTGGTCATCTGCAAACAATAGGGTGTTTAATTTTCTATTTTCTGATATTCTTATTCCAAATTTATATGTTTTGTTCCAGCAACATATTACTTCATTGTTATAAATTGCAAAAAGTGTTGGGGATAGGGGGCAGCCTTGTCTCACACCACGATTTATAATTCCTTCTTCAGAAAATCTGTTATTTAATTTAATCTTTATGGTGTTGTCTTTGTAAATATTTTGTATGTTCTGCCGAAGTAAATTTGGTATATTTCTGTCTTCAATATATTTAAGAGTTTTGATCTCTTGACTGTGTCGAATGCTTTTTCAAAATCTATGAAAGCAAAATGTGTTTCTAAGTTGAATTCTCTTCTTTTTTCAAGCAATAGTTTAACAGAAAATGCTGAATCAATACAAGATCGTCCTTTCCTAAATCCATTTTGACATTCCATAAGGAATTTTTCACTGAAACTTTTCAATTTTCCATTTAAAATGTCTGCATAAATTTTGTAGCATGTGTTTAACAAACTGATTCCCCTATAATAATATTAATAACAATAAAAAATGTCTCCACTAGGGTGCATTCTTACAATATTGCATATCTGACTTCTTATAAAAACCATATAGTTCACTGTTATGAAGTCTTGTCCATTTACCTGTCAGTTCATCTCTCTTTGTTCAAAAAATGTCCCTAAGAACTTTTTTGTCATCCTAGTATACAAGTATGATTTTCTCTTACTGACTTTCAGGAGATGCCGACGTAGGCACAACTGGGAAATAGAAAATAGCTTTGGATATTTCTTGTAGGAAAACAGAGGGAAAGTGACCAGTAGGTAGGCAAAGAACAGACAGGTGAATGGAGAAAACTACATAATAGTGGCTATAGGCCGACATACGGAACGACTGGGAAATAGAAGAGAGCCATGGATATTTCTTGTAGGAAAACCAGAGGGAAAGTGACCAGTAGGTAGGCAAAGAACAGACAGGTGAATGGAGAAAACTACATAATAGTGAGCTATAGGCCGACATACGGAACGACTGGGAAATAGAAGAGAGCCATGGATACTTCTTGTAGGAAAGTTGCCAGTAGGTAGTTAAAGAACGAGATAGGAGAATAATATTAACCACGATTTTTGGAAGATGAAATAAACACGGGATGATTACAAAATAGCTTACGATATGAATGTAATGACAGCTTATGTTCGTGCAGCCTTGAACCTCCGGGTTCAATAGTGCTAATGAGTTAGTTATCTATATAATAATACGAGAAGGAAAAACTTTGCACCTTTTTTTAAACAGATTGCGTGAACGGAGGAGTTTGATTTTTTGGCATAATTAAAGTTCATATAGAGAGGGAGTGCAGAAAACTAAATTTATGTATAATATGTGTTACAAATAAATTAAATTAAACAAAATAAAATAAATTGTCTCTGAGGAATTTATGTGTATTACTCACTCGTTTTCGTTCATACTGAAAGTGCATTGTTGCAAAAAGAAAATTGTGCAGCAACAATGTGAATTGACTTACTCTCGCGTTTAAAACAGTCAGTATATTCTATTATTTAAATTTAAATTAAACCCTGTCTAATCTTGGTTTCAATAATTTCATTACATTTTTTTTATATTTAGATATTCGCACCTACTTCCATTATACCTCGACATAGAACATTGAATGGTCAGAGTGACAGAGACAAAGAAGGGATATATATCCCCGTACGCATAATAATAGGCTAAATGCAAGTAAAATAGTATAAATGGTATAAAAGTGTAAAATGACGCGTTACTATTTTTTTATGTGGCTCAGCCAAGCTATACCACATATTTTCTATCGTTCGTATTTTTAAAATAAATCGAAAATTAATGCATAATGATGTGTATGTGGCAAACTGATGGGGTGCGATGGGTGAAATTTCCATTTGCTACAGTTTTTAAGCTATGTATTTTGATTGTTTGTACACACATTCACGCCATAATGGGTAATATTATATTAAAGTTTCATCTTTCTAAGCTTAAAGGTTTTTTTAGATATTCTGGAGTAAGACAGGGATGTGGACTTTCACCGGTGCTTTTCGTTATATACATGAATAAATTAATAAATGAATGGAGGAAAACACAACGAAGATATATACCCATCAATAGGAACCTCAAACTCGATGCTATTCTTTTTGCAGACGATTTGGCTCTTCTGGCACTTTCCGAAAATGATTTGCAACGATCAATTTATAATTTACAAAAAATAGGTGCCAAATTTAATATGGAAATATCAATTAACAAAACTAAAATTATGGCATTTCATGGGAACGACCCCATACAAAGTAAAATCTGTCTCCAGAATAAAATTTTAGAGAGATCTAATCAATTTAAATATCTTGGATATTATCTCTCTATCTGGGATGAAAAGGATATCCCTGAAAAAGTTACTAGTTATAATAAAAGTTTAGGAATTATTAATCAAGTTATGAAACCATCCCTTGTACAAAAAAACACCAGATTACGTTTATATAACACTTTGGCTAGACCAGTGTTGACCTATGGTAGTGAAGCATGGACACTAAAAAACAACATGAAAGCAGAATAACGGCTCGTGAAATGAGATTCATGCGCAGAACAGCGGGTTGCACCAGATGGGATCGGAAAAGGAACACCGATATCTTAAAAGAATTGAAGACTACGCCAATTTTGGAATATATTAAACAGTACCAACTAAATTGGAAACGCCATCTTGAAAGAATGAGTTCAAATCGGATCCCCAAAGCTGTTTATAATTATATACCAAGAGGACGAAGATCACTGGGCCGTCCTATGAAACGCTGGAGGAAAAATTTTCTATAGGATCGTAACAGGCCTTGGCCTAATACTTGGAAGGAAGAAGAAGAAGAAGAAGAAGAAGAAGAAGAAGAAAATACATTTAAAAATTTGCATATTAAAATTTTTAATACGTCCCATAATGTTTTAGTAACATTTTTGAACTTTTTTCTACACGACCACTGACGTATTTAAAACAACACTATGCATTAACGTTTATATGTCATTAGAATAAAGGAAGAAAAAAATATATACATCCTCTGCATATGATTTTTTTTTAAATTATTACACATACTTTACTCGTATTTTTTATTTAAAAAATTATCAACGTTGTTTCAAAATTCAAGCATAGAATTGTTAGCCATAGTGTGTGGGACATACAGTTAAAATTTCGTGCTTCTATCATTAAATTTATCAATGCTATTTTGATTTGAATGTATTGAAATGCAATGAAAATAAAAGTGTGGAAAAGCCAATTTGAAAGTTTGCATGCAGTTAAATTAGAATGTAGCATACATGCCCTCCTACAGTCATTAGGGAGACTTACAAGCGCCATAGGACACTGAAACTTCGCCAACTTATACTTTAAGGTACGTAGTATTTTTTAATACAAAAAACAAAAAATGCTAAATTCGAGCAAAATTGTCGAAAATATCACCCATTACCCCCTTAAAAAAATTATGAATTGTCGTGGAATTTCGACCGCTGGGCAACCACTAGTAATAATAATAATAATAATAATAATAATAATAATAATAATAATAATAATTTGTAGTTTTAAGATAACAGGCGAGTTTTGATGTATGAGTACGGGGTGAATCATAAATATGGCTATGCGTTTGATCGCGTTGTGTGATGAAAATATTATCATTACAGGAAATATGAAATTACCGTTGTAAAGGCAATTATTCAAATTACAAAAATGGAATAAAACAAAACAGTGTATAACTTACGTCATTAGTAAAAATGGCGTTGAATATGCAACAGCAAATTACAAATGCTGCATGGGCAATAACGTATGCTAATGATCGTGAGGCCGCAAGATGGGCAAGATGTGGCAGAAAATCAAACCTGGAAAGCCTCGCATTAGGACGGATGCAGAAACAACGAAGAGAATTGTGGAAGCGTTCGACGCTAGCCCACAAAAATCAACCCGCCAAGCTGGATGTGAGGAGTGATTTGTTTTATTTTGTTCTATTGTTGTAATTTGAAGGATTCCCTTTCCAATAATAACATCATATTTCCTTTAATAATAATATTTTCGTCACAAAATGCAATCAAACGTATAGCCACATTTCTGAATCACTCTGTAGATTCACTGATCAATATACTTGAAGTGAAAAGCTATACTAAATTTGTATCACTACATGAGAGTAAATAATAGTAGTGTTCTATCTCGGGTACTTCCCCAGTTAGACAGCTCTTTACGTTGAGCGGGCAGAGACACACTTTACAACTAAAGTAGAGAGACAGAAGTTAACGACAGAATTCTCCAGCCGTCTTGGGTGGTGATGGCAAGTCAAAGAAAATAAAAATAGTAAAAGTATTAGTAACCATTCATTAGAGTCGTAGCAAAAGTTTCTGTTTTAATTATCTATTTTTACTAATTTCTTGTGCGAACGCACAGTATAATTGCTGCCTGCCCCTTAGTAAATTAATTACTTCTGTCTGAATGGGTCCTTCATAGCAACTGACAACAATACTAAACATTTCAGCCTTCGCAATAACTAAACACATTTCATAATTTATGTTTTGTAAGCCCGAATTTGAATAGTATTCTTCTTCTTCTTGTTATTCTTAAATGGCACTACAGCCCAATAGGGACCTTCGCCTCCTCAATGGGCCTCCTCCATATATCCTTCCGAGGCTTCATATCTGGGTTCCTAACAAAACAGTTTTATAGAGTGGGTCGTCAGCCGCATGCCTAACCCCCCAATATGGAGGGCCAGGCAGTCTTCTGTTGGGATTCCATACCCTAGTTGAGATGGCCTCGTTTGAGGACGCCAGGCTTCGTCTGAACCAATGCCCAAGGGTCTTGTCTTGCTGGTCACGTGGCTATTGTCTTATATCTTATTACCGGAAATATTTCTAAATTCAAATCGGGAAAGATTGGCATGCTAGGAGTTATTGGTAAATCTAGAAAACTGGATAAACTTGGCTAAATTTCTGGACAAAACGCGGAAAATAAGAACAACACTCATTCATGAATAAATATATGTTATCAAAATGCAATAACATTAATTCTTAACAATTATACATAACTTAAATAGTGTATAATTCTATTGTATTATTATGTAATTGTAATATTGTTGTGTTTTCTTTATGTAATTGTAATGTTATTGTTTTTTTGTTCTTCTTTATACTATTACCAATTATTACTTAATTTAACGGACTGTCAACAGCACGTACGGCTTACTGCCCGTGCGACCCATATTTGTAAATAATATTGTAAATATCTTACTTTTTTGTCTAATAAAGCTCTACTACTACTATATCTAGGTATTTATTAGTACATCTACTCAGCATTGATGCACCTCCAGCAGTAGGCATTTGTATAAGATGGATAATTTAGGAAAGGTAACTGGAGATTATGAGCTACTCAATCCACAGGAGTATTGGAAGGTTATGAAATGAAAGGATATTTGGTTAAGGACAGCGGTTTGCTGCTCTTGTTAGTTCGCCTTCTACGACAGGGGGAGATCCCATGGTGCTATTCTACTACCCGTCACCACACGGGGATTAATAATATTCTTAAGGAAAAGAAAATATGTCCGTGCCCGTGGGTTAGCTGTTGAAATTTCTAATTTCCATACCGTTGCATTACGCTGGCTCGAATTCGATTCCCTGCTATAATACTTGGAGTCGGAACGAACAAAAGAGGTTTAATGTTTGCAAGAAGAAGAAGATATATATCTGTGCTTAGTTTGTTTATCTGAGCTTGAATTTAATTAATTCATTGAATAATTTGGATGCTCAGTATAATTTTAAATCAAATTTGAAACAACTGGTCTTTTCCGTTTGAGACCGTACTTCCCAATTCACTATCTACTTATCTGCATCTGCTATATTATGATAAAATACAGTTCTTCATATTCACTCTGTACTTCATCATCATCATAGTACATTCACGAATTTAGGCCATTTGTTGACCTGTTTCGGCCTCAAGAGAAACACCATCCAGAAGTCTTTTGAGTGGACGTCCTGTCTTCTTCTTCCTGCAGGTTGATATCTTAACATTTGTTTGGGTATTCTGTGATCTTCCATTCGATGAACATGTTGCATCCATCTTGACTTATAATCAGAAATTTTGTTTTCTAAAGATTCCATGTGTAATTCTTCTAAGATGTCTTCTCTTTTTTTGTGTGATCTAGTAGTGTGTATCCTGCAGTCCTCCGAAGATATCTCATTTCAGCAGATCTAAGTCTCTGTATATCCTTCTCTTTCAACGTCCATACTTCGCTACCATACAAAAGAGTTGGAAGAGCCAGTGTTTTATACACTTTCAGTCTTGAATGCTTTTGGACTAACTGTGGCTTGAAGATAGAATTTATTAACCCTAAAATTCTTAAAAATTTAGATATTTTTGCATTTACATCCTTTTCTTCTTCATATGAGATATTGCATCCTAGATATGTAAAATTATTCACCTGCTCCAAAATTTTATTGTCCAGTACAATTTTACTTCTGACAGGATCTACACCTTGAAATGCCATAATTTTTGTTTTTTCTGTAGATATCTTTAATCCATATTCTTCTGTAATTTTAAGTTCATACAGACGTTTCTGTAGCTTATCTTCGGAATTTGCTATTATTATTTGGTCATCTGCAAATAATATGGTGTTTAATTTTCTATTTTCTGATATTCTTATTCAAAATTTATATTTTTTTGTTCCAGCAACATATTACTTCATTGATATAAATTGCAAAGAGTGTACTCTGTACTTGTAATACCTAATAAAACAGGAAGCAACATTTTCAGACCCACTTTGATTTATTTTTTATTTCATCTCTATAAGCCTTTCTTCGGTACAGAAATAAAGTAATTGGTCTCACAATGTATATTTTGGGCGGGTAAAAGATCTTAAAAATGAAGTAAGGCGCTGAAAGAAATACGTAGACCCTTCCACACGTAGATTTGAATTGTTACTCTGATCTTAGAACTAGGCCTGTGGCCTAAGTTGTGTCGTTAAATAAAATACAAACTTCGTAGCGTATATGCATACAGGACTTTCATTTTAATACTTCTAGGTCTAAATAAATTTAGTATTTATTTATGTTAAATTAAACTAAATTTCAGAAGTGAAATTTATGAGACGCACTCAAGAACAGACCATAAAAGAAATTCTGACATTCTCAAATAATTACAAACAGAATCAATCATGGAATATGAACAAAAATATAGAAAGAACTGGAAGTCACACGTAAGTAATATGATCTTAACAGGATTAGCAAGTCAAATGTTAAATTACCAGCCACCAGGCAAAAGATCCTTGGGCAGACCCTTCAAACGTTGGATTGAGACCAACATACCCCTAGGTGGGTTGTAAGGGGTAGTGACGTGTGTATAACCTCTCCTACCCAATTCTCATCCTCACCTTCTCGTGGTACAACCCGTTTTCACAAGCGAGGCTCTGAGGACCGAGTCACGGCGGTATAACCGTTCCATCAGGTACTGAGTAAATGCGGTATCCTAATGTCTGTCCAGAGACTAAAAGGTAGCAGCCCTACCACTGGACTACTTAGCGTCGGGCCAGTAACCTGTCCTAAGGAACTTCAAAACTACTTTCAAGTCTCAACACGAAAAAATCCAGAAGGAATTGAAATATGACGACCCACTTTCAAGACTGAAAGTGTATAAAACACTGGCTCTTCCAATTCTTTTGTTTGGTAGCGAAGTATGGACGTTGAAACAGAAGGATATACAGAGACTTAGATCTGCTGAAATGAGATATCTTCGGAGGACTGCAGGATACACACTACTAGATCACAAAAAATGAAGACATCTTAGAAGAATTACACATGGAATCTTTAGAAAACAAAATTTCTGATTATAAGTCAAGATGGATACAACATGTTCATCGAATGGAAGATCACAGAATACCCAAACTAATATTAAGATATCAACCTGCAGGAAGAAGAAGACCAGGACGTCCACTCAAAAGACTTTTGGATGGTGTTTCTCTTGAGGCCGAAACAGGTCAACAAATGGCCTAAATTCGTGAATGTACTATGATGATGATGATACCCCTAGGTCTATCACATGAAAGGAAGAAGAAGAAATTAAACTGAGGCAGAAACGGATCAAGTTAGTTAGATATTGTAAATGTTATTAAAATTCGCAGACTGAGATGGGTGAGTCATATAATGAGAATGGAGGAGGAGAATACCACTAGAAAGCTCACACTACTGAGACCAGATGGAGGAAGAAGAACAGGAAGATCAAACCTGAGAAAGATGGATGGATGGAATAGAGGAATACCACCGAAAGATCGGGGTCCGGGGATGGAGGAGGAGGGCTTTGGACAGGGATGTGTGGATAAGTGTCCTAACAGCAGCCAGGGCTCATAAAGGGCTGTAGAGCCGGAAGAAAAAGAAGAAGAAGAAGAAAAACGCGCCAAGTTAGTTATTAGGGGGAAAGTTTAAAACCAGTGTTAATTGCATTTTAGGTTTAGGGAAAACGCCAAAGAATGAAGCTTTGAAATTTTAAATCGTACCTATAATGTTTGTACTTACATTTAATACAATATTACGATGTGACGTTGGGAAGTGGTTTTTACAGAATCGAGGAAAAATGTTTAAAAACCGAGCGATAGCGAGGTTTTTAATTTCCGAGATTCTGTAAAACATTTCACATACGTGCGTTGTACATTATTTTTTGCGCGATGGTGTTTTCAAAATAATAAATAATAGTAAAATAATAACATCTTTGTTGGAAATATTTGCGTTCATTATAAACAATTGACTAACGTTAATAGTGTGGGCAATGTTTATTAGTTGAAACAACAGGAGGCCTTGAGAACAATTATTGATAACATGGCCGCAAGTACGTATTTATTGTTTTATATTGTTTCAAATAAAGTTCAGTTCATTTAAATGCAGTAATTTGTTTCGTATAATGTATATTAACACTACATTTTGGATATTTTCTGTATATACATTGTACGTAGTATACATAGAGGGCAGTGGTTTTACTTTACACGTGGGTGTAAATGTAGTATTACAGTATAGTTATTTAGGTTGGCAACCCCGAAATGTAGGAAGTTGAATGTTCAATTATGGTAGTCATTGTTGGTAAGTACGACAAAACGCACTATCGCGCAATAAAATAGTATTTCAATTTAGATACAACCCATTTGTTTCTTTAACATTATTTTCTACCGTCGCGTCGATTGGCAATCTGATTTTTATTATTTTTAATTAGAGCTGATGAAACAAAACTACAAAGACTAAGTTATTGAGAATTTCATGTCATAGTTCTGTTCGTGTAATTAAAATGGTATATTACCCTTCAAGAAAGAACAGAGGTAATTTTAATTACACAAACTAGCCTATTACGTACATGACATTCTCAATAATCTTTGTAGTTTTATTCTCTTCGGTTTTAATCAACAATAAAAACATTGCAGGTTCCCAGGCGATAATAGAAAACAAAATATGTTAAGGAAATGAATGAGATGTATCAACAATCAAATTATTTTCCAATTTAGGCTAAGTTAAGAAAAGGTTCTATTTAACATTTCAAAGCTTTATTGGCTTTTAATTTTGCCCCCAAACGTGAAATTCGAATAATACTGGTTTTAAATGTTCCTCTCAACACTGACATTTAAGTATTTTTGCTTTATTTAAATTCAGTATGCTCTTTGCCTCTGGTCCCGAGGGTCGCGAGTTCATACCCGGTCGGGGTCGATGGATTTTAAGGACGGAAAAATCCAAGGAGCAAGTCCTCCGGGAGGGACTTTAAGCTGTGAGTCCCGAGTCTGAAGATTTTCAGGCTCGTAAAAAATCCTTAAGCCTGAATGAAAAGGCCTCTAAGCAAAATTTACCGAATTTTCCCGTCCTAGTACTACCTTGGTCTCCTAGATGTCAGTATGAGGCGGAACGCTGACCACGGACCACTCAAAACGACATCTATATGAAAACAAATGTAACTAAATTAGTATGGTTCAAATTCTTCCCTGTAGGGGAAGAGCGCCTAGATCTCTGTAAAGGGAAAACATAGGCTTACAATACAATACATATATATATATATATATATATGTGTGTGTGTGTGTGTGTGTGTGTGTGTGTGTCCATCCGTAGTATTTCTGCCCGAGGGCAGGTTATTCACTGCAATCATAGCATTTTCATGCTATGCTTTGCAGCTTTACTAGGGAATCATAGGTGTGGTAGCTTCCCATTCCTTTCCACACCGGTGAAGGATGATGATGATAATGATAAGAATGATGATGATGCCGGATGATTTTCGGAGACCGTTGGGCCCTATGCTTCCTCAAATTTTTCTTACAGGTGAGGAAAACCCCCGAAAAAACCTCACCCAGAAATCTGTCCGGGAATCGAACCCGGGCCCGCTGCGTGACAAGACAGCTCGCTACGTCGAGACCGCAGCGGTTGAATATATATATATATATATATATATATATATATATATATATATATATATATAGGCCTATTTATGTAAAGACAAAACAGTTCAGTAACTTTTTCTCCTCTTTATGTCAACCTATTTTCTTTGTTTATGGGAATTATTCCTGTGGTTACACATGGTCTGGGATTTAGATTAAGTTTAGGTTAAGAGCTCTCCTGGCGCTTCATTATCATTTATCACCCGTCATACCATCGGGGTAACGTAACCCTGCCTTCCAAGTGCCCCAACCTAAGAAATGGATTACAATTCTGCCAGTGCTAGGGGAAAAAAGCCAGAAATATCATAGAAGACAATCTGGTGGCATTAGACAAAAAAATGGTTTAGTAGGTATTGACGAGCTTTAGTTTTATCATGATTTTTTTGGAAAGTTCTTTTCTTTTTCCACTTTTTCCCTATCATGCCATACGTAATGAACAGGAATTAAACTCTAACAGCATTGGTATCTACTGAATTTAGTTTAAAAATGCTAATAATTTGGTATTTATAATATTTTTAATTTCATTTTGTTCTTGTCCAGGTCTAAAGATAACATTTTGCCAAACTTTTAATAAAATTGGTGTATTATAGCGACGTCCAGTGTTTTCGCACGGTCAGTTGCTGTAAATAGAGTTTTTTAATTTTATAGTTTTAAATTTTATATTTCTAATGACAATGGTGAAGGCAACTTAAAAATAATAAAATGTTTACAAAGAATATTGATTGTAGAGAAGTGTTACGTATAAATTGATTTAAATTGCATTGATATTTCAAATTCAAATTAATTTTTATTTGTTTAATCATCTTGTTCATTTCAATAACATATACAAATCAAAATTGTATTTTTTTGTATTATTAATAACTAATTTTAAGTAGTTTGAACTTGATTTTTAATTTAAATTTAAATGTTGTTTTATATCAATAAATGAGGGTTTTTAAATTGTGATTTAGTCTATTATTATGTTTTACTTAATTACAATGGTACTGAAATGTTTTGTATTGTAATTACATGTAAGTGTATGGTCTTAGATATACAATGAACGAATGAATAAGAATAAAGAAACAAATATTGGAATCATGCAAATTCATCAATGTTTGCCTCAAAAATATTCACACTCTGTATAATTAAACGATTGTAGTATATTTTGTAGCTACAACATTAATGAGTACAATAAAACAAGAATCATTAAAATATATTGAAATTTAGGAAAATTATCAGGAAAACGGCAAGAAAATGCAACTTTTCAGCTGAGATTTTGAATATTTAATTAACCATAACGATTGCAGTTAGATTGTACTTAAGTACACAAACATGCTTAAAAATTGGATAAACCTCGGTAAATTTCTGGACAAAACGCGAAAAATAAGACAACACTCATTCATGAATAAATATATGTTATCAAAATGCAATACCATTAATTATTAACAATTATATATAAATTAATTAGTGTATAATGCTGTTCTGTTATTATTTAATTGTAATGTTAATGTGTTTTCTTTATGTAATTGTAATGTTAATTTTTTTAGTGTATAATGCTATTGTGTTATTACTTAATTGTAATATTATTGTGTTTTCTTTATGTAATTTTTAATGTTATTGCTGTTTTTAGTGTATAATGCTATTGTGTTATTATTTAATTGTAATATTATTATTGTGTTTTCTTTATGTAATTGTAATGTTATTGCTGTTTTTGTTGTTTATTTTTCTTTACACTAGTACCAATTATTACTTTATTGTAACGGACTGTCAACAGCACGTACGGCTGCCCGTGCGACCCATATTTGTAAATAATATTGTAAATATCTTACTTTTTGTCTAATAAAGTCCTACTACTACTACTACTACTACTACATTGTAATATAGATATCACATACAAAATCTTATATCAGTAACCAGCATTGTTTCTGAGAAAAACAAATTGAAATGTGTACTATTTTAATGGCTAAAGGTGTTGGTGCACCCTTAATAAAATTGAAGTAATTTTATTCCATACTTATGTGTTATTAGCTTATTATAAATAATTCTACAAGTAATATAGTTTTATAGAGTGGGATATTCCGATCAATATAGACTAGCAAGAGTGTGTTTGACAAAAAACTGCAGAATTGCTAGTTGGAGTATTAATTCTTTAGAATGATCTTAATTCTCATGAGTTGGAGACTCACGTATGTGGGCTCCCCAGGCGATGTGTACACAAGTGATTATTCCCCACATGAATACAAGTTGATACGTTATTAGCGAGATTGTGTACGTAAACCCATTAATTTCCATGATCCCTTGTGTAATTGATACACCTAGTTGCACCACCAATTATTTTCATTAGCAATACAACCGCACAAGCATGTAACATTAACTATATTTTAATATGCATAGCTTACGGTAACATTTATCGAATGATACTAAGCTGCAAGCATCAAATGAAAAGTTGCCGTAAAACGGGGTTACTTTGATTCGAGGGGCAACTTTGACAGAATTGGGGCTTCTTTGCCATTTTAAATTTCTTGCATGTTTTGGGCTATTTTGACAACAATTCCATGGTGTAGACATTTCCTTGAAGGTGCACGAATAATTAAGTTGTTTTAAAAGAGGATGTTAATTGTTGGAGACACATCTGTGTCACTTTCAACAACGATGAATTCCCAGCAAGGATAAAATTGTGATTTTTTTATACTAAGCTGCAAGCATCGAATGAAAAGTTGCCGTAAAACGGGGTTACTTTGACTCGAGGGGCAACTTTGACAGAATTGGGGCTTCTTTGCCATTTTAAATTTCTTGCATGTTTTGGGATATTTTGACAACAATTCAATGGTGTAGACATCTCCTTGAAGGTGCACGAATAATTAAGTTTTTTTAAAAGAGGATGTTAATTGTTGGAGACACATCTGTGTCACTTTCAACAACAATGAATTCCCAGCAAGGATAAAATTGTGATTTTTTATACTAAGCTGCAAGCATCAAATGAAAAGTTGCCGTAAAACGGGGTTACTTTGACTCGAGGGGCAACTTTGACAGAATTGGGGCTTCTTTGCCATTTTAAATTTCTTGCATGTTTTGGGCTATTTTGACAACAATTCCATGGTGTAGACATTTCCTTGAAGATGCACGAATAATTAAGTTGTTTTAAAAGAGGATGTTAATTGTTGGAGACACATCTGTGCCACTTTCAACAACAATGAGTTCCCAGCAAGGATAAAATTGTGATTTTTTTATACTAAGCTGCAAGCAACAAATGAAAAGTTGCCGTAAAACGGGGTTACTTTGACTCGAGGGGCAACTTTGACAGAATTGGGGCTTCTTTGACATTTTTAATTTCTTGCGTGTTTTGGGCTATTTTGTCAACAATTCAATGGTGTAGACATTTCCTTGAAGGCGCACGAATTATTAAGTTGTTTTAAAAGAGGATGTTAATTGTTGGAGACACATCTGTGTCACTTTCAACAATGAATTCCCAGCAAGGATAAAATTGTGATTTTCGGTTTTACAGGGGTAACGACTGGATTTGTTGTGTAAGATGCAAGCTCTGGATCTGTGGTATGTGTAACAGAGGATCGAACAATTCTCAATATGAATGTGAACTATGTGAAGATGAGATGTGAAAATCTGTTTTTTTTATTTTCTACTGTTGTTTCAAAAATGCATGTTTTCTAATTAATTCCTGACTAATTACAATAATTATATAATTTTTGTGTTCTGTTGCGTGTCGGAATGTATAAAGAAGTTTAAGATTATTTTGTCAAATTACAGTTATAAAAACATTTCTAGTAAGGTTGTTTACAATAAAAATATTTATAAAAAGATAAATTGGTGTCAAAGTAATACCTACAGTGGACCTACTTTGAATTATAGCGCAATCAAATGTGATGTCAAAGTAGACCCAAAACATGGGCAAAACAGACATAAACAAAATTCATTGTTGTTCTACTAAATTTTTATTTGAGAAGAACAGTACCAAATGGGATTTGTAGTCTAAGGTTCAATTGGTACAATAAATCATACATTCAATTTTTTTTGGCATAAATCATACGAGTTAGACCTTAAAACCCTTCAAAAATATGTCAAAGTAGCCCCGTTTTACAGTATCTTCTTCTAGTGACAGGAAATATTGCGAGTATAGACAATCTAACCACATTTCTGGAGACACTTTAGAAATTAGTCAAAAGTTTGTAGTGCCTTTTCGTGTTAGATATCCTCGAAGATTGAGGCTGGAAGCTTTGGGCCCAAGGATAAGGAAATTCCTTAAAAGTATTAAATACAATGTCCCATGACGTAGCCGAGTTGTTAAAGCAAGGTTCTTTGGCGCAGAGTTACGGGACTTGCGTTGGTTCGAGGCATAATAATAATAATAATAATAATAATAATAATAATAATAATAATAATAATAATAATAATAATACTTTATTTATTCTGGCAGAGGTAAGGCCATAAGGCCCTCTCTTCCACTCAACCAGCACAAATACAAATAAATATTCGACAAATATAGATATACACTATACTAATTATAAACAGTTAAAGATACAATAAATGTAGCAATATAAATGTCATGTACAAACAACATTTTATAGGGTAATAACAATAATGATACGATATAATAATAATAATAATAATAATAATAATAATAATAATAATAATAATAATAATATAAATATGATACATTATACGGAAAACACCAATTAATATATATATCTTACACTGGATAATAATGAAGTCGAGTTTAGAGCAAATATAAATTTACATTTCTTTTAAAAGTTGCCAATGTCCGGCAGCCCCTTATTTCTTGTGGTAGGGAATTCCAGTTGCGAGAAGTGGAGATGGTATATGACATGGAGTGATGTGATGTCCTATGTTGCGGTATATTAAGTAAGAGACTATGTTGTGATCTTGTGTTTAAGTTATGGTTTGAGGATAGATACTGGAAACGGGATGACCATCGGAGAAGAAATTTTTTCATGACATTTTGGCCGGTATATTACCTGTACCCACCCATCATTGTGAGGAATTTGGTTACCTACAATAAGTAATGGCTCCAGATTTAAAAAAAAAAACAACTATTACGGTTGAGATACTCGACTTGCTCACCATATGCCATCTGGATTGCCGAACAAGCGTCCACTGCCGTATCGTTCATCCAATTGTGATGGGTTTTTTTGCAAAATGTTCAGGATTTTCTCGGGAAGGTTATAGGCTATAAGAGAGTTTTAATGCTCAAGCCCTCCGCCCTGTTGTTCTATAGGACTTAGAAAATATAAGATAATATATTGGGTAAGTTAAACTGTTGTTTCTCCCACATTTCTATAGTAGAAATGAACTCAGATCAATGGAAATAGGGTATAAGGAAGACGTAATTGCGAATTCAGTTAAATTGAATTAGAATTTAATTGAATTAGAAGCTATTCTGAACGTTGAAAGTACTGAGCAAATGGAAGTACTTTGAAGCGCATTACGCTAATTTCACACCTCTCACATGGTTGTAAAATGATGTAAAGGCCACAACAGATGTTTTTACCCTACTTCCACTTGAATGCGGGGAACTACCCGGAGGTCTCACACCACAAAGGATGTTCACATTTCCGCATGGCATGCGCCAGGTCGGAGGCACTGGAGCGATGTCTTCCCTGGTGGTCTTCGCCCCGGTAATGAATATACAACTTTTATTCACACATAACAGATGCGTTCCGCATTCTATAACCTCTCATAGTGCAAATGTATTCCACACAACACTTTAAGAAAGATACATGATACTAAGTTTATCCGGGATTTTAAATGAGTGTGTTAAATATTTCCATCTAATTAACGCCTTAGAAGATCCTTGCCCTCTCTGTCGGCTGCTGGCCTCATATTCACTTGCACAATTACAGAACTTCAAGATCATCCAACCATGTACCCGTAGAATATACAGAATGTAAATTAACCTTCTTCTTCTTCTTGTCTTCATGGATTAAGGACTAATCCGTCTGTATTTCAAAAACTTAATTCCATTTTCTTAGTGGTATCTCTCTTAAACTTTGGTTTGTACTAAAAAACCAATCCGTTATCTGGATTCATTTTTTCTATGTGTTCTCTAATTATCTTTTTCTGTGATCAGTTCTCTCTCTATCTTCGGGTTTTTACAGCTGCTGCCGTCTTCCCGTGTCAAACCTCCAAAACCTACGATCTTGGGCATCTTCGATGCTTAGCCTTCTAGCTTCCATTACTGTCTTCATCTTTTCCTTCCATGTTAACATTGGTCTCCCTCTTTTCTTCTTTCTGTTCGGATGCCATCCATATAGCAGCTTCGGCCATCGCTCATCTTCCATTCTTAAAACATGTCCTAACCACTTTAATTCCTTTTCCTCAATTCTTTCAATTATGCTTTCTTCTCCTTCCATTATGTTTCTAATTTCCTTATTGGTCACATGTTCTAATTTTGACTTTCTGGCACTTCTGCGTAAATAATCCATTTCTAGAGCTATTAGTATATTCTTGTAGTACTTATTGATTGTCCATACCTCACTTCCATACATGGCAACAGATTCCACCAATGTTTTACCAATATATTTTTGTTACATCTTCAATTATATTTCTACTTTTAAATTTAGTCTAATTATAAAGGCCCAGATTTCTATGATTGTATAAACACAAATCTTCTTCTTCTTCTTCTTCCTTCCAAGTATTAGACCAAGGTATGTTACGATCCTATAGAAAATTTTCCCTCCAGCGTTTCATAGGATGGCCCAGAGATCTTCGTCCTCTTGGTATATAATAGGGGTCCACATCTAGGGGATATGTGGATGGCGACCACAAGGTGCCCAAGCTGAGCAAAACATTGCTTCCTCTTACTTGTGTTTTGCTCCTTACTTTTATCTTTAACCGATCTGGTATTTCTTCCTTTCTTCCACTTACTAATACCAGACTCTTTTAACTTCACTATTTAACCTCTCTTGGTTAACTTTTGTTTTTTCGACCCTGAGGATATTAGGGCATCCGAGGGATAGAGTATATCCTATTTCCATAACAAACTTTGATTTAAATGATTAATATATTTTTCAGCTTTATGTTCTTCTGCTTACTTATGTCAGAATTTTTCTTATTTATTAATTGCACTTCTTAAAGTATTTATATGTCTTTGGTTTTTATAGAAAAAGAATTTTAGTAAGCGATGGGCAGGACATGTAGCACGTATGGGGAGTGAAAGAGGTGCATGGAAGCTTCTTGTAAGAAAACCAAAGGGAAAACACCCAGTTGGTAGACCATACACGATGTGGAAGAATAACATTATACATAATTTTGAACCGAAAGTACTATTTTCGGTTCGCTACTGTAGTGCCGTTATCCTCCCTGGACAGTAAAATTCGTGAACTATGCTAATATCCTTTCTCTATGCATCTACCCCCACTCTCCTTTTTTCCTCTCCTGTTGCGTTGTTTGTGCTGCGCATCTCCTCTCCTACCTCGGAACGCTGAAATACGCTATGCACATGCTGAACATTATCATTCGATCGGAACTTTGAGTTGAGACAACGTCGTCTGGAGCCGCGAGTGGCGTGGTTTAAGTTTTGATCCTGAGGACCGGGGAAAGACTACCCTGGCTTGGACCGTGGTATGAATGTCGTGAGAGTTACGATATAGTTGTGATGTTAAAGATTATTATTTATTTTCTTTTTGTTGAATGATCAAGTATTTACATTTGTTATATTTTTCATCCACTTCAGACGTCTTGTTTATATTAAACATCATTTTTATATATATCCTGGTAAATGTTCAAGTTATTTATGTGCATGCTGCTGTTTGATATATTTCTGTACAAAAACTTACTTGTTTAGGAGATCATTCTAGCTTCCTTTTTTCCGTCTAGCTTTCATGGTTAATAACAATAATGATACATTCAGTTTAATTAAGAACCTAGTGTTTTGAGATCTATTGTTGATGTATGTTTAAGTGTTTAGGAAAGAAAGATGAATCAATCTTTGCCTCCTATGGGCCCGGGCAAAGGTTTTTCTTAATAACCTCGGATGTTATGAACTCTACGCCAGTATATGCAACGGAAACAAAAGATGATACACGGCGCCGCAGAGCGTGGGCTATCGTCCGCACAATTTGAGGGAAGTAGATATACAATGGATGATTGGAAAACATTAGCTCAGTTTAGGGATGTGTGGAGAGCTAGTGCCCGCTCGGCCATGCACCAAGGGTTGGATAGAGCCACTGAGTTAGTTAGGTAGTAAATATGGATTTAAAGATTATTTTTCTTAGTTATAAACGCGTTACAATATGGTTTCGGTCTTGATGATGTGGAGGTCGTGCATCCTCATCTGAATCTAAGATTAATGGATTCTACCCCCGGCAAAGTCGATGGAATTTCTCCGTTGAAGAAAATTCTAAGATCTAATCATTCCAGAGATAAATTAAGAATCGTTTGGTCCCATGTCATTATATATCTAACAAATATTACATCTCCAACTTAATTGCTAGTTAATTTTAACTTTCACTAAACACAACACTGATGCTAACTCATAATTTTTTATAAGACTGTGCTGATCTGGTTCTATTTTTCTCAACTAGATGACTCTCGTGTATAAACTTATCTTTTCACCAATGTAATTAAAGATTAATTGAGAGCCCTGTGATTTTTAGGAAGATTAAGGGTCGAATCCCTCCATGGTATCTTTACCTTGTCGTGGTGGAGTGGCTTATGTGCTTAAATGATCTCGAGAGCTATGCCGGCGGTAGCATTGCTGCCGATAGGGTTACCCATGCCGGCCTGGTCGAAGGTGATAAGCCAGACGAAAAAAGTACCTTGGGCGAAAGAGTGACGATCTTTCACCGTAAAAATACAACCGTCAAGAAATGCGGACATGGGTTCATCTGGGGTAAAATTTTCCGGAGGTCAAATAGTCCCCCATTCGGTTCTCCGGGCGGGGACTACTTCAGGAAACCCATGCCAAAGATTAAACATAGGCTCAATTCTGGAAATGCGTGCTATTATGCATTGCAGAGACTTTTGATGTCCCAATTCCTTTCAAAAAACGTTAAGCTGAAAATATATAAAACTATTATTCTACCAGTTATATTATATGGGTGCGAAACATGGACTCTTACTTTAAGGGAGGAAAGGAGATTACGAGTATTTGAGAATAAAGTTCTTAGTCCAGCGCCGTAGCCGAACGGTTAAGGTAGGAAGCCTTGGCGCAGAGCTACGGGACTTGCGCTGGTTCGAGTCTCCATGGGGGAAGAAATTTTCTCATGGTATTTCGGCCAGTATGGGACCGGTGCCCACCCAGCATCGTGAGGCAATTGGGTTGCTACAATAAGTAGCGGCTCCAGGTTGAGGAACCAGCTATAACTGCTGGGGGACTCGACATGCTAACCACATGTCACCCCTACACTGGCTGTTGATCATCTACCTCTGTGATTGACACATGTGGATGTGAAGGGCCAGCAGCCGGCTGGTAAAAGGGCAACCGCTGAAAAGTGGAAAGACCCTCAATCGGATCGGAGGAAAATTTTTGGACCAAAGAGAGATGAACAGACAGGTGAATGGAGAAGACTACATAACAATGAACTACATGGTCTTTATAGGAAGCCAGATATAATAAGAACAGTTAAGTCTCGTAGACTGCGATGGGCAGGACATGTTGCACGTATGGGGAATGAAATACGTGCATGGAAACTTCTTCTAGGAAAGCCAGAAGGAAAACGCCCTGTTGGTAGACCAAGAATGAGGTGGGAGAACAACATTAACTATGATTTGAGGGAAGTCGATTATACAGGGAATGATTGGAAAGCATTAGCTCAGGATAGGGATGTATGGAGAGCTTATGTCCGCGCGGTCCATGAACCTACGGGTTCGATAGTGCCAGTGAGTAAGTAAGTAAGTAAGTAAGTTAAGGGTGCGAATTTCCCTGGCACCTCAGTCCTTTCCATGTAACTATTAAATTCACAAAATACACCACCGAACCAAACCACCAACCACTATGGTGATGGAAGTGTGTGTCAACTTCTCTCACCTTTATTTCCCCTCTATGTCCGCCATGGGAACCATCCATTTTTCTGGGGAAGCGTACCCCCGGTGACTATATGGGAAATTTTTCGATGGTGAACAACAACTAATCCGGCTATCTCTAGGGATTTCCAACCCTCTGTCGCCCCTTGTGAATTAAGTATTTCGTCGTTTGATCTTTGGTGATATATCCATCTACTGACTACCTCTGGTAGTAGCAAAGGCCTAGTGGTCGGACTTTATCAACCCTTATAAAAGCAGACGAGCTTGACTGTTGTGAAAAGGCTTATTTATTGATGTTCTAAAGGTTGATTCAATTGAGCTGCCAACAGGCAGACCGCCACAAACCACAGATGCCCGCAGCCTCCAAAAGGGGCAAGAGAGGGAAGTCAAGCTGTTCATTCACAGTCAGAAACGGCCTCTTTTCGGCTTCAAGGCTGTTCTAATTTTGTAATTTTTGAGAAGATTTATTGGACTTCATTGATTTTGACTGGAGTGGATACTAGGGGACCACTCCGGGCATTTGCCTTAACATCAAGGGAAACCACTAAAAACCTTATTAGAAGTGGCTTGAATGTAATAAAATTAGATCCAAATTGAACAGCTTTTGCTCGCAATTGGAGACAATTTCAGATGTAACAGGGCACTTCCAGATCCTATTTTCATCATACAGTACAAAAACAACATACACTCTGTTAGAAAAGTATGTGATTTATGATCCAATTCGATAGATAATATTATCGAATCAGGATCATTTACTAGTTCCTTAACTAGTTTGTCTAATACTTCATTAGTGATTAGACAATCTCTCTTGGTAAGGCTAGTTTGAACTGGCCTACTTTTAGTTAAAGGAGCCATGGCAGTTTTTTGAGTGCCTATGGTCACTTTTTTGGATTAAGGTGGGATTTTTAAAACAAATTTCTTGTGTCTATTATTTGAATGTGGCGGACCGCAGTGAAAACGGAATATTGCGTAACTGTTATTATTAGGATTCAGAAGATAATCTGCAGAAGGGTCTGTATGAACTTGATAAAATTACGGAAGATTATGGATTGAGGATATCTACAGAGAAAACGAAAATTATGGCATTTCAAGGTGTAGATCCTGTCAGAAGTAAAATTGTACTTGGCAATAAAATTTTGGAGTAAGTGAATAATTTTACATAAGATGCAATATCTCATATGAAGAAGAAAAGGATGTAAATGCAAAAATATCTACATTTTTAAGAATTTTAGGGTTAATAAATTATATCTTCAAGCCACAGTTAGTCCAAAAACATTCAAGACTAAAACTGTATAAAAACTCTGGTTCTACCAACTCTTTTGCATGGTAGCGAAGTATGGACGTTGAAACAGAAGGATATACAGAGACTTAGATCTGCCGAAATGAGATACCTTCGGAGGACTGCAGGATACACACTACTAGATCACAAAAAAAGAAGACATCTTAGAAAAATTACACATGGAACCTTTAGAAAACAACATTTCTGATTATAAGTCAAGATGGATGCTACATGTCTATCGAATGGAAGATCACAGGATACCCAAACAAACGTTAAGATATCAACCTGCAGGAAGAAGAAGAAGACCAGGACTCCACTCAAAAGACTTCTGGATGGTGTTTTTCTTGAGGCCGAAGCTGGTCAACAAATGATCTGAATTCGTGAATGCACTATGATGATTATATTATTAGGTATATCGTATAATTGGACACACATTTAACTGCTTTCTTTTTGTTAATTTTCTTCTGATTTATTTAAAATATTAAATTAATTAAACTAATTGACATATCCCATAGGATACCATTATGAATTTAAGGATTAATCAGGGGTCCTCATCTAGAGGATATGTGGATGGCGACCACAAGGTGCCCAAGCTGAGCAAAACATTTCTTCCACTTACTTGTGTTTTGCACTCTTTTAACTTTACTATCTAACCTCCCTTGGTTAACTCTTGTTTTTTCGACCCCGACGCTATTAGGGCATCCGAGGGCTAGGGAGTCTTTCCTTTCTTCCATTTCTTCTTTCCTTTATTTTCTTTTCTTCTCCAGAAAAGCCTGACCAGAGGCTATAAGATGGCAGCCCCATCACTGGTCTTGCCTTCTTTTGGCCAGCAACCAATCGAAGGGACTATTATTATGCTTTCAAATCTTATATGAGAATTTTCCAGAAGGATCAAACTATTTACGCTGGAGGGAAAATTTTCTATAGGATCGTAACAGGCCTTGGCCTAATACTTGGAAGGAAGAAGAAGAAGAAGAAGAAGGAAAATTCTGTACCGTATTTAACGCGAGTTTCAAACTCTCATTATGTGGATAAGAGGAAATAGTGTTATTTGTAGGTCATTGAGGCATTCAATATTTGATATATTTTTGGTTTATTATTTTATTTTAAGTTAATAAAATGCCAAAGATTTGAGCAATCTCACTTCCCATTTATCCATTTTTTACTAGACATAAAGTACATTATCCTTAGAGTAAAAAAAGGGATTGGCATTATTTTATTAACTTTTGTACTGTCTAATCAACAGAAAATATTACTTCTAATGATTTGAAGGGGAAAATAAAGAAGAATAAAAAGGTTTGTAACTAATTATTGTGACGCATGGGCGGATCTGCAGCCGTGTAATTTGTATGTCTCAAGGGTTGGAGGGCAGCGGGAGTCCTGGGTAATTATTTCACCCAGTAGCTCGACAGATTGTTATCCGGGACCCTGTCTGCAAGGTATAGAAACCTATTATATGCCTCAGGTAAACCAAATTTATCATTTTCAAACATACGTTCTACGTCTGCCATGGAGATGTGATTTGATTTCCATCACTTTAGTTAAATTCATCATCATCTTCGCCTACTTAGGAGGTCCAGAAATCAAGTTCTGATGCCAAACTATTTCACTTTTCTTTCGTTATATCCCTCACTCGTCGAGCTAAATTCTGGATTGTAATTTCATTACCTCGATCCATTTCACCTTAATACCTCATTATATAGGATGATGAATAATAAATAATATAAATATTAAAGAATATTTTAAAACCATAAGACCTGCGTCTCCACACTACTGAAATATACATTTTCTGGTATATTCAGTGTTTAGAAGATAAAGGATGTGTGAATTAATTGCCCAATTAATTGGCTCAAATGGTCAGGCTGGAGACTCGTATTCTGAAGTTTCGATTTGAAATCCTGTTCAAATCAACCTGGCTGATTTTAACATAGATCCTATCAGTTACCAAACACAATTCTGGATTTCAATTGTATGGCCACAATCAATTTAATATTAAATCACTGTATCATAATTCATCACACTCAATGTCACTTTAATAAGCTCATGATACATGAATAAAGATATAAAGGTACATAGCCGTTTGTACATCCAAAAATTCTAGAGGCGATAAGGACAAAGGTATTCAAGCTTTCCAAATTAAACTTGAAATAAAACATGTGCGAAATTTAGATATCTTTATGTTAAATGAAATTAGACTTGAGGTTGTTTTTATGGAGCTGCATCTTCGTGCTGTAATATAATTCTGAGATCGCGTAATAACATATTTAAAATATAATTTTTGAAAGCTTTATTACGTTAACGAAATTAACACAGTTCGTGGATTTCACTCCTTCCCATCATTAGTTGGGTCGTGGTATTGCACGAATAGGAAATAAAATGTAACTCTACGAGAGTTTTAACTATATGTTATGTTTTATACTTCAAATGTATATATCGTTGGTTCATTAGATATATTATTATTACTGAATTTTAATGTTTATATAACCTTACTCATTTTTCTTACTGATTATGGATTTTACTAATCGATGTGAAACCTGGACATTAACAAAGGCAGATAAGTAAACAAATAGAGGCTGCTGAAATGAAGATGTTGAGAGCAATAGCAGGATACCAAAGGACCGATAAAAAGAAAAACGAAGATATAACAACAGAACTTAATACTATATTTAATCTCTGTGAAAGAATAAAATACTATCAAACTGCTTACCTTCAGCACGTATTACGAATGAATGAACAGCGCATGCCAAGAAGAATGTATAATTATAAACCAAAAGGGAGAAGATTGTTGGGAAGACCATTGAAGAGATGGAAGGACCAATTCGACCTATAATGAGGTCGGAACAGACCATTGGGCTTAATCCTTGTTGTTGATGATGATGAAGACTAATCGATTCTAATGACTTATTTATTTCTTTCAAAGAATGAATCAGAAGGCTGGACAATAAATGAAATGATGCAGAAAAGAATTTTGGTGACACAAATGGATGGATTACGGAGAAGTATGAGAATATCCAGGCTACAACATATTAGAAATACATATATCAGACAAGAAATTGATGCACAAAAATATGTTATCGATAGGATAACAAAGAGAGCTCTACAGTGGTATGGACATGTACAACGGATGTCGGATGAACAGTGGCCTAAACAGGTGTTAGATTGGATGGTACCGGGCAGAAGGAAGAGGGGGAGAACTAGAAGAATATGGTATGAGGGAATATATGATGCCATGATGAAGAGGGGTATGGAAAAAGTACAAGGGGAATATAGGAATATCTGGAAAGCAAGAATTAAATGCGAACTGCTGTAAAGTGGAAAACCTGTATTCAGTATTAAGTAAGTTCAAAGGATCTTCCGACTCATTCTTGATTCACGTATTTTCCTGTCGACGTTCCTAAGCCTGAACTTGCTATTGGATTTGTTTTTCTGTAAAAAATAAGATGCGTCCGGATTCACATCAATAGAGGGATGAAATGAGATAAATTCGCTATTATTGAATATTAGTACAAACCCTCAGGGCTCCTCATCTAGGGGATATGTGGATGGCGACCACAAGGTTCCCAAGCTGTGCAAAACATTTCTTCCACTTACTTGTGTTTTGCACTCTTTTAACTTTTCTATCTAACCTCTCTTGGTTAACTCTTGTTTTTTCGACCCCGATGCTATTAGGGCATCCGAGGGCTAGGGAGTCCTTCCTTTCTTCCATTTCTCCTTTCCTTTATTTTCTTTTCCTCTCCAGAAAAGCCTGACCAGAGGCTATAAGATGGAAGCCCCATCACTGGTCTTGCCTTCCTTTGACCAGCAACCAATCGAAGGGACTATTATTATGCTTTCAAGTCTTATACGAGAATTTTCCATAAGGAAAATTTTCTATAGGATCGTAACAGGCCTTGGCCTAATACTTGGAAGGAAGAAGAAAAAGTTATATACAAGGGAGAAGACTGGCCAGGACTGTCGTATCATCACAGAGACAGACGAAATGAAATAAATGGAAGGAATTTAATGATTTTAATTAGTAACTAACTAACTCACTGGCACTATCGAACCCGTAGGTTCATGGCCGTACGAACAAACTCTCCATTCATCCCTATCCTAATCTAATGTTTTCCGATCATTTCCTGTATAATCTAGTTCCCTCAAACCATGGTTAATGTTATTCTCCCACTTCATTCTTGGTCTACCAACTGGGCGTTTACCCTCTGGCTTTCCTACAAGAAGCTTCCATGCACGTTTTTCATTCCCCATACGTGCCACATGTCCTGCCCATCGCAGTCTACGAGGCTTAACTGTTCTTATTATATCAGGCTTCCTATAAAGACCATGTAGTAAGTAGTCTTCTCCATTCACGTGTCTGTTCATCTCTTTTCGGTCCAAAATTAAGAATTAAACGTGGCAGACCAAGGTGGAAATGTAAAACCTATATCTTGTCTTGTAAGCCCATGTTTCCCTTAACAGAGATTTAGGCGCTCTCCCCCTACAGGGAAGAATTTGAACCATACTAATTCAGCTACACTTGTTTTCGTATATATGTCATTTGAGTGACCGTGGTCAGCGTTCCGCCTCATACTGACATCTAGGAAACCAAGGTAGTACTAGGACGGGAAAATTCGGTCAATTTTGCTCGGAAGCCTTTTCATTCAGACTTAAGGATCTTTTACGAGCCAGAAAATCTTCAGACTCGCGACCCACGACTTAAAGTCCCACCCGGAGGACTCGCTCCTTGGATTTTTCCATTCTAAAAAAAATCCATCGACCCCGACCGGGTTTGAACCCGCGACCCTCCGGACCAGAGGCAAGGAGCATAATCACTAGTCCACCGCGGCCTATGTCAGAACTACAATGGATGTAGGAATTTGGAAGAAGGAGATTGGTATGATAGCAATAAATTGGAAACTGAAGACGGCAAACGTATAAGTGGGGGAAAGTTGAAGAGGAAGAAAATTTTGTGACACCCTGTAAATACTCTGTTATTAGACATACCCGATCAATAACTGACGTCTGAGCACTCTCTATAGAATTTATATGGGAAAAGGATCTCAAATCTCTGGAATGTATCAACAGATAAAAAGTAGTTTAAGCGGACTTACAAAATAAAATGGTGTGCATATAAAAAAGTTGTGGAACAAAAGAGATGTGGACAGTTAAAGAAGGCCATTAAAGGCGATTACAGCGCTGCCAAGTGGTAGGGAATGAATATCAAGATCAGATACAAGGCTAGACTTATAATTAGTTATTACCACTTGTTACGTTTCTGATGAATTTCTGGCTATGACGTACACCAGCCATCGACCTACACTAAAACAAACATAAAGAATGTCATTGCTTTTTGCATTGTTCTTTCTCTTCAACCAGTTTCGATTCACATAGCTCTGCCATCATTTCAATCAACTTGTGTAATACATTAAAATTCTATTGACTATTTAACTCATGCCCCAAATGGGAGTCAATGACCAATCTCGTTACAATGATTTTTATTTACAACCAATCATAGTCGTGTTTTGCTTAGAATTTACCAACTAAAGTTTGCCATAATAAAGAAAGTGCTTCATTTTTAACATTTTGAATAGGTCAGAGCATTATTTTGCAGTGACCGACTCTCTAAGAAATACGGCTACCAGATTGTATATATAGTGCATGAATGTCAACACATGGCGCATGTCGGAGATAATATAAAAACATTTGTAGCAATTGATTATACCACCAAAAAGAAAGAAATCACTTTTTGCACATTCTTCAATGTATTTTTCCCAGGTAATAACATTCCAGAAAAATATAATTGTCATATTTACATCATAGGACAGAAATTAATTAATATACAGTTCGATTTGTTTCATTTTTTCTCCACTAGAGAGCATTCTTACAATATTGCGTTCCTTTGGCAATAAATAATATGATCTAGTTGCAATGATGAACAAAAGAAGCAAATGAAGCGTACCAATCGTTTCTCATTTGTTTTCAAACATCGCCGTTTACATTAAATACATAAATATTTTAAAATAACTATATTTAAATAATGATTTGTAAGTAAACAGCTTAATTTTATTCGTTAAATAGTCCTAACAAATGCCACTCTTGATTTCCAAATTCTCTAGATTAATTCACTCCTCACTTCGTGAGTCGCGAATTTATCGATAATTTGGAAATCACTCGTGGCATTACTTATGATAAACATCCTTACAAATTAAAACATTTTAAATGTACAAAGATAAAATATTTAAATAATTGGATAGAAAAATTAAATATTTATGGCAGAGACAAAATCAGAATGTATTATATATTAGCTAATACCGGGCGTGCGCTGCTACACCTAAATAAATGATAATGTGTTTTTGCATTTAGTTGAATATGTAAAAGGAAAAAAAATATATATATTTATATTATTATATTTAGGTACCCCGTGCCGATTACCCAGCGTTGCCCGGGAATCTACGCATCCCGATGTACTTGGCATAAATGAGCTGAAAGACAAAATACGTTATTTTCAGTTATCCGTAAAAGAATTCCCGCCGTGCGCTGCTATGCTTGCCCGGGAATCTACTTACCTCGATTTTCTTGGTATCAATGAAAAACAAAAATGGTTATTGTGAGTTATCCTTAATAGATAAACATATGCTGTCGCGGGCTTTTCTGTAGATCTTTTTTTTTTTTTTTAGATATTCAATTCTGTGTAGAATAATTTTGCGTATTTATTATGGTGTAGGCAGCGAAAGCCATTTAAGCTTACAAAAAGCGACATTTTTTCACGTTTTTTCACTGCAGAAGATGATTTTTAAGGTTGAAGAGCTCGAGCATTAAAACTCTCTTATAACCTATAACCTTCCCGGGAAAATCCTGAACATTTTGCAAAAAGCGCCATGACAATCGGGTAAATGGTATTAGAGCACATGTTTGCCCGGGAATCTACTTATCCCGATCTCCTTGGCATCAATGAAAGACAAACATGGCTATTGTGTGTTATCTGTAAAAGATAAACATATGCTGTCGCGGACTTTTTTTTAGAGTTTTTTGAGATATTAAATTCTGTGTATATTAATTTTGTGTATTTGTTATGGTTTAGGCAGCGTAAGCCATTTAAGGGTAAAAAAGGGACTTTCTCACGTTTTTCACTACAAAGGGCGTTTTTAAGGGGTGTAGGAGTTGAGTATCTCAAATCTCTTATAGCCTATGTTCATCCCGGGAATCTTCTGAACATTTTGCAAAAAAACCCGTGACAATCGGATCAACGATATGGCCGCGAATAAAGTACGAACAAACAAACATTCATTTTTATATGTTAGATTATTTGTGGAAAGCAACGGGAAGCTACCACACTTACAATTCCCTAGTTAAGCTGCAAAGCATGGCATGAAAATGCTATGATTGCAGTGAAAGACCTGCCCTCGGGCAGAATTACTATGGATGGATATTTTATACACACTCTTAATGTCTAAATACAAATCGCGTTTACAATTTGTTTTTGTATGCAGTGTTGTATTGTTGTTTATCGTGTATTTCTGTAGAAACTCCTCTAATTTAGTGTATTAGTATATATCTGTGTTTTTTATTGGATACAAGAAGTTAAGTCCAAAATTGTACCTTTGCGTAAAAATGGGATTTTATTTTTCTAAGTAAGTCGCTATGATTAGACCTACTCGAGTTAGGACATTTTTGACTTGACACTCTTTACATAGCAATCGCAGATATTTGGTTATGACTTCATTTCTATTGAATTTATTTTAAGACCAAATTTGTATTTTAATAATTTCATTTCACATGAGCTTATTATCAGATTAGTTTTTGTTGTATCAACACTATTTTCTGCACCATACACGGTAACTCCTCGAACTAACATTTTGTATATGCGGGTTTTGCTTTCTACTGACATAATGTATGTTTGTTGCGCCAAATTAAATCTCTCATATATCCTGATGCATTACAGAGACTCTTGATGTCCCAACTCCTTTCAAAAAACGTTAAACTGAAAATATATAAAACTATTATTCTACCAGTTATATTATATGGATGCGAAACATGGACTCTTACTTTAAGGGAAGAAAGGAGATTACGAGTATTTGAGAATAAAGCCGAGCGGTTAAGGTAGGAAGCCTTGGCGCAGAGCTACGGGACTTGCGCTGGTTCGAGTCTCCATGGGGGAAGAAATTTTCTCATGGTATTTCGGCCAGTATGGGACCGGTGCCCACCCAGCATCGTGAGGCAATTGGGTAGCTACAATAAGTAGCGACTCCAGGTTGAGGAACCAGCTACAACGGCTGGGGGACTCGACATGCTAACCACATGTCACCCCTACACTGCCTATTGATCATCTACCTCTGTGATTGACACATGTGGATGTGAAGGGCCAGCAGCCGGCTGGTAAAATGGCAACCGCTGAAAAGTGGAAAGACCCTCAATCGGATCAATCGGATCGGAGGAAAATTTTTGGACCAAAGAGAGATGAACAGACAGCTGAGTGCAGAAGACTACATAATAGTGAATTACATGGTCTTTATATGAAGCCAGATATAATGAGAACAGTTAAGTCTCGTAGACTGTGGTTGGCAGGACATGTGGTACGTTGGGGAATGAAAGACGTGCATGGAAGCTCCTTGTAGGAAAACCAGAGGGAAAACGTGCAGTTGGTAGACCAAGAATGAGGTGGGAGAATAATATTAACTATGATTTGAGGGAAGTAGATTATACAGGGGATGATTGGATAACATTGGCTCAGAATAGGGATATATGGAGAGCTTATGTCCGGCGGCTATGAACCTCCGGGTTCGATGGTGCCAGTGATTTAGTTAGTTAGTTATGTGTTTATTATTAGAATAGTCCTTGTTGTATCAGCCCTATTTTCTGCTCTATATACAATAACTGATCGAACTATCGTTTTTGTATATGCGGATTTTGCTTTCTATTGACATAATATATGTTTGTTCGCCAAGTTAAATCTCTCATATATCCTGATATTTGTGCTGCTTTATCAGCTTGTTTCTTTGCTTCTTTTATTAAACGTTTAATGTTTGTTATATAAAACCCTAAATAATTAAATTCTGATACTTTTTCTATAATTTTTCTTTCCACTTCTAATTTGCATATTACTGGTTCTTTTGATATAGTTAAGAATTTTGTCTTATTCGTATTAATTTCCATACTGTATTGTATTTCCTGGCTTTTATATTAAATTGAAGTAAAGATTTTGTAAATTATCTTCAGATTCTGAAAGGAGAATGATATCTGTGTAACAAATCAAGTGAAATCTAGTGTTTCCCAGTTTATAACCCAAACGTGGTGGCACGTTTTCAATAAATTGTATCCTGGTTAATGTTAGTAAAATTAAATTTAAATTAATAGCCAATAGATATAATTGTAAAATATCAATAAATAAGTCAAAAGTAATGGCATTTATTGGTAAATATGGAATTAGATAAAACATTGTACTGGATAAGAAAATAATAGAACAAATATCACATTTCCAATATTTAGGATGTGATATAACTTATAGAGAAAATAAAGATATAGAAAATAAAGTAAATAAATTTCAGGCTATTTGTGGAACCATAAAAAGAACCTTAGGTCGAAAACAAGGAAAGATACGAAGCTTAAATTATATAAGACAATGGCTGTTCCTTTGTTGTTGTATGGAAGTGAAAATTGGATAATGAAATCAAGGGATAAAAGCAGGATACAGACTGCGGAAATGCTATTTTTACGTAATGTGAAAGAACGCACAAGAGCGGATAGAATAAGGAATGAAACTATACGAGAAGAATTAAATATATATAAAATTGAAGATAAAATCAGCGAAAATAGTAAGAAATGGACAAAACACTTAATGAGAATGAACATCGAAAGAATACCAAAAAGAACCTTCCTGTATAATCCCAGAGGAACAAGATATGTTGGCCGACCACGTAGAAGATGGACTCCACTTTTAACTTCGCCGGAACAGGCTGCATAGCCTAAACCTTGTAGTATAAGAAGAAGAAGAAGAAAATTAAATTGATGTCTCTGTATAAAAATCATTTGAATAGGAGAGAAACACTTGGAATTCAGGTGCTATAATGAATGTAACTCACGTCTCTTTAAGAGAGATAAAGGATTGTAACCTGGCGAGTTAGTCATCTCAATAGCATGGGACAATATTTAGATACTTTTGTTATTCAAAACAAATAGCTTGGTGCATTGTCCAAACCTCATTACATGATCACAAGCACACACTCTCTGCATGCATAATGCAACACTTCTCGCCTGCCAAATTAAATTAACTCCCACACAACCACAGTATACACACACACATTCCAGGCAACATCGGCCCATATAATTATTTTACATACGGTAATTTAAGGCATTTCTGCCACCCCTTCCCATTAAGATGTTTGAAAAGTTTGGTCTTTTTAATACTCACTTTATTATTATTACTATTATTGTTATTATTATTATTATTATTATTATTATTATTATTATTATTATTATTATTATTATTATTATTATTATACCTGGGAACAATAATCACAAATAGGAATGAGATGCAGAAAGAAATTAAACATAGGCTCAATTCTGGAAATGCGTGCTACTATGCATTGCAGAGACTCTTGATATCCCAACTCCTTTCAAAAAACGTTAAACTGAAAATATATAAAACTATTATTCTACCAGTTATATTATATGGGTGCGAAACATGGACTCTTACTTTAAGGGAGGAAAGGAGATTACGAGTATTTGAGAATAAAGTACTTAGGGAAAACGCCCAGTTGGTAGACCAAGAATGAGGTGGGAGAATAACATTAACTATGATTTGAGGGAAGTAGATTATACAGGGAATGATTGGAAAGTATTAGCTCAGGATAGGGATGTATGGAGAGCTTATGTCCGCGCGGCCATGAATAATTCTCCATATATAATTAGTATAATAATATTCATAATAATAAACTCACTGGCACTATCGAACCCGTAGGTTCATGGCCGCGCGGATATAAGCTCTCCATACATCCCTATCCTGAACCAATGTTTTCCAATCATCCCCTGTATAATCTACTTTCCTCAAATCATAGTTAATGTTATTCTTAGTCTCTGGGCGTTTTCCTTCTGGCTTTCCC
This sequence comes from Diploptera punctata, assembly GCA_030220185.1. Classification (NCBI taxonomy): domain Eukaryota; kingdom Metazoa; phylum Arthropoda; class Insecta; order Blattodea; family Blaberidae; genus Diploptera; species Diploptera punctata. The sequence continues at coordinate 525,896 of JASPKZ010007560.1, forward strand.
ACAAGAAGTTTCCATGCAACTCTTTCATTCGCCATTCATGCCACATGTCCTGCCCATCGCAGTCTACGAGACTTAACTGTTCTTATTATATCTGGCTTCCTATAAAGACCATGTAGTTCATTGTTATGTAGTCTTCTCCATTCACCTGTCTGTTCATCTCTCTTTGGTACAAACATTTTCCTAAGAACTTTATTCTCAAATACTCGTAATCTCCTTTCCTCCCTTAAAGTAAGAGTCCATGTTTCGCATCAATATAATATAACTGGTAGAATAATAGTTTTATATATTTTCAGTTTAACGTTTTTTGAAAGGAGTTGGGACATCAAGAGTCTCTGTAATGCATAATAGCACGCATTTCCAGAATTGAGCCTATGTTTAATTTCCTTGTGCATCTCATTCCTATTTGTGATTATTGTTCCTAGGTATTTCAATTCAGCAACTTCCACAAAATTTCCCTCATTTGTCATTAGCTGTCCATTTCCATTATATAATATGTCTCTATGTGTGACCATATATTTAGTTTTATTGATATTTACTTTTTTATTGATATTTACTTCCAGTCCCAATTTCACTTTATTATTATTATTGTTATTATTATAATTATTATTACTATTATTATTATTAAGATTGAATAATTCTCTATATTTCTTCTTCTTCTTCCTTCCAAGTATTAGGCCAAGGCCTGTTACGATCCTATAGAAAATTTTCCTTATGGAAAATTCTCGTATAAGACTTGAAAGCATAATAATAGTCCCTTCGATTGGTTGCTGGCCAAAGGAAGGCAAGACCAGTGATGGGGCTGCCATCGTATAGCCTCTGGTCAGGCTTTCCTGAAGAAGAAAAGAAAATAAAGGAAAAAAGAAATAGAAAAAAGAAGGACTCCCTAGCCCTCGGATGCCCTAATAGCATTGGGGTCCAAAAAACAAGAGTTAACCAAGAGAGGTTAGATAGTAAAGTTAAAAGAGTACAAAACACAAGTAAGTGGAAGAAATGTTTTGCACAGCTTGGGCACCTTGTGGTCGCCATCCACATATCCCCTAGATGAGGACCCCTGAGGGGTTCTCTATATTTAATTAATATAATCGGCATCATCACCCAATACTGCATACGGAAGAAGAATAAGAAGATGATGATAATAATAATCTTCTTGTAAGCCTATGTTTCCCTTAACACAGATTTAGGCGCTCTCCTCTAAAGGGAAGAATTTTAACAATACTAATAATAATAATAATAATAATAATAATAATAATAATAATAATAATAATAATAATAATAATCTATTCTATCTTCGGGTTTTTACAGCTGCTGCCGTCTTCCCGTGCCAAATCTCCAAAGCCTACGATCCTGGGCATCTTTAATGCTTAGCCATGGCCGATCCCAAGCCCGGATGAGAAAGGAGGAGGGGGAGGAGTAAAAACCTCGTTAAAAAAAACAGGGTTCAGTTGGCTCCAACTGATAGTACTCTGTAAGGGTCCCTAGCCAGGGTTACAGTGAAGACCTCAACGGCAGAGTCGGCGCAGAAGGAGTGCTTCATCACGGCGGATCTGGCGGAAGAGGCAACCCTACCTCTAAGGGAAATAGAGAACGCTGCCTTGCGGTGAAGAGGGATCTTTAAACGCTATGGGAGGAAAACCCAGACAGAAATGTTCCTGGTCCTCCAGGTTGGGGATTTATGCTGTGGGCCAGCTCCCCACACATCAGAAGAAAAAAAAGCATAGTGCTAAAAGACTAAATCAAAGCCAGTCAGAAAAAAAATAATACCCTTTTATTTGTTTCAGGATTGTTTCTGTTATATAGACAGGTATCCTCAACCAAAATACATATTTTGGTTTTTTAGCATTAAGTTTTTTTTTACAATGTATGAGGTGCTGGCCCATAGCATCAACTCCCAACCTGGAACACCAGAGACTTTTTCTGATCAGTTGCTTTCATTGCAGCTAAGAGTCTGATCCACCCTTTATTGCCTCATCCGCCGTCTGCACCATACCTTAAGTTTCCTACTCTGCTGCATCCGCGGTTGGGGTCTTCACCGCTGACTCTCATAAGGTACTATCAGCCGGGTCAGCTAGGTTTTTAACGAGGTGTTACTCCCCCCCCCCCTCCTCCTTTCTCAACCGGACTTGGGAACGGTTATAATAACAGTAATAATAATAATAACAACAATAATAATAATAACAACATTAATAATAATAAGGGGGCACGCCGTAGCGTAGTGGTTAAGGCACTAAGCTACAAGCCGGGGGGTCGAGGGTTCAAGTCCCGTTGGGGTCAGGATTTTTAAACTGACCCAAACCCTCCGGCGGCACTATGGCCCTGGGGTCGACTCAGCCTCTAACGGAAATAAGTACCAGACACTTGTTCTGGGGTAAAGGCGGCCATCATGCAGGCCTGACAACCCGGCTGACATAAAGTGCCGATTGTCTAGAAAAAGTGGGAGCCTTAACCTCCTACTACCCTAAGGGCCTCCTGAGGCCTGTTGTGGGATCACTTTACTTTACTTTTAATAATAATAATAATAATAATAATAATAATAATAATAATAATAATAATTTATTTAAACGGGTCGAGATTTTTTCCTTCTACTCTACCAGCGAAACATATTAAGAACAGAAAATATTTCCACAAAATCATAACATAGGCCCTTATACAATTATAAATATTTTTTTTTAAAATGGGTCGCATAAAGTTCAATATCCTTCCAGGTGGGTACCCGACTTAAGAAAAAGTTAAGAACCAGTTAACGAAATCAAACAGACCAAGCATTAGGCCTATAGATCTGATATTACTAAAATTTATGCGCTATAAATAAGAGTAAAATAAAGGTAGATTGAAAAAATAATCGGAGAATGTAGCATCTGAACAATAGAGAAGACTATGATATTCCATCCATAGTAAATCTGCTCAAGGGCAGGTCTTTCACTGCAAGCATAACATTTGCATGCTATGGTTTGCAGCTTTACTAGGGAATTATGGGTATGGTAGCTTCCCGTTGCTTTCCACAACTATGATATTAATGGAGATGATCACAACGGTAAAATTATCTGATGTAGCCGAGCGGTTAAGGTAGGAAGCCTTGGCGCAGAGCTACGGGACTTGCGCTGCTTCGAGTCTCCATGGGGGAAGAAATTTTCTCATGGTATTTCGGCCAGTATGGGACCGGTGCCCACCCAACATCGTGAGGCAATTGGGTAGCTACAATAAGTAGCGGCTCCAGGTTGAGGAACCAGCTATAACGGCTGGGGGACTCGACATGCTAACCACATGTCACCCCTACACTGGCTATTGAACATCTACCTCTGTGATTGACACATGCGGATGTGAAGAGCCAGCAGCCGGCTGGTAAAAGGGCAACCGCTGAAAAGTGGAAAGACCCTCAATCGGAAAGAGAGTACTAAGATAAATTTTACTCCCATCTTTGAAATCTAGGAAGCAAAGAATGGTTGAGGACGACTTAGATTAAGGTCTTATATTTGAGTAACTTAAAAATGAAGTTTAAACTTTGCAATTAATACAACTTGTTTATTTAATTTATGAATTTTTGTATAAAGATGTAAGGTACAAGTTCATTTAAATTAAAAATAAAATAGTTGTACTGTTTTATCAATTACATGAAAAATGCTCAGCTGATTTTGAATACAAAACAAAGATAACAAATCTATATAATTTTAAAACCAAAAAAAAAAATCTTTGTGAATATTCTTAATGGTGTTTAGAATTCGAAAATAAAAATACGACGAAAAATTTTACATAAATGGATATGCTAAATAATTTGGTTATTTTACGTAAATACAGCTTGTAGATTTTTTAAGAACATTGGTATTTGTTTTTACTGGAACTGCGACGTCGTTCTTTTTTGCCCTTCTTACATTTCTCCTGAGCCTCGCAAGCTTGTCTGATATATTCCTGTTTTTGCTCACAACTCATGGATTTCCACATCTCCGCTCCCTCCTTTGCAATAACGCTTGCACGGGTACCTGAACCTTTGTATTTCTCTCGAAAAGTCTTCAAAAAGTTGAAGAAAGGGTTCACATTTTCACCATACTTCCCACTACATTTTCTCTTCGAAGTCCTTCCTCGTCTGCCACGTGATCTAGATCTCGATCTACAATTTGAACTAGATCTTCCTCTTCTAGATCTTCTACTTCTCTTCGAGGTCTTTTGTCGTCTGCCACGTGATCTAGATCTTGATCTAAAATGTAATCTAGATCTTGATCTACAACTTGCACTAGATCTTCCTCTTCTAGATCTTTTACCGTCGCTTTGGTTTCTAGACCTACTTCGTGACATATTTTAAAAATTGTTTTTATTTTTATAAACCAAAACTCACTCTTTAAATCTTGAATTTTATTCTTAATAGCTGTTGTCATGGAAATCTTTAACAATATTACTTATATTATTTTGGAAAGAGCTGGAGAATTTCAACAATTTTATATTTGTTCATTGTTATGATTGCACGAAAAGCATCTATAATGTAACATTTCCTTATAACCAGCTTCATAGGCTAATGGTCAGCGTTTCTGACTACAGTTCATGAGGTCTCATGTTCGATTCCCAGTCAGACCATAGGAGTTTTTCCTTAAAGGGGATTATTCCTGTGGTGGTCCATGGTCTGGAATATAGATTAAGTTTAGGTTAAGGGCTCTCCTGGCGTTTCATTACATTCTATCATCCATCATATCATCGGGGTAACGTAACTCCGCCTTCCAACCTAAGAAATGGATTGCACTTCCACCAATGTCAGGGGAGAAAACCATAAATGTCATGAAAGACAACCTGCTGGCATTGGGCAAAAAAATTCTTGCCCTTCATGTTCTTACTCATAATTTTACTCTCCGTTCTGTTGTGCTGGATTTAAATACAGTCTTAAATATTTTCGTGGCGTAGTAAACCTTACGATTACCTAAAGTCATAATGGATTATCTTATAATTTTAAAATTCTTCCTTACGTTGTTTGTAAATGCATCTCCATGAATGTAGAGACTCCAAATTATCGTCATCATCATCATCATAGTACATTCACGAATGTAGGCCATTTGTTGACCTGTTTTGGCCTCAAGAGAAACACCATCCAAAAGTCTTTTCAGTGGACGTCCTGGTCTTCTTCTTCCTGCAGGTTGATATCTTAACATTTGTTTGGGTATTCGGTGATCTTCCATTCGATGAACATGTTGCATCCGTCTTGACTTATAATCAGAAATTTTGTTTTCTAAAGGTTCCATGTGTAATTCTTCTAAGATGTCTTCATTTTTTGTGATGTAGTAGTGTGTATCCTGCAGTCCTCCGAAGGTATCTCATTTCAGCAGATCTAAGTCTCTGTATATCCTTCTGTTTCAACGTCCATACTTCGCTACCATACAAAAGAGTTGGAAGAGCCAGTGTTTTATACACTTTCCGTCTTGAATGCTTTTGGACTAACTGTGGCTTGAAGATAGAATTTATTTACCCTAAAATTCTTAAAAATTTAGATATTTTTGCATTTACATCCTTTTCTTCTTCATATGAGATATTGCATCCTAGATATGTAAAATTATTCACCTGCTCCAAAATTTTATTGTCCAGTACAATTTTACTTCTGACAGGATCTACACCTTGAAATGCCAAATTATTTTATGTTATATTATTAAAATACAATTTATTTATATTTTTGCAAAGAAACTTGATATATGCCTGTGAATTAAAATGAGAATGCTATTCTACGAAAATAAGCGAAATTGGTTCATTAGGAGCGGGGATTTTGCTGAAAGCTGAATATAAATAAAAAATGCATAGATCTACCGATATACCGATTACTTTCAAAATAAAAACATATAATTTTCCTTATTTTTTTACTTATTTTGTTTGTTCCATATACATATAGTTATTTTAAAATTCCTTACCCATATTTATAACAATAGAATGAACCAAGATTAACTTATTTTTCAGGCAATGTATAAATATGACTGTATTATCTTTGCTCTCTATCTCTCTAAAATACAATTTAAGAATATCTGCATCTAAAACAAAAATATTAGCTCTGAAAGGAAAATGTGCAATAAGAACAAAAATAGTGATAAACAATGTAATTATAGACCAAATTCATAATTTTAATTATTTGGGTTGTCATTTAGGCAATGACAGAAATTTGGATAAACATATTAAAATACAACGATTCAATTATCTATGTGGCACAATTAAACGCACTTTATTGAATAAGACTAGAAAAGAAACTATTTTGAAGTTTTACAAAGTACTGGCAGTTCCATCTCTTATCTATGGATGTGAAGCCTGGGCATTAACAAAGGCAGATAGTAAACAAATAGAGGCTGCTGAAATGAAGATGTTGACAGCAATAGCAGGATACCAAAGGACCGATAAAAAGAAAAACGAAGATATAAGAACAGAACTTAATATATTTAATCTCTGTGAAAGAATAACATATTACCAAAATGCTTATCTTCAGCACGTATTACGAATGAATGAACAGCGCATACCTAGAAGAATGTATAATTATAAACCAAAAGGGAGAAGAACGTTGGGAAGACCATTGAAGAGATGGAAGGACCAATTCGACCTATAATGAGATCGGAACAGGCCATTGGGCCTAATCCTTGTTGATGATGATGATGATGTGTTATCTTATACCTTGGTATTATACAAATAATAATAATAATAATAATAATTATTATTATTATTATTATTATTATTATTATTATTATTATTATTATTATTATTATTATTATTATTATTATTATTATTATATTCTTGAAGTAATTGAATAACGGAGATTGAGGTGATTGGACGCGTTAAAAGAATGGGAGAAGAAATGATTCCGAAAATTATTTTGGAATGGAGTGATAAAGGCAGAAAGATAAGATGAAAACCACAGGAACAATGGATGGATAGGATCAGAAGGATCATGAATAGAATGGAATTGACGGAGAAGATGGGCGAGATAGGAATTTGTGGAAGAATAAAAAAAATCGGTTGAAGAAAAAACTACATAGTGCAGAAGGATTTTTTAGGCTAATTAAAATTATCAAAATTATTAAAATAATAATAATAATAATAATAATAATAATAATAATAATAATTATTATTATTATTATTATTATTATTATTATTATTATTATTATTATTATTATTATTAATGGTATCTATAATATACTGAAGGAAAAACTTTGCATCCCTTTTTAAGCAAATTGCCTGCACGGAGAAATGTAAAATTTGACATAATTAAATAATTAAAGTTCATATAGAGAAGGACTGCAGAAAAATAAAATTTATGTATAATATCTGTTACAAATAAATTAAATTAAACAAAACAAAATTGTCTCTAAGGAATTTATGTGTATTACCCATTCATTTGTGTACTCATTCATTTGTTTTCGTTCATACTGAAAGTGCATTGTTCTAAGAAGAAAATTGTTATTACCCGTTCAAAGTATCTCTGCAGGCGAAAGAATCAGGAAGCTCTGTTCGTTGGTACACGTGACGTCATATAAGGCAGTGTACACTGTCAGCGTCCCACGTCCCATTCCCCTTTGCACTCTAGATAGCAGTGTCACGTGGTCTATTCCTGCATAAACGCGACTGCAGTGCCCTCCGTCAACAACTGCGCTTACTCCTTAAACGGGTAATAAGCAGCAATGAGAATTGACTTACTCTCTCGTATTTATTATCAGTGGTTTGTCATTAGTGATTTTAAAAAGTGAGTCCATTTTATTATTTAAATTTAATCTTTGTTTCAGTAATTTTATTACATATTTTTTTTATATTTACATATTTGCACCAACTTCCATTATGCCTCGATATAGAACACTGACGGGTCGGAGTGAGAGACAAAGAAGAAGGGATAGGTGTATATATTCCCTTACACATAATAATAGGCCAAATGCAAATTTAAATAGTATACAAATGTCATATGGTCCGTCGCCGTGGCGTAGTCGGTAGAGTCCCTACCTTCCACTCCGGCGACACGGCTTCGATTCCTGGCGGGGTAGGCGATTTTAAATCTCCACCTTGGATCTGGGTGTGTGTGTCCTGTCCTTGTGTCTATGTGAGGATAAAATAAAGTTAACAAAACAGGTGAAGCAAAAAGGAAAAAAAGGTAAAACAAGAAGGAAAACCAATATAAACAAAAAAATATAACCAGAGAGGATAAATAAAGTACGTCACAGTACGTCAACAGCAGTAAAATTAAAAAAAAATAAACAAATGAGGCGTTATTGTTTTTTTAAATATGGCGTAGTCAAGCTATACCACACATTTCCTAATGCTCGTATTTTTAAAATAAATAGAAAATTAATGCATAATGACGTATTTGTGAACGTACTTAAAATATAATGAATTTTGGTCGAATTTAGACCGCTGGGCGACCACTAGTAAACTTTAATCTGCCAGAATCACAGTAACAATGAGCTAGTATTGTTGTAGTTAATCATTAAAAAAAATTATATATCTCTATTTATTTCATCTTAAATGCAACAAATTTCCTATTTCATATGTTACGTGTTAACTTTTGGACATTAATATATATCTATGGTTGATGACATTGACAACGAGAGAGTTAGTTTCGTTTAACTAAATAGATAGTTACATAACATTGTTAAATGCGAACAATGTTCATTGTCTTGTCCGTTCACAAGATATGAAGCAGAGATCTGTCCTATTGAAAGGCTTCCATTAACTAGGAATACATTGACATGCCATCATTTGTTCCATACATTCACATTGTGATGCTAATAATGCTTGTAACATCAGGCCTACCTGTTTGCAATACAGGGTGTCCATACGTCGTGACATCCAGTGATGGCTCGAAGTAACAGGTAGGTGACTTCTTGTCCACACTAATCAAACTCTCGTGCTAGAGGAGGAGACAGAGTTTTGCTCTGTATTGACAAACACAACTTTTATTCCATTTATATAAGATTCTTAACCCTTAAATTGGCAAAAGACTGACTGACTGACTGACTGGATAAGGCAAAGTCTAGCTTCACCCAGTGTGCTGCGTATGTTAGAACCCACTAGGGCTCTTTGGCAGCTAAGTTAATAGTGGCTATCATTACGGGGTTGTAGTTCACTTAACCCGAGCCTATTTGGCGGCGCTAGCGTTTGTGTGCGAATGGTAATGAAATTTGGACAGCGATAGGGATGTGATGACCTGAAGCAGAACGCCAGAAACCACATTGCTTTCAAGCCGAGAGTCGGAAATCCAGCATTGTGGAATGAGCCACGCTACTCCAGGTGAGAGCACATCGCCAAATCTCTGGCTGGATTTAATGAGGAGTAAATCGGATGAATATGTTTCTATGTACAGCACGCCACTGGGGCAAGCGTCCCATACTGCGTACCATAAAATTTGTATGCAAAGATGTAAATTTGTGCATCTTGCTTACATTTTCAGTTATCATGGCATCAATATGGGGAAGTTGCGCTACTTTGTGTAGGTCTGTCATCCTTGTGAAACACGCGGTGCTTGAAAAATTATTTTCAAACACTTATTCTGTATAATTTGTATTCTTCGTTTATGCTGTTTTGCGAGGATGCTCCAGGCCTCACATCCGTACAGTAGCATGCTGCGGATCACGCTTTTATACAGTAAAAGCTTGATCTTACGTGACAATGTATTCGACCTGAAAAATGGGTATACAATTGCAATTGCTGCATTTGCTTTATGTTGTAGATGTCGAATATGAATTATGAACGTAAGCTTGGGGTCCAGATGGACCCCAAGATACTTCACTGAAGGTTCTAGGCGAAGATTTTGAGTTCCCAAGGTTAGTTGGATGGGTGACCGTCTGGTTGATTTAGTGAAAACGATCGCCTGGGTTTTTGTCATATTTATCTTTATGTTCCATAACTGGAACCAAATATAGATACGGTTGAGAGCGGTTTGGAATACATGGATTCGATTAGGAAGAGATTTGAAGGTAGTCTGGTAAAAGAAACAGGTATCATCGGCGAATGATGCGGTATGGATGTAGGGGATAGTAGGAAGGTCTGATACGTATAGCGTATACAGTATGGGTGAAAGGACAGCACCTTGGGGAACTCCCGCCAAGATTGCCTTGCAGTCCGATTTATACCCACTGATCGAAACATAGAATTTTCTGCCAGTGAGGTATTTTGCAATTAATTTAATAAGTGGTGCCGAAATTTGATTAGTTTATAGATAAGCCCATTTATCCAGGTCGTATCAAATGCCTTCTCAATGTCCAGGAATACAGCGATGGTACTACGTTTCCTGTTATAGCCCGTGACAATATGATCAACCAGTCTTGCTAGCTGGAGCGGAGTGTTGGCAAAAGACAAATGTCTTGTGTCAGTTATTTGAATGTGGCGGACCGCACTGAAAACGGAATCTTTTTATAACTGTTATTATTAGGTATTTTGTATAATTAGACACACATTTAAGTGGTTTCTTTTCATTAGTTTTCTTCCGATTTATTAAAAATATTAAATTAATTGAACCAACTGATGTATCCAAAAGGATACATTACGAATTTAAGGGTTAAACACTTTAGATTAAGTCGCTTCTGATAGATTCAGTTGCAGGGCATTTATGACTATTATTGTGTGTAGTCATATTTCTCACTAACACTATTTAAACTCAAGTTGAGAAATTTTATCATAGGTAGTGCACGAGTGATTTCCAAATTATCGATAGAGAATTTCGAAATCAAGAGTGGCATTTCTTAGGACTATTTAGCGAATAAAATTAAGCTGTTTGCTCTAACTACCTGGCACTATGGAACCCGTACATAAGCTCTCCATAGATCCTATCCTGAGCTAATGTTTTCCAATCATCCCTGTATAATCTACTTCCCTCAAATCATACGTAATGTTATTCTCCCACCTCATTCTTGCTCTACCAACTGGGCGTTTCCCTCTGGTTTTCCTACAAGAAGCTTCCATGCAAATATTTCATTCCTCATTCGTGCCACATGTCCTTCCCATTGCAGTCTACGAAATGTAATTGTTCTCATTATATATGGCTTCCTATAAAGACCAAGTAATTCACTGTTATGCAGTCTTCTCCATTCACCTGTCTGTTCATCTCTCTTTGGTCCAAACATTTTTGTAAGAAGTTTATTCTCAAATACTCGTAATCTCCTTTCCTCCCTTAAAGTAAGAGTTCATGTTTCGCATACATATAATATAACGGGTAGAATAATAGTTTTATATATTTTCAGTTTAACGTTTTTTTGAAAGGAGTTGGGAAGTCAAGAGTCTCTGTAATGCATAATAACACGCATTTCCAGAATTGAGCCTATGTTTAATTTCCTTGTGCATCTCATTCCTGTAAGCTCTTTGCTCTCAAATCATTATTTAAAATGTATATATTTAATGGAAACAGCGATGTTTGAAAACAAATTAGAAACGTTTATTATGTTTCATTTGTTCATTACTGCAACCAGATCATATTATTTATTGCCAAATGATCGAAATATTGTAAGAATGGGGAAAACATTAAACACATCAAACTGTTTATAACCAACATTAGGCCCTATAGGTTATTAATTAATTTCTGATGTCCTATGATGTAAATGTGTCAATTATATTTTTCTGGAACGTAAATACCTGGGAAATAATACGTTTAAGAAAATGCATACAGTGATTTTTTTTATGGTATAATCAATTGCTACAATATTTTTCTATTATATCCCGCAAACACTATCTAGTTGTAGTCGTGCACTATGTATTCAATCTGGTAGCCACATGCATTCCAAAATTCTTACAACTTAATATATAAACTGTTATATTCAACGTATTTCTTAGAGAGTCAGTCACTGCAAAATAACGTTCTGGCCTATTCAGAATGTTAAAAAGGAGGAGCTTGATTTTAATATGATAAAATTAAATTTATAAAATCGAGGTGAAAAACGACTTTGATTGGTTGTAAATCAAAATTCATTGAAATGTGATTGGTCATTGACTCCCATTTGGGGAATGAGTTAAAATAGTCACGATAAATACGAGACCCCGTGTTCTGCCCTTTACCACCCAATGACAGTAGCCACTCTTATAACATAACTTACTGTCATCAAAACCATAGATTAATGGCTGGCCAGACATAAGCTCTCCATACATCCCTATCCTGAGCCTACGTTTTCCATCCCCTGTATAATTTATCTCCCCCAAATCATGTGTAACGTTATTCTCCTACTTCATTCATGGCCTAATTACTGAGCGCTTTTCCTGTGGTTTTTCCTACAAGGAGATTACATGCCTCTCTTTCATTTCCTACTCTTGCCAGATGTCCTGCCCCTCATAGTCTACGAGACTTAACTATTCATATTACATCTGACTTTCCATAAAGATTATGCAGCTCACTGTTATTTAATCTTCTCCATTCACCTGTCTGTTCGTATGTATTTAGTCCAAAAATTGTCCAAAGAACTTTACTCTTAAACTCCCGTAATCTTTCCACCTCTCCTAAAGTAAGAGTCCTTGTTTCGCATCCGAATAATTTAACTGGGAGTTACATATTTACACATTTTCAGTTTATTGGTTTTTGATAGAAGTTCGGATGCCAAAAGTCCCTGTAATAGGCTATGTAATAGAATGCATTTATGTATTTCCAGAACTGAGCCTATGTTTAATTTCTTTTTGCACGTCATTCTTGTTATTGTTCGTAGGTATTTTATTTCAGCCACGTCTTCAAACTTTCCCTCATTTTCATTAGCTGTTTATTTCCATTATATAATGCATTTCTGTGTGTGACCATATATATATATATATATATATATATATATATATAGGCTATATAGGCCTGTAGTTTATTGCACTTATGTTGAACTTAATTCTTCAGAATTATTGTGTCACGGAATTATTATTTATTTATTACATTTTCTGGTTCTGGTTCTTTATTTATAATGGCCCTTGCATTCCAAGTGCAAATTTTCAAAAATTATTGCTAAATTATAAACCACACGGAAGGAGAAATGTTGGGCGTCCACACAGAAGATGGTCTGAAGAATTTTAACAATTCTAGCTTTCATGAAACTGGAACGAGCCAACAGGTTTAATCCCTGGATGATGATGACGATAAATCATTACATAATGCTTAAATTTATTTTTTGTTGATTTACGAACTGGCGATTTATGGCAAAACGTAACTTAGAATTTGGCCTGACAGGTGAGAAGAGTTATAAAAAAATTCCAATCCTGTTGGTAGGATTCCTGGATTCGAATTAGGACTTCAGAAATACTCTCTGAAACACTGCTGTTTGACCCAACTCGTTTGATGACTAATAATTTCTGAAGAATGTCATAAAAATATGCCATACAACTAGTATTTGTACATAGCCAACTCTCGTTACAAGATCCCAATTTACAGTCACAACCTCTCTTTATGCCAAATGGCCTTCTTATATGTAAAATGCATGAGAAACGCCGTTAAAATGTCAGTCCACTTAGTGTCAGCATGAAAACAGAAGAAAAAAACTTGTAGACATTTCAATTCATTCAATGAACAGATAGTAAAAAAAGGTAGAATTTATATAAATATTCTACCTGCAATAGAGTGATTCATCGCGTACATTCTACAGATGATACTTACTGTTACTCACTGGCACTATCGAACCCGTAGGTTCATGGCCGCGCGGACATAAGCTCTCCATACATCCCTATCCTGAGCTAATCCTTTCCAATCATTCCCTGTATAATCTACTTCCCTCAAATCATAGTTAATGTTATTCTCCCACCTCATTCTTGGTTTACCAACTAGGCGTTTTCCCTCTGGCTTTCCTACAAGAAGCTTCCATGCAAGTCTTTCACTCCCCATACGTGCAACATGCTCTGCCCATCGCAGTCTACGAGACTTGACTGTTCTTATTATATCTGCCTTCCCATAAAGACCACGTAGTTCATTGTTATGTAGTTTTCTCCATTCACCCGTCTGTTCACCTCTCGTTGATCCAAAAACCCTCTTAAGTACTTTATTCTCAAATACCTGTAATCTCCTTTCCTCCCTTAAAGTAAGAGTCCATGTTTCGCACCCATATAATATAACTGGTAGAATAATAGTTTTATATATTTTCAGTTTAACGTTTTTTGAAAGGAGTTGGGACATCAAGAGTCTCTGAAATGCATAATAGCACGCATTTCCAGAATTGAGTCTACAGATGATATTCAATAAATAATCGATGCAAATAAAAAGAACCAACTAATCAAAACATATGTCATCAAAATAACATAAAAAATAATGTAAAATTATTGATAACTTAGATAGGTACCTATATTGATCGAACCGTAGCACTCTAACACAATACATATTAACAGGTGGGTGATATTCTATTGCATACCGGTACTGAAGTAATAAATATCTAATTTATAAAAATGAATGTTTGTTTGTTTGTTTGTTTGTTTGTTTATACTTTATGCGCGGCCATACCGTTGATCCGATTGTGATGAGGCTTTTTTATAAAATGTTCAGTAGATTCCCGGGATGAACATAGGTTATAAGAGAGTTGTGATACTCAACTCCTACACCCTTAAAAATCGCCCTTTATAGTGGAAAACGAGAAGAAAATAAGTCTTTGGACGCTTAAATGGCTTACGCTGCCTAAACCATAACAAATACACAAATTTAATGTACACATAATTTAATATCTCAAAAAGCTCTACAAAAAAGTCCGCGACAGCATATGTTTATCTCTTACGGATAACTCACAATAACCACTTTTGTCTTTCATTGATGCCAAGAAGATCAAGACAAGTACGTAGATTCCTGTACAAGCATAGCAGCAGATGGCGGGTATTCTTTTACGGATAACTCACAATAACGAATTTTGTCTTTTAGTTAATTTATGCCAAGAAGATCGAGACAAGTAGATTTCCGGGCAACACCGGCTAATCAGCACAGGGAATCTTAAAATAATTACGAAATAAATTTATAATTATTTTTCTTTTTACTTACTCAACTAATCATAAGAAATACATTAATTTTCGTATTTGAGATCATTTATGCCAAGAAGATCGCCAGCGCATGCCGAGCATTAGCTAGTTTACATATAAAATTTTCATTGCGCCATATAATATTGTATCATTATTATAAAATAGTATTGTACAACTTCAGTAAGTACTGTAGCTAGAATTAATAGACTCTAAATACTAGAATATAAATATACGATTAATAGTAATAACTGGAATGCGCACAAACGTGCACGTGAGTCTATTACCAACATAGGAACCCCAAACGAACGGTACCTACACCTCTAAGGTATACTTACTTACTTACTTACTTACTCACTGGCACTATCGAACCCGTAGATCCATGGCCGCGCGGACATAAGCTCTCCATACATCCCTATCCTGAGCTAATGCTTTCCAATCATTACCTGTATAATCTACTTCCCTCAAATCGTAGTTAATGTTATTCTCCCACCTCATTCTTGGTCTACCAACTGGACGTTTTCCCTCTGGCTTTCCTACAAGAAGCTTCCATGCAAGTCTTTCATTCCCCATACGTGCAACATGTCCTGCCCATTGCAGTCTACGAGACTTAACTGTTCTTATTATATCTGGCTTCCTATAAAGACCATGTAGTTCATTGTTATGTAGTCTTCTCCATTCACCTGTCTGTTCATCTCTCTTTGGTCCAAAAAATTTCCTAAGTACTTTATTCTCAAATACTTGTAATCTCCTTTCCTCTCTTAAAGTAAGAGTCCATGTTTCGCACCCATATAATATAACTGGTAGAATAATAGTAATGTTTATATATTTTCAGCTTAACGTTTTTTGAAAGGAGTTGGGACATCAAGAGTCTCTGCAATGCATAATAGCATGCATTTCCAGAATTGAGCCTATGTTTAATTTCTTTGTGCATCTCATTCCTATTTGTGATCATTGTTCCTAGGTATTTGAATTCAGCCACTTCCTCAAAATTTCCCTCATTTGTCATTAGCTGTCCATTTCCATTATATAATGAATTTCTACGTGTGACCATATATTTAGTTTTAATGATATTTACTTCCAGTCCTAATTTCTTAGTGTTACTCAATAGTGTGTGCGTGTTGTCCTTTAGTATCTCCTCGCTATCTGCCAACAATACTACATCATCAGCATAAACTAACAGCTTATTAATATCATTGAGTTGTAATCCTTCCTCATTCTCTAAAGACTTAATGGCATGCTCTAGTACAAAATTATACCTCTAAGGTATAATGAATAAAATGTGTATTTGGAGTGGGGAAGGTGACTTTATAGGAGGAGCCATCGCCCTTATAAGGCGAGGACGCGAGAAAAAACCTCCTCACACTCATACGTTCTACAAGAAATAAGTCCTACAGCAACCGTCCGCGACCTTTAGTAAATTTTAAAATCTTAAGTATTTTAAAATCCAAGATAATTAGTAACCCGGAAATTTTAAGTGATATTAAATACACGTGGACTTAAATAAACTCATCAACTCCACTCCGAATATTAGTGAGATATAAAACGATTGTAATTCTCTGCACATTAATAGTGCAAAATTATTCAATAAATTTAAATTTATTTATAATTACATAAATAATATAAACATCCCTGAGTTATCATATTCTACCCTGAGCGAATCGACTCACATGGCGCCCATGGGGACCCGAACCAGCGCAAGTCCCGTCGGGATGATAATGATCGGATGATTTTCGGGAACCGTTGGGCCCTAAGCTACCTCACATTTGTCCTACAGGTGAGGAAAAATCCGAAACAACTCACCTAGGAGCCTGTCCCGACCGGGAATCGAACCCGGGCCCGCTGCGTGTCAAGGCAGCACGCTACTTCGAGACTACAGCGGTGGACTACAAAATTCTACATGAAGCCCAATACCCAGCTAGGTAGAACCATATAAGCTATTACACAGCTAGGTAGAACCATATAAGCTATTTCACAGCTAGGTAGAACCATATAAGCTATTACACAGCTAGGTAGAACCATATAAGCTATTACACAGCTAGGTAGAACCATATAAGCTATTACACAGCTAGGTAGAACCATATAAGCTATTACACAGCTAGGTAGAACCATATAAGCTATTACACAGCTAGGTAGAACCATATAAGCATTACAAAGTGGAATATTTCTAATTACTAAGGTTGCAACAAAACATTTCGTGAAATGAGAACGCTAGTGTTGCTAAGGTTGACAGAACTGGATGGACCAGACAGCAGACGATGACGAAAGTTATCTGCAGCGTGTAAATGAGGTACCAACAAGCAATTAAAGGTGGAGCAAGTCCTCGCTTGAGGCTCACAACCGTTTAGCATAATGTTAACCACTAAGCAAGTCGCTGTCTAATCACTCAATTACCAAGTGTCACATAATTATCAATATAGACACACTTTTTTTTAGTTTAATCAATCCTCAAGTTATACAACCGATAGCTCGGAATTTTGTGTGTTAACAGCTTTACTTCATAGTATTCTACAAAACGTCAAATCCATCCATAGTAATTCTGCCCGAAGGCAGGTCCTTCACTGCAATCATAGCATTTTCTTGCTATGCTTGCAGCTTTACTAGGGAATTGTAGGTGTCGTAGCTTCCCGTTGCTTTCCACACCAGTGAAGGATGATGATGATGGCCATATGATTTCGGAGACCATTTGGGCCTTAAAGTTTTCCTGACATTTGTCTCACAGGTGAGGAAAAACCCTGATAAAAACCTCACCCAGAAAAACTGTCCCGACCGGGGATTGAACCCGGGCCCGCTGCGTGACAAGGCAACACGCTACGTCGAGACCACAGCGGTGGACACAGACAATATAGTGTATATATATATAACCTATATTGTCAAATTTGTACTTGTAATTTGCCCTGGTTGAGTGAAAGAGAAGACCTTACATCCTTAACTCGCAAGAATAAATAAATAATATTATTTAATTGATAGATATGGATATTCATCAAGTTAACACCAACTCAATTGATTAAATAATATTTATTATCATTATTACCAATATCGTTATCATCATTATCTTCATCTTTTTTATAATCATCACTACTATAATCATTATTATTATCATCATTATCATCATCATTGTAATCAGCATCGTCATTATTATCACCATTATCATAATCATAGTCATTATCATCTTTATTATCATCACCATTATCATCATTATTATTATTATTATTATTATTATCATCATCACCATCATTATCATCATCATTATTATACTCATCATTATTATCGTCATCATTATCATCATCATCATTATTATCATCAGCATCATCATTATTATTATCATCATTATCATCATTATCATCATCATTATCATCATTAGTATCATCATCATCATTATTATAATCATCATTATTATCATCATCATAATCATCGTGATCATCATCGTCATTACTATCTTCGTCATTATCACCATCATTATTATTATTATTATTATTATTATCATTATCATCATTATTATAATCATTATTATTATAAATATCATTATTATCATAATCATTATTATAATCATCATTATTATATCATTATCATCATCATAATCATCATCATCATCAATGTTATAATGATTATAGTATGGAGATTGTCATATTAGTGAAGGAAATTAAGCAATGGATGTCAAACGGAAGAAGAATTATTATATGACGAAAAAATTTTAGAAGTACAATAAGCTCTCATCTTAAAAGAGAAAGAGGGAAAATAGAAAAATAGCTGATCCTTCATCAGCTTAGACGGAAATCTGGAGATTGGCCTTATTTTTATCTGTAATATTCTTAATTTCCTGCAGGTCTAAATAAACATGAAACGTTTCAAATATATCAAGTAGTTAAGCGTATTTTCCACTCATCACAATAATTGTGGCAGTATGTTTTAATATCCTAGGCGATTTTTTTTATTTCGGATATGTAAACCAGCTATAAAATCTTCAAATTCTCTCCATCCTTAACATGTAGATGCAATTTATTTTATTGCCACTACAAACACAAAATGTATTTCACTTGAGACGCAGCAAAAATTAATAGCTTCATTTTGATAATTAAACGAATTTAAAATAGGCGTACTCCATATTGTTTTATGGAAATACATGTTAATTTCACTGCAATGTTCAGGTGAGATTGTAATTCCCACTTTAATTTGTATGTTATTTAGAAATTTTACTGCAGTTTTATTACCTTCTCTTCGCTCTTTGAGAAAAGAAAATTGGATGAAATAGAATTGAAGAAACGCTTACATCGGTAGCTTTTGTGAAGTTTTTTATATTTCTTTTTTACTCAAAACACTTATGATACGATCTTGTACAATAAGTCATTAAGAGGGCAGTAAAATTACAAATACAATGCTGTAAACTTGACGAAATTAAACTATTAGCCACGGAACATGAGTTTGTAGCCCTGAGGGGAGATTGAATTCTGTTTCTTCCTTGTCACTATTTTGACTGCTTCTCTCTCACATATTTGTGATTACAGTGCAGATAAATGCAAAAATGACGTAAACGCTCTTTTATGTTTAACTGAATCATCTTCAATTTGGCTCAAATAAATATTTTACGAAACATGTAATTCTATGTATTGACACCCTTGTTTTTAGCGTGTTTTTCAAACTACTAAATCACCACACTAAACACTTGCCTTTAATGTGATGAAAAAATATGATAAAAAACTCTCCAAGCAATTACTATGATATTAATATATTTTGATTTTATCCATTAGAGTGTATATATATATATATATATATATATATATATATATATATATATATATATATACTAGATGGCCCGGCAAACTTCGTATCGCCTTTAACTATTTTTACGTTAATTTTTCCGTATGGTTTTGTTGATTGATATGAATTTATGTTATCTACATTCTCAGTATCATCCATAAATGTATCATAAGGATTATATACATTTACTGATGGAATATTTTGAGGAGGCTTGCTGATTTCATTATACTTTCGTTTTTTTCTACAAACTTGTTGCCAGTTTGGATTCTCATCATCATCAAGAAGTCTCTGTATAATAACATCATCTTGTGATATATTATAGTCATCTTGTTTCTCATTTAATTGAGGCATGGAGATTGTTTCTGTAATATTAGGAATATTATAACTAACAGACTTACTTACAGTTCTGTTATTCCGTTCCTTAGGACCTTCATATGTTTTTAAATTGACATTCTTCTTAAATATAAGATTTATGTCACATAGGCCAATACCAATTTGCGGAAATTCACTTGATATCTTATCATTCGTGGTCTCTAGAACTGATTCGCCATATTAATCAATGTCCTTTCTCGGTCCAGTTAAATTTAAATTAAGTTGCTGTCTTTCAGCCAGATTACTTAAAACTAATACTTACACACGAAATTAATATTATTATCAATATACTGAAAATAAAATAAACACAAACACACTTAAATTATGAAATAATCAATATTTGTAATTCAATTGAAATTCGCTGTTGCAACAAAAAGCACAGCCACCTGGTTAAATAATAAACCAATTACCTTACACCGTCATCTGTTAGAATCGTATGGAACTCACAGATAATTATAACTGTTTGTTAAATAATAAACAAATAATTTGCAATAAAAAATAGTATATAATGGAAATGGACAGCTAATGACAAATGAGGGAAATTTTGAGGAAGTGGCTGAATTCATATACCTAGGAACAATAATCACAAATAGGAATGAGATGCACAAAGAAATTAACCATAGGCTCAATTCTGGAAATGCATGCTATTATGCATTGCAGAGACTTTTGATGTCCCAACTCCTTTCAAAAAACGTTAAGCTGAAAATATATAAAACTATTATTCTACCAGTTATATTATATGGGTGCGAAACATGGACTCTTACTTTAAGGGAGGAAAGGAGATTACGAGTATTTGAGAATAAAGTTCTTAGGAAAATTTTTGGACCAAAGAGAGATGAACAGACAGGTGAATGGAGAAGACTACATAAAAATGAACTACATGGTCTTTATAGGAAGCCAGATATAATAAGAACAATTAAGTCTCGTAGACTGCGATGGGCAGGACATGTTGCACGAATGGGGAATGAAAGACGTGCATGGAAGCTTCTTGTAGGAAAGCCAGAGGGAAAACGCCCAGTTGGTAGACCAAGAATGAGGTGGGAGAACAACATTAACTATGATTTGAGGGAAGTAGATTATACAGGGAATGATTGGAAAGCATTAGCTCAGGATAGGGATGTATGGAGAGCTTATGTCCGCGCGGCCATGAACCTACGGGTTCGATAGTGCCAGTGAGTTAGTAAGTAAGTATAAATTTAGTTATAAAATAATGTAATCTGGTAACATATGGAATTTATTTCTCGACCTCCCTCATGCTAATATCAAAACTATGTCTAAGTAAAGTGGATCGGCAAAGCAGAGGAAAGTGGTTATAGGTATCATCATAGCATATTTTAATTAGTTTTGAAACAACGTAAGGATTTATGATCATCTTGAAAATGATATATATATATATAATCATCCGGTATCATGGCAGCTGCCGCCGACTTCCGGAAACCAAACGCCATTACTCTCTGTCAATTCACTGATCTTCCTCCAATCCTCTGATATTCATTGCTCCTTGTACCCCTTCTATCCAAGTTTTCTTCGGTCTTCCTCTCTTCCTCCTTTCCATTGGGATCCATTCCATAACAATTTTAGGCATTCTTTGCTCTGGCATTCTTTCGACATGACCATACCACTGCAATCTTTTCTTTTCTATGATGTCTATGATGTCCGGCTCCTCTTGTACACCCATAATTTCCCTTATTTCTTTATTTCGTATTCTATCCATTCTAGATTTTCCAGCTAATCTTCTTAAAACATCCAATTATGTACTTAAAATTATTTTATTATATATATATATATATATATATATATATAATAGCGAGTTTTCTGTAGAAATTATTTTATTTTATTATATGAAATAATTATTGATGAAATGTTCATAGTAATGGAATTTCATTGAGTGTGTTGGCTGAGAAAAACTGCGAAAAATAATTTAATTTGCTCACAAATGGATTTTATTTAAGGACCTCCCTCATGATAATATCAAAACTATTGTCTAAGTAAAGTGATTCGGCAAAGCAGAGGAAAGTGGTTGTAGGTATCATCATAGCATATTTTAATCCGCTTTGAAGCAACTTAAGGATTTATGAACATCTTGAAGATGATTTTCGGGCTGTAGGCCGTGGTCTTCAGGCTTGAAGTTTCCCGACGTTTCGCCAGAGACTGCAGTCTGGCATCCTCAAGGGTTGTACGAAATCTTCTTGAAGATCATCATAGCAACTCCGGCCGTGAAATCCTAAGTCAATGTAAGAATTTTCTTTTAAAATCTATGATCCAATTGTTTTATGATTTGAGAGAATTAGGGGATGATTGGAAAACATTAGCGCAGGATAGGGATGTGTGGAGAGATTATATCGGCGCGGCAATGAACCTACGTGTTTGATAATGCCAGTGAGTAAGTTAGTTTCAATGGTTTACTTCAGCAACAATATAATGGACTATTTAACTCATGCCCAAATGGAAGTCAATGACCAATCACGTTTCAATGATTTTTTATTTACAACCAATCACAGTCGTGTTTCGCCTAGAATTTACCAACTAAAGTTTATCATAATAAAGAAAGCACCTCCTTTTTAACATTCTGAATAAGTCATAGCATTATTTTGCAGTGACTGACTCTCTAAGTAATATGGCTACCAGATTGTATATATAGTACATGAATGTCAACACATAGCGCAGGCGGGAGTTAATATAAAAGCATGTGTAGCAATTGATTATACCACCAAAAAAGAAACCACTGTTTGCACTTTCTTCGATATATTTTTCCCAGGTAATAACAATCCAGAAAAATATAATTGTCATATTTACTTCATAGGACATCAGAAATAAATTAATAAGCAGTTTGATGTGTTTTATTTTTTCTCCACTAGAGTGCATTCTTACAATATTGCGTTCCTTTGGCAATAAATAATATGATCTGGTTGCAGTGATGAACAAAACAAACAAATGAAGCGTACCAATCGTTTCTCATTTGTTTTCAAACATCGCCGTTAACATTAAATAAATACATATTTTAAAATAACTATATTTAAATAATGATTTGTGAGTAAACAGCTTAATTTTACTCGTTAAATAGTCCTAACAAATGCCACTCTTGATTTCCAAATTCTCTAGATAAATTGGAAATCACTCGTGGCATTACTTATGATAAATACATTAATACGAGAAGAAGAAGAAGAAGAAGAAGAAGTAAGAGGAAAAGGTGGAGAAGAAGAAGAGCATAGATTTGGAACAAACTAAGAGAGGAAAAATTCTAATAAATATTCTTGGTTTGAGGCTTCTATGCCACAACTCATTACCCAGATATCCGAAAGCTCTTATTTAACCATCCCACTCATTCTGTCTGTGTATTGCCGAAGGTAATTCTTTCGAATCATCAGAAGTCCCTTGACTACTCGTTACAAAATAGCATTATTCTGTTCCTTTCATCCCACTTGTATAAGGGAAATACTACTAAACCCTTGGGCATTGAATTTACTTTTTTATTTGCTTTCTCGTTAATTTGGCGGCGTGCATGATTAGTCAACAGAACGCATACAGCCACGTCACGTTGGCCGAGTGCAAGAATTTCACTCATTCAGTCGAGTTCATCATTCTTCTACAACTCATGTTAAGTGCAAGTTTACGTATGGCCTTCGAAATTTGTAAAGATGATAAAACAACTTACGCAAAGTATGAGCAAAGTTCAGTTTAAAAAAAATATATATATCTACTCTTTTATTAATTAAATAAAAATATAACGTAGATTTATTTGATTTTCATATTTATTATATGATTTAGTGACAGCTGTTTCGGTACACTGTACCTTTTTGAGACATGTTAACAAATTATGAATTGTGTTCCAACTGATCTAAGCAACAATACAACAATATTTATTTAAATTTTTTAATTTAACAAAGGGGATTCATTCAAATCAAGTTGAGAATTTAACAGTTTTTTTTCTACTTTTAAATTTATTAATTTCTACAGCCTCCAAAAGATCTAACTTCTTACCCTTATCACAAATATTTCCAAATTAATCATTGTTCCGATCAAAATTTTGAAATTTTACATATTTGTGATAAGGGTAAGAAGTTAGATCTTTTGGAGGCTGTAGAAATTAATAAATTTAAAAGTAGAAAAAAAACTGTTAAATTCTCAACTTGATTTGAATGAATACCCTTTGTTAAATTTAAAAATTTAATTAAATATTGTTGTATTGTTGCTTAGATCAGTTGGAACACAATTCATAATTTGTTAACATGTCTGAAGAAGGTACAGTGTACCGAAACAGCTGTCACTGAATTATATAATAAATATGAAAATAAAATAAAACTACGTCTTATTTTTATTTAATTAATAAATATGGATTTTCATCAAGTAAACAACAACTCAATTGATTATCTACTCTTTTTACATGCAAATCTTCTATCTTTCACATTGTTATGTAATATATTTCATTTATTTGAGATCTTGTTATTTCCGAATTACATTATTCTAAATTTGAGGGCTATATCGATATTCACAAGAAAGCAGCTACCAAAATGAAAAATAAAGTTTATCGATCCATTATCTAGGATGAAGAAAACTTTTCAGGGAAAAATGCCCAAAATGGATTTCTGTATTTAAAATTATGCAAATTTAGAGCAATTAGGTAGTATTAGACGGGAAACCTCCACGTTACTAAAGAGTAAAAAGAGGGAATATTTGAGAGAGAGAGAAGACTAATGATCTTGAAATGAATGCCAAAAAGGAGCATTAGAGAATTATATCAGTGAATTAGGATAGAGAAGAAAGTGTTTCAGGCTACAACAAACTAGGAAAATTGCCTGTTTCGCCTCACAGTTGTTCTATCCATCTTTTCACTACATTCCTTGAACCTGCTGTGAGAGAGGTGAGTTTGGAAATGTTTTACATGGTCGGGTTACCAGCCCAGACGCACAACCACCTTCCTAGTGGATAGGGGATTTATTTCGGAGTTTCCTTCTCCTAGACGGGTTGGTAACCAAAGCTTTTGGAGTCCCATCTACTCCTTGGCTTGCAGGTTTCCTCTTCCGCCTTCTTTACCGTTGAGAACAATTTTCTTCATCCGATTCTGAAGTCGTTGAAGTATCCCTTGTTGGAGCTAATTCGCTTCCCTTCTCCTCTTACTAGATAGCAAGCTAGGTAAAACCAGACTTCCTTATCTAGTCGTCTGGGTCATTAGGTATTGAGCCCCTCCACCACGACAAGATCTAGCCCGTGGGGGGTAAAATTTAATTCTCTATCTATCTTCGGGTTTTTACAGCTGCTGCCGTCTTCCCGTGCCAAACCTCCAAAGCCTACGGTCTTGGGCATCTTCGATGCTTAGCCCTCTAGCTTGCATTACCGTCTTCATGTTTTCCTTCCATGTTAACCTTGATCTCCCTCTTTTCTTCTTTCTGTTCGGATGCCATTCATATAGTTGCTTTGGCCATCGCTCATCTTCCATTCTTAAGACATGTCCTAACCACTTTAATTCTTTCTCCTCAATTCTTTCAATTATGCTTTCTTCTGCTTCCATTATGTTTCGAATTTCCTTATTTGTGACATGTTCTAATCTAGACTTTCTGGCACTTCTCCGTAAATAATCCATTTCTAGAGCTATTAGTCTATTCTTGTAGTACTTATTGATTGTCCATACCTCACTTTCATACATTGCAACAGATTCCACCAATGTTTTACTAATATATTTTTTTGTGTCTTTCCAAATATGCTTATCCCACCATATGGAATTTAACTATGATATTATTTTGCTACTCAATTCAATTCTGTGTTTTATGTTCTCTTTGCCTATACCTTCATTGTTATCCATAATTATTCCCAAATATTTAGTTTGTTTCACTTGCTTTATTTGGATTCCTTCTTCCAATATTAAATTTTCTCGTTCATTGCTATTTATTGCCAGATATTCTATTTTTTGTAAATTTACTGTGAGACCCCATGATTCATATGTGTTTTTCAACCTTTTTATCATGAATTCCATATCAAATTTATCTTGCGCTAAAACCAGTTGATCATCGGCAAATTGTAATGTTTAATTAATACTTACTTACTTACTTACTTACTTACTTACTTACTTACTTACTTACTTACTCACTGGCACTATCGAACCCGTAGGTTAATGGCCGCGCGGACATAAGCTCGCCATACATCCCTATCCTGAGCTAATGCTTTCCAATCATTCCCTGTATAATCTACTTCCCTCAAATCATAGTTAATGTTATTCTCCCACCTCATTCTTGGTCTACCAACTGGGCGTTTTCCCTCTGGCTTTCCTACAAGAAGCTTCCATGCAAGTCTTTCATTCCCCATACGTGCAACATGTCCTGCCCAACGCAGTCTACGAGACTTAACTGTTCTTATTATATCTGGCTTCCTATAAAGACCATGTAGTTCATTGTTAAGTAGTCTTCTCCATTCACCTGTCTGTTCATCTCTCTTTGGTCCAAAAATTTTCCTAAGTACTTTATTCTCAAATACTTGTAATCTCCTTTCCTCTCTTAAAGTAAGAGTCCATGTTTCGCACCCATATAATATAACTGGTAGAATAATTTTTTTTATATATTTTCAGTTTAACGTTTTTTGAAAGGAGTTGGGACATCAAGAGCCTCTGCAATGCATAATAGCACGGATTTCCAGAATTGAGCCTATGTTTAATTTCTTTGTGCATCTCATTCCTATTTGTGATTATTGTTCCTAGGTATTTGAATTCAGCCACTTCCTCAAAATTTCCCTCATTTGTCATTAGCTGTCCATTTACATTATTTAATGGATTTCTATGTGTGACCATATATTTAGTTTTATTGTTAATAATACAATGGTAATGGTTGTATTTTAATACAACATGTGTTTGTCCTTGTTGAAATGGCTAAATAGTAAATATTAAGATATTATACAGATGTTACAACAGTCTTGATTGGCTTCTGACCTGACACAGTTAGCAAATCAACAAGTCCAGTACTTATGGTCTGGATATTTTTATTAGCGTAACTATTTTGCAACACAATCGGTTTTACATTCTGTTCATATGTTCAGTTTCTTTTAAGGAAACTTCACTGTAAGCACTTCCAGTTATTATCACATATTACGGAACATCAGACTTGCCTTATTTGGAAGAAATAAAAGTATAAACCTCTTTATATAAAACTTGTTGTAATTTATTTTTCATGTAGATTCAGAAAAAAATCTCTTAAAACAACTCTTTAATCTTGTTCTTTTCTACACGCTTTATATTAGCTTGACCTGCATCTATCTACGTAACGGAATCTTTCAACACGATTTTCACCCACTTAAAAACATTGGATCTACTTGAAATTTTGTATAATTGTGAACGACCAATGACAATACAATAATTTCTATTAATAAGTGTAAAGCACAAAATATGCATGATTAGTAAAATAGTTTATCTTGCTCACTTGTCACTCAGTTGGGTCAGGGATGATTGTCTGTTCTCGCACCATATGGCGTGGTATCTGTCACACTTTTTCCCGCACCACTCGCACTTACACTCGTTCGTCGGTTGGTGATATGTCTTGGTCTTACACACTTTGAAGTGGAAACCGTGCGTCGCTAGTCTTGTCGCAGCGTGTCGAAGGTCATACAGGGGTTCCATCCAGTCTTTGTGTACCATCGCGTCCGTGCAAAAGAAGTCATCCCATATCTCTCTGCGCTTCCTTTGCATGTCTTTCAGTAGTTTCTCATAGTTGGGGTGGATTGCAGTAGAAGCTGTTGTCTCAAGTCCTCCACCAATGGTAACTCTCCTGGTGGTGGTGCATGGCCGTTCTTAGTTGGTGGAGCGATTTGTCTGGTTAATTCCGATAACAATAATTTCATAATTTTTTTTCTAAGATCCTGGCCAGGATCGTGAGGACATAAAAAAAATAAAGACCTGTATAATAGGTTGCGAACTTATCTACTTTTTAGTCCATCGTTGTAAGAAATTAATATTATATCCTACGGTAGCTCAGTTGGTAGAGAGGTGGACTGCACTGGTATATAATTTCAGTGATCCATAGGTCGCTGGTTCAAATCCGGACCGGAGGGTTTTTTTCTAGAAGAGTATTAAGTAATTAAATTTTCATGGGATTCCGGTTTATGACAATCAATTAAACTAAAAATGAAAAAAATAAATAAATAATAGTTAAAAAAACTAAAACAACACGCTTTATTAGAAAACCGAACTAAAAATGAAAAATAATTTCAATTTCCAACATGCTTGGGATAAAATTAAAGTGGTCAACAACAAAAATCATATCCAACACATCTAGAATAAAACTAGAGTTATCTACAAAAAAATAATTCTACCATCAAAAGCGTAGGGTGCTTTTTATGGTTTTTACATTTTCTTCTTAGAGACTTTACTTTTACCAATATCTGTTTAATATCAAATATATTTATTCATAGAGAGCACCCCACGCTTTTGAAGGTAAAATTATTTTTTTTTGTAGATAACTCTAGTTTTATTCAAGATGTGTTGGAGATGATTTTTTTTGTTGACCACTTTAATTTTATCCCAAGCGTGTTGGAAATTAGAATTATTTTTCATTTTTTAGTTCGGTTTTCTAATAAAGCGTGATGTTTTAGTTTTTTAAAACTATTATTAATTTAAAGAAATTATCTGAAATATATTTCTGCTAATTTAGGTTTCTTGTGCGATCCATTAAAAACCTAGAACAAACAAATCTCTCAACACAAACTTAAAGAAAACAAAATTGTCTTACAGGCTCACAATTTGAAAATGTACAAAGAAAATTCAAACTAGTGTTTGAAAAAACTTTGGAATTCAAATTACTTAAAAAAATTGTCTCAATTTATACAAGGCCAACAAGTAGCTTAATATGTGTTATTGATATCCCTATTATGAAGTATAGCAGAGTCAATTCGTGTAATGTAGAACTATCGATCTTACAGTACCGAGATATGTTCACAGATAATCGACTGAGATTCCTAAACGTTTATATTTGATGTCAGTGTAACTTCAACAGGAAATTGACTAATCAATTCTTGCACAATTTTTATTAGTTTATTACAACTAATTCAACATGATATTATGTGGAATTAAAGAGATTTTTTTTATTTTAGTAGTTCTTTTAAACTTTCACCAAAATAATTATTTCAATTTTTAAATGTAGATGAATAATTTTTTAAGAATATTTAACTCATGCCCCAAATGGGAGTCAATGACCAATCACGTTACAATGATTTCTGTTTTACAACCAATCACAGTCGTGTTTCACCAAATATTTATCAATATTAAATTTACCATATTAAAAAAGCTCCTCCTTTTTAATTTTCTGAACAGGTCTGACCATTATTTTGCAGTGACTTACTCTGTAAGAAATACGGCTACCAGATTGTATATATAGTGCATGGATGTCAACACATAGCGCTTGCAGAAGTTAGTATAAAAACATTTGTAGCAATTGATTATACCACCAAAAAAAGAAACCACTGTTTGCACTTTCTTAAATGTATTTTTTCCCAGGTAATAATCCAGAAAAATATAATTGTCATATTTCCATCATACGACATCAGAAATGAATTAATATACAGTTTGGTGTGTTTCATTTTTTTCTCAACTTTAGTTTAGAGCATTCTTACAATATTGCGTTCCTTTGGCAATAAATAGTATGATCTGGTTGCAGTGATAACACAAGAATCAGATGAAGCGTACCGATCGTTTCTCATTTGTTTTCAAACATCGCCGTTTACATTAAATATATAAATATTTTAAAATAACTATACTTAAATAATGATTTGTGAGTAAACAGCTTAAGTTTATTAGTTAAATAGTCCTAACAAATGCCACTCTTGATTTCCCAAATTCTCTAGATAAATTCACTCCTCACTTCGTGAGTCGTGAATTTATCGATAATTTGGAAATCACTCGTGGCATTACTAATAATAATAATAATAATAATAATAATAATAATAATAATAATAATAATAATAATAATAATAATAATAATATTATTATTATAAGAATAATAATAATTATTATAATAATAATAAGAATAATAATTATAATAATAATTATTATTATTATTATTATTATTATTATTATCTTCTTCTTCTTCTTCTTCACTTCACAGGCTAGGCAATATGCCTCTTCCGCCTCACAGTTGTTCTAACCATCTTTTCACTGGCCTTCCTACATTCCTTGAACCTCTTGGCTTGTAGTTAAATGCTGCTTCTGGTAATCTTGTTACGTTCATGCTTTCTACATGTCTAAACCATTTTTCTCTATATCTTTTGATTTTATCACTTAATGGATATATTAATTAACTCTGTCCTTATATCTTCATTCTTTAACCGATCCATTCTTGTGCAGCCTTTTGTTCTTCTAAGGAAGTTCATTTCTACACTTTGTATTCTACTTTGTAATTTTTTGGTCATTACCCAAGTTTCACTCCCATCAAGTAATGCAGAAACTGCCAATGTTTTATAAATCTTCAATCTAGAGTCTCTTCTTGTGTTCTGTAATGTTTTATGTATAGTTCCACATATCATTTGAATCTTGACAGTTTCACATTTACGTCTCTTTCAGTTTTTGTGTTTATAGTAAAATTACAGCCCAAATAATTAAAATGTGTTACTTGTTCCAGAGGTTTGTTGTCTATTATGATTTTCTATCTTATATGTTCATTTCCCCAAAATGCCATTATTTTCGTTTTTTCCTTTGATATTTTAAAATTATATTCGTGGCATAACTGATTTAATTGATGTAAAGAGTATTGCAAATTATTTTCATTTTTTTGAATAATAACAACATCTTCAGCATACATTAAAACATTTAAAATGGTCCATTCTTATACCTACATTAACATTATTTGTCCAATTTTGGATGATGCCATTAATATATAATAGTATTATTATTATTAATAGTCTATGCACTGCAGAGACTCTTTATGTCCCAACTCCTTTCAAAAAAATGTTAAACTCAAAATGTATAAAAATATTATTCTACCAGTTATATTATATGGATGTGAAACATGGACTCTTACTTTAAGGGAGGAAAGGAGATTACAAGTATTTGAGAATAAAGTACTTAGGATTTTTTTTGGACCAAAGAGAGATAAACAAACAAGTGAATGGAGAAGACTACATAACAATTAACTACATGGTCTTTATAGGAAGCCAGATATAATAAGAACAATTAAGTCTTGAGGGAAAAAAGTTAAATTTACTCCTGTAAATATGATTATAAATTGAACTTTTAATCATTAGGCACGCCGTAGCGTAGTGGTTAAGGCACTGAGCTATAAGCCAGAGGATCGAGGGTTCAAGTCCCGTTGGGGTCAGGATTTTTAAACTGACTCAAACCCTCTGGCGGCACTATGGCCCTGGGGTCGACTCAGCCTCTAACGGAAATGAGTACCAGACGCTTGTTCTGGGGGTAAAGGCGGCCGTCACGCAGGGCTGACAACCCGGCTGACATAAAGTGCCGATTGTCTAGAAAAAAGTGGGAGCCTTAACCTCCTACTACCCCAAGGGCCTCCGGGCCTGTTGTGGGATCACTTTACTTACTTTATCATTTAGGCACGTGGACTGCGATGGGCAAGACATGTTGCACGTATGGGGAATGAAAGACGTGCATGGAAGCTTCTTGTATCAAAACCAAGAATGAGGTGGGAGAATAACATCAACTATGATTTGAAGGAAGTAGATTATAAGGGAATGATTGGAAAGCGTTAGCTCAGGAGTATGGAGAGCTTATGTCCGTGCGGTCATGAGTAAGTAAGTAGTAGTAGTAGTAATAACAGTGTATTCGAAAATGTTACTAGAGCATGCCATTAAATCTTTAGAGAATGAGGAAGGCTTACAACTGAATGGTATTAATAAGCTGTTAGCTTATGCTGATGATGAAGTACTACTGGCCGATAGCGAGGAGATACTAAAGGCCAACACGCACACACTATTGAGTAACACTAAGAAATTGGGACTGGAAGTAAATATCAGTAAAACTAAATATATGGTCAGACGTAGAAATTCAGTATATAATGGAAATGGACAGCTAATGACAAATGAGGGAAATTTTGAGGAAGTGGCTGAATTCAAATACCTAGGAACAATAATCACAAATAGGAATGAGATGCACAAAGAAATTAAACATAGGCTCAATTCTGGAAATGCATGCTATTATGCATTGCAGAGACTTTTGATGTCCCAACTCCTTTCAAAAAACGTTAAACTGAAAATATATAAAACTATTATTCTACCATTTATATTATATGGATGCGAAACATGGACTCTTACTTTAAGGGAGGAAAGGAGATTACGAGTATTTGAGAATAAAGTTCTTAGGAAAATGTTTGGACCAAACAGAGATGAACAGACAGGTGAATGGAGAAGACTACACAACATTGAACGACATGGTATTTATAGGAAGCCAGATATAATAAGAACAGTTAAGTCTCGTAGACTGCGATGGGCAGGACATGTTGCACATATGGGGAATGAAAGACGTGCATGGAAACTACTTGTAGGAAAGCCAGAGGGAAAACGCCCAGTTGGTAGACCAAGAATGAGGTGGGATAACAACATTAACTATGATTTGTGGGAAGTAGATTATACAGGGAATGATTGGAAAGCATTAGCTCAGGATAGGGATGTATGGAGAGCTTATGTCCGCGCGGCCATGAACCTACGGGTTCGATGGTGCCAGTGAGTAAGTAAGTAAGTAAGATGTAATATTTCGTAGAATAATTTATTCAAGCTCACAACATTATTTTCTCAGGTGGAGTACCAGCGTGAAATGTGTAAAATTATGAAAAAAAAAAAAAAACAAATTTGTGTTTTGTTAAGGAAAGGATATTGCATACTACTGAATAAGAGTTATGTAACGCCAGAATGAATGTAAGTGAATGAAGAGAAACTTAACATTGTGTTGGGTGTTTGTGCATTACCACAAGATCAACAGACATCTTGACACTCCTTAATGTAAATCTCTATGGCGCCAACACTCAAACATTTCTGCACATCTTCAATGAACTCCTGGGGCGGGTTTGTTTACTTAAAAACCGTTAAGTTTTATTCACAAATTTTAGCAGCACAAACCGACACTGGAAAGTCAATCTTGACTCTCCTCGTGGTCACCTCTGTTCATTCAAATGCAAATTGTTAGCATTAACTTCAATTTTCTAACATTATTTTATTCCAAATTAGGGACACTATAACTTAAATATAGGTCTTACTTACTTACTTACTTACTCACTGGCACTATCGAACCCGTAGGTTCATGGCCGCGCGGACATAAGCTCTCCATACATCCCTCTCCTGAGCTAATGCTTTCCAATCATTACCTGTATAATCTACTTCCCTCAAATCATAGTTAATGTTATTCTCCCACCTCATTCTTGGTCTACCAACTGGGCGTTTTCCCTCTGGCTTTCCTACAAGAAGCTTCCATGCAAGTCTTTCATTCCCCATACGTGCAACATGTCCTGCCCAACGCAGTCTACGGGACTTAACTGTTCTTATTATATCCGGCTTCCTATAAAGACCATGTAATTCATTGTTTGTTAGTCTTCTCCATTCACCTGTCTGTTCATCTCTCTTTGGTCCAAAAATTTTCCTAAGTACTTTATTCTCAAATACTCGTAATCTCCTTTCCTCCCTTAAAGTAAGAGTCCATGTTTCGCACCCATATAGTATAACTGGTAGAATAATAGTTTTATATATTTTCAGTTTAACGTTTTTTGAAAGGAGTTGGGACATCAAGAGTCTCTGCAATGCATAATAACACGCATTTCCAGAATTGAGCCTATGTTTAATTTCTTTGTGCATCTCATTCCTATTTGTGATTATTGTTCCTACGTATTTGGATTCATCCACTTCCTCAAAATTTCCCTCATTTGTCATTAGCTGTCCATTTCCATTATATAATGTATTTCTACGTGTGACCATATATTTAGTTTTACTGATATTTACTTCCAGTCCTAAGTTCTTAGTGTTACTCAATAGTGTGTGCGTATTGTCCTTTAGTATCTCCTCGCTATCGGCCAACAATACTACCTTAAATATAGGTACATATGATTCAATCTACATCTAAAACAAAAATATTAGCTCTGAAAGAAAAATGTGCAATAAGAACAAAAATAGTGATAAACAATGTACGTAATTGAGTTGCCCAGTGGAATAGAGGCACATGCCACAAGAATACAATTTTACAGAAACAAGGAATTTCTGAAAGTTGTTTATTTGTGGAATATGGACATCGTGTTTCAATTTTTTAACCAGGATCTTGAATTAGATGATGAATTGAATATCTTATTAAACATTATTTGAAATATTCCCAGTATTAAGTGTTTTTAAGTAATAGGACATAGTATATGAATGAAACCTTCCTTTGATCCACGTTTGCATATTTTCTCTTCTTGCATAACCTCTCTCACACTCATAAGGTCGCACCAGTCCAAATAAATAAGCATTTTGTTTATTGTAGTCCCAAAACAAATAGACTTAAATATTTTTTTTATCTTCACTAATCATTAGTGAAGCAAAATTACATGATGCTAGTTTGCAACACGGAATTCCACTGTTTACAAACTCATTTGTTGGCGCCATCTTCTTATTTATCTTTTCATATTGTTGTCCACTATTTCTCAGACGTTTCTTCCATTATCCTTTCACTTATTTTCATAACGAATCCTTCTTTTACTATTAGCTTGTCATTTTTTCTTCAGAAAACGCATCAACATCTATGTCAGACACAATGGAAATTATGTAGACAATTTGAGAACTATCACTCCCCTATGGATCTATAGATCTTATAATATTATAGATCCAGAGGGCAGTGGAACTAAATTCTGATTTGTTAGTTTCATTTCTGCCAACCTATGAGGAACGTTGACTGTAACCACTTGAGATAAAGAGAAAGAAGGTGGCATGTGCTTTTTTCCATTAGCAAATTATGGCATTCAGAATCTTGAAGTTTTATTATGCTCGTTGTTAGAGAATAGACACATGCCACCATGCAAATAATTATTGGAATCGACGCAAGAAGGCAGGAGCTATTTAACCATAACAAAAACTCACAATCAACAGATTTGTGGCATGTGCCTCTTTTCCACTGAGCAACTCAATTATAGACCAAATTCAGAATCTTAATTATTTGGCATGTCATTTAGGTAATGACAGAAATTTAGATAAACACACTAAAATACAACGATTCAATTATCTATGTGGCACAATTAAACGCACTTTATTGAATAAAACTAGAAAAGAAACTATTTTAAAATTTTACAAAGTATTGGCAGTTCCAACTCTTATCTATGAATGTGAAACCTGGATATTAACAAAGGCAGATAGTAAACAAATAGAGGCTGCAGAAATGAAGATGTTGAGAGCAGTAGCAGGATACCAAAGAACCGATAAAAAGAAAAACGAAGTTACAATAACAGAACTTAATATATTTAATCTCTGTGAAAGAATAAAATACTACCAAAATGCTTACCTTCAGCACGTATTACGAATGAATGAACAGCGCATACCAAGAAGAATGTATAATTATAAACCAAAAGGGAGAAGATTGTTGGGAAGACCATTGAAGAGATGGAAGGACCAATTCGAACTATAATGAGATCGGAACAGGCCATTGGGCTTAATCCTTGTTGTTGATGATAATGACTCATATTATGTATTGTTATGTTTTAATTGTGCATATTGACAAAAATATTGTGAACCGAGTCTAGTAGGTTCAGACAATAGCGTTTTAAGACTCGTATTCTGGAGGTCCCAGTATCTGGGCCCGGGGCCAGTCTACCTGCCTGTTTCCAATCACCCACTAATACTGGTTTGATATTACAGTAAAACATACTCAAAGCGGAATCGCACGAGACCATTTTTTCCGCATTAGACAAAATTCCACATTATAAAAAACTAAAACTTATTAATAATGTTACAGTATTGAGTACCGTATATGCATTTGTACATATCTTCGATTAATTTTAATTCCGCTGCCTTTGAAAAGTCTTCTTCTTCTTCTTCTTCTTCTTCCTCTACTCAAGAAAGGTAGCAGCTTGTTGCGTGTTCATTCACTATAGGTCCGGGGTTTGGTGACGTCCTTCCATCGTAGTTGTGGTCTTCCTAAAGGCCGTTTCTGCTGAGCTGTCCAGTCGCGTACTTTCTTCACTAATCTACTGTTCTCCATTCTATCTATGTGATCGTTCCAATTTAGTCTTCTGTCATTTATCCAGAGGTTTATCGGTTCAAATTCTTCTCTAATAACAGAGCTGCGAATTTTTTCTCTCGGCGATTTTCCTACGATTTTCCTTAAAACTTTCATTTCGGTAGTTTCATTGATTTGTTTTTTTTTTTTTTTTTTTTTTTTTTTTTGAGTTTCTGTTCGGCATTCACAACCATATGTTAGAACTGGTCTTATGACAGATTTGTAAATTCTTACTTTTGTATCTATTCTTATTTTTTTTATTTTTCCAAACAGTATTGTTTAAACATCCCGATATTTTGTTTGCATTATTTGCTTGATGGAGGATTTCATCTGTTATTCTGTTGCTGCTCTTAATTTCTATTCCCAAATATTTGAATTTCATGACCTGTTCTATACTTTTCTCTTCTATTTCTAATTTTAACACGTCGTGGGTGCTTGGATATTGCCATTGATTTGGTTTTATTTGTGATATATTCAAGTTATATTTTGCTGCAATGATTCTAAATTTGTGTAATAGCATTTGTAAATCATCTTCACTTTGTGCAGTTAGAACTGTGTCATCAGCATAGTTTATTATCTTCAGCTCTTTGTTACCTATTTTTCAGACTTCAATTTGAACCGAAAGTGCGATTTTCGGTTCGCTACTGCAGTGCCGTTATCCTCCCTGAACAGTAAGATTCGTGAACTATGCCAATATCCTTTCTCTATGCATCTACCCCTACTCTCCTTTTTGCCTCTCCTGTTGCGCTGTTTGTGCTGCGCATCTCCCCTTCTGCCTCGGAACGCTCAAATACGCAATGCACATCAAGAACATTATCATTCGATCGGAACTTTGAGTTGAGACAACGTCGTCTGGAGCCGCGAGTGGCGTGGTTTAAGTTTTGGTCCTGAGGACCGGGGAAAGACTACCCTGGCTTGGACCGTGGTATGAATGTTGTGTGAGGTATGATATAGTTTTGTGATGTTAAGGATTATTATTTATTTTCTTTTTGTTGAAGAATGATCAAGTATTTACATTTGTTATATTTTTCATCCACTTCAGACGTCTTGTTTATATTAAACATCATTTATATATATATATATATATATATATATATATATATCCTGGTTAATGTTCAAGTTATTTATGTGCATGCTGCTGTTTGATATTCCTGTACTGAAACTTACTTATTTAGGAGATCATTCTAGCTTCCTTTATTTTCCGTCTAGCTTTCATGATTAATAACAATAATGATACATTCAGTTTAAAATCAGAATCATAAACTACTCTACTGTTTTGAGATCTATTGTTGATTCATGTTTAAGTGTTTAGGAAAGAAAGATGAATCAATCTTTGCCTCCTATGGGCCCGGGCAAAGGTTTTTGATTAATAACCTCGGATGTTATGAACTCTACGCTAGTATATACAACGGAAACAAAAGACGATCCAAAAGAAAACTGCACAAATGGTAGTAGTCAGAGTGGTTATTTATATATATATATATATATATATATATATATATATATATATATAACGCACCGTACAAATTTTTCTAACTTCAACCGAAGTGCGGCAATACGGAAATCGTTCTTCATAGATTCGTTGTGCAGTTCGGTCAATTCGTCCATCTTCACCGTCAATTATCAACATCAGTGTACTCTTCAAATATGTATTCGAGTCTCTAGTATCTGTCTCGTCCTGTATTGCTCAATGACTGACTGCGAAATGACGTGAACGCTGACTCAACAGAACTGACTGTCAACGCAAGACACATTATATGAGCCCATTGTGTTTCGATCTTCAAACTTATTTTACACCGAAATTGTACGTTTCCGGACTTGGGTCCCTTAACAAAATTATATCTACTAAGTCCCATCTAGAACCCCTAGAAGTCTGTAACACTTATTCTGAAACAACCTACATAGGCCTATATATAATTAATTCGTTACATTTTCCTAATATATGTATCTCGTCTTCAAAGCTCCCGCACATTGGACATATTCGCATATCGTGATCGTCGCTAATTTTTTAAAAGTTTCCATGCCCCTAATCTGAACCAAGCAAGCCCTGATCTCTCTTTAAATCCTAGATTGAATATATAAGATTCTTTTCCCCAAACTTGTTTTAGGTCTCTTTGTAAAAACAGCTATCGTTTTCCCGCACATTCTACCAACATATTTTGTCGGTTTATATGTAAGTACCTCCCTTAACTCAACCTTCCTGCTTGAAGGCTGAGTAGTAACTAGATTGTCCCGAATCGGAGCTTGAATGCAACTAAATGGTCTGCTCTAGGCAGGAGCACAGCTTAAACTTAACATGAGTAAATACAGAGCTTCCAATATAAAACCGGACCGGCCTCACGGAGTTTCACCCGGCACGCAGTGCTGTCTCTTCCTCCCGCAATTCACCCTGCCTGCCACCCGTCCTTGAACTGTTTCTTACCTTATAGAAAATGCTGGAAATGTTGTCCTCCCGCAGTTAAACAGGCATTATACCGAGTAAACACATTTAGATTGACACGCTGTAGTTCGGGCACTGTCAAGTTTCTGATTTCATTTCTTATGTTGTTCTTCAGTTCTTCCAATGTGTGCGGATTTGTTTTGTACACTTTGTCTTTCGCCAATTTCGTCTAATTTTTCTTCGGTGAGAACCGTACGCCTTCGCGTGTGTTTCTTATTTTGTACTGAACCAGTGGTCTCAAATTTAGTCACAAGATTGTGGATTGTCGATCTGGAAGGAGGTAATTGTCCAGGGAAGTTCCGAATAAATTCCTCGCGAACGCGACGAGCTGATTCGTATTTACACACATAAATGCGCTGCTTTAATGTCAGCTGACGTCTCATCTTGTCGAACGATAGTAAACTGACTGGTTCAAGGACGAGCGGCTGGCAGAGTGAAATGCGGACGAGGAGAGAGCGCTGCCTGACGGGTGAATCCCCGTGAGGCCGGTCCGGGTTTATATTGGAAGCCCGTTACATTACTTAGCAAGGAACCAGCAATCAGACCGAGTGCTTTCATGAATAAACAAACAAACAATAAATTCGGTCTGACACAAACACGAAACAAGTGAATACAAAGATAAACAGAGGTAAGGCGAAGACGCGTAAACAATAGCATCTCCGCAAACTTAAATTAACCACACAAAATCTAAGATTTAACAGTCTCTATATTCCTGACTTAGGGTCAGTTTCACCAACAGAGGTAAC
Organism: Diploptera punctata; assembly: GCA_030220185.1. NCBI lineage: Eukaryota > Metazoa > Arthropoda > Insecta > Blattodea > Blaberidae > Diploptera > Diploptera punctata. The sequence goes on from JASPKZ010007560.1 coordinate 565,242, forward strand.
TGTATTACGCCAGTTTTCCCCGTGTATAATGCATAGGTTTAACCCTTAAATTCGTAATGTATCCTTTTGGATACAATAAATCAGAAGAAAACGAATAAAAAATAAACTTCTTAAATGTGTGTCTAATTATACAATATACATAATAATAAAAGTTATAGGCCTACAAGATTCCGTTTTCATTGCGGTCCGCCACATTCAAATAACTAACAGAAGAAATTTGTGTTTTACCAGTTTAAGGGTTAACTGGCGTATTACTGTTACATCTGTTGGTGAAATTGACCCTTTGTCTATAAGATCACTAACGATCACAACACTTGGAATTTAGTGATAACTCATGAAAAGTATAAGAAATAAACGTATAATTAAGTTGGCATATTGTTGTACCATTAACATATCTAGTCGCTTCCAGTCATAGTCATGTTATGGCTAGAAAAATCGTCATTATGGGAAGCTGCATCTGTTTCTGGACCAGTTTCTTGTTCATCATCACGTTATACTGTCGACCGACCACTCCTCTGCTAGCAGATCTGCTTTTTTACGTAATAAGTAAAACGTAATAAATAGGAGCTAAAGCGATGTAAGTGAAACTATATATTTACATCGAGAAAATGTAATATGTTCAGTAGGTTTTTTGGAGGGGACATTTTTATGGGATTATTTTGAAGTACTTAAGGAAGCAGGACGCATTGTATATCATCATCATAAAACTTCACGGATTATGTTAATTGTTCCAGAAAAATTATCTAAATGATTGTGAAAACCCCCCATCAAATCGGTCAAGTAGGTTTTGATTCCACAAAGGGGAGACAGGCAAGCATACAGAGTCATACTTACTTTATATATAAATATTTTGACGTTTGTATAATGCTATTGTGTTATTATTTAATTGTAATATTATTGTGTTTTCTTTATGTAATTGTAATTTTAATGTTTTTTAGTGTATAATGCTATTGTGTTATTATTTAATTGTAATATTATTGTGTTTTCTTTATGTAATTGTAATGTTAATGTTTTTAGTGTATAACGCTATTGTGGTGTTTTCTTTATGTAATTGTAATGTTAATGTTTTTAGTGTATAATGCTTTTGTGTTATTATTTAATTGTAATATTATTGTGTTTTCTTTATGTAATTGTAATGTTAATGTTTTTTTAGTGTATAATGCTATTGTGTTATTATTTAATTGTAATATTGTTTTTTTAGTGTATAATGCTATTGTGTTATTATTTAATTGTAATATTATTGTTTTTCTTTATGCAATTGTAATTTTAATGTTCTTTTAGTGTATAATGCTATTGTGTTATTATTTAATTGTAATATTATTGTGTTTTCTTTATGTAATTGTAATGTTAATGTTTTTAGTGTATAATGATATTGTGTTATTATTTAATTGTAATATTATTGTGTTTTCTTTATGTAATTGTAATGTTAATGTTTTTAGTGTCTTATTATTGTGTTTTCTTTATGTAATTGTAAAGTTAATGTCTTTTAGTGTATAATGCTATTGTGTTATATTGTAATATTATTGTGTTCTCTTTATGTAATTGTAATGTTAATGTTTTTTAGTGTATAATGCTATTGTTTTATTATTTAATTGTAATATTATTGTGTTTTCTTTATGTAATTCTAATGTTTTGATTTTTTGTTGTTTATTTTTCTTTACACTAGTACCAATTATTACTTTATTGTAACGGACTGTCAACAGCACGTACGGCTTACTGCCAGTGCGACCCATATTTGTAAATAATATTGTAAATATCTTACTTTTTGTCTAATAAAGTCCTACTACTACTATAAATATTTTAATAAAATTATGAAATGATTTTTATGTGAAATGAGTGATTAATAAGATCAATTCGTTAGTCTACTTACCTCCACATGTGGGGTTCGAACCCGGAACACTTCTCTCTGAAAGTAAGGCATGGTTGTCCCTCATCCACATCTTGTACCAGATTCCCCTGAAACAATAAAATATAATATTCATTACCTTAAATTTAAATTCATATTCATGATTTTTGGAAATATCCTTTAAAAAGCGTTTAAAAATTAATTACATGTAAATGTATACATGGTCTGATATGAAAAACACAAAGACATATGAAACTAAATTATTAAATATATTTAGTTAAGGGCACGATACATTCAATATTCAAGAATTGTGAATATGTTCAGTACTTTTTTTGGAGGGGAACATTTTTATGGAAATACTTTGAAGTTCTTAAGGAAGCAGGAAGCATTGTGTAACATCATCATTATCATAAAACTTCATGGATTAGGACTTTCCTTCTTCCGATCTCACATCTGTTCAGCCCAGCGCTTACTTAGTCTTCCTACCGACCTTCGTTCTCCAGGATTATCTAACTCCTTCATCACGGTTTAGGCTTATTTACTAGTCTGTTCCGGCTCCAAATTGCTGCTCTTTCTATCTTTTCTTTGGTCTTCCCAAACTTCTTCTTCCTCATGGTGAATAATTGTATGCTGCTTTTGGTATTCTATTTTCAGTCATCCTTGCCAAGGGTTCTTTCCACTTTGTTCTGTATTTCACTATTGTTGTGTTTAATTCCTCCACTTTTAGTTGTCTTATTTCTGTGTTATGTTTTTTGGATATTCTTTGATATCCTGCTAATGGTCTAAGGAATTTCATTTCAGCTGCTTATATTCTGGCAGATTGCTGTGTTGTCACTGTCCATGTTTCGGATCCATAAGTTGCCTTGTATAATTTCATTATAGAGTCTTTCCTGGCTTTATTTTTCAAAGTTCTTTTTAATGTTCCTGTTATATAATTAAATTAAATAATTCATAAATTAGCTAACAATTATGAAATTAATGATTTTCTACTTTTATTTAAAAGAGCAAGGTATTAATTCTGGAATATTTTTTCTAAGCAGCCGCCAACATAATTTCTGCTGTAACATATATATATAGATAGATAGATCATCGGTTGATTAATGTCTTTGACATCGTCCGATTCCTAATAGCCAATTTTGTCGGTCCATCCAATCTCCTGGTTGTTGATGTTTCTCCTTCATGTATAAACATATTCCCTGACTCCAGAAGGTTTTAGGTCTTCCTCTGCCTCGTCTTCCCTCAGGTTTCCACTCCTAAACAGATTTTGGTAGCCGATCCTCTTCCAATCTCTGGACATGTCCGTACCGTCTTAATTGCTGAGTTTTAATATAATCTAAAATAGTGTCTTCAATCTTCATTTTCTCCCTTATAACTGAGTTCCTAAATTTTTTCTCTTCTTGAAATTCTTGCTGCTCTTCATAATATATATTTAGAATTGTAAAATAGAATGTCATTACTGTTTCAAATGTATTAAGTAATGCATTTTTACTTTGTTCAATTTGACTTAACTTACACCGACAGGCCTACTTGATTTCTTCATCATAATTATTAATTTTTTAGCTGTAGGATTCAAATCGTTTCTGCCAACTAAATATTTTACTGTTGTTGATATTATAATACAATGTTATATATTTGTGGCAGGGAACACTAGCATACACATTTTTTTAACATTAATAAAAATTTAATATTTTAAAATCCATTAGCATTTGCTTTGTATTTTAAAATTATTACTCCTGACAATGTATATAGAGAAAGATTTGCGTTTAGATCGGTACTTGCTCAGGTAGCTCAGTTGGTAGAGCACTTGGTCTAGAGAACGAAGGGTCCCGGGTTCAAGTCCCGGTCTGAACGTATAATTTTTCTCTTCAAATATGATTTATCCATCATTGAGATGTACGAAATCAATAATAAAAAAATTACTCCTGATGATTCTCTGAGATCCTGCGGATCACTCCTCAAGATGTTTAATACCTTTCAATTTATTTTTCATTTCTGTAATGACCGCCAAGTCAATATCCTTTCTATAGAGTTCTCTTTATATTTAATTTCCCTTATCTACTTCTTATATCCCAAGTAAGAGATTTATATTTTCCGATCTACCAATTTATTTAACATTTCTTGTTGACTTTACTCTTTATTCGAGGTTCGGTCCGGCTGTTCATTTGAGGAGGTTCACTAAAAAGAAGTCCCCTGACTGCGTTGTGAGAGCTATGTCACCACAAATCTTCAAACATAAACTCCCCTGTATATTATCCCACAGGGAGTGTTTTACTGTTTTGTCTCAGTGGTAAGGTTACCTCTTCTGCCATTTCCGTCGTACACCCATGATCGTCGTCTCCGCCTTCAATGTCATTGAGGTCTTCACGTAACCCAAGAAAGGAACCCAAAATGGTACTACCAACCGGGTCACATGGACCAAGGTTTATTTATATCCCTCTTCTTTTCCCAGCCGGGATTCGAACCGGTTATGGCAGAGATAAAATAATTAGCTTAAACACGTAACTCATATACATATAAATATTATATAAATAAATAAAAAATGTATATAATGAATGCTTGTGTGCATGTATGTAATACTGATAATAATAATAATAATAATAATAATAATAATAATAATAATAATAATAATGTGTTATCAATAAATATTAAATGAGGAATTTATTTTTATTTTTAATGAAAAAAATAAAACACACACATTTATATAATACATGTTAGGACTCTATTTATCGAAACTAACAATAGCGAGAAGCCTTAGACCACCAGAAAGCCAAGTAAGGATTAGCAATTGAATAGCTTTGATGCATTTTTATTTCACAATTTATTATAAATAATTATTAACGAACGAGGTCAAAGTACTAACTCGCAATTTTTGTACATACGTTAAATGCTGCTGAACATTTTATTCCACATTTAAACAATATATTTTCGAATTAAGTTCCAGAGAAATACTTTACATGGCGACGTAATAAGATTGTTAATTTATATTTCTTTAAGAGGGTGCATTTAAAAATAAATTGTGCCATGTAATTTATATATATATATATACAATACGGACTTTATACAATAGCGGGGCACTAGAGATATTAACGCGGGAATTGGATAAATCGCCCTTGGATATAGTCGCTTTACAGGAAGTTAGGTGGCCAGGAGAAGGTAGTCAGGAATCAGGAAGCTTTGCATTATACTATGGGGGTGCAGAAAGACCTGCATTTGGAACGGGTTTTTTAGTCAGAAGGAGGATTCTATCCGCTATCCGAGATATTAAATTTGTTAGTGATAGGATATCATACATAATTCTAAAGGGTAAACGACATGATTTTATAATTGTAAATGTACATGCCCCCACAGAAGATAAAGATGACAAGATCAAGGATGAGTTCTATGAAGAATTAGAATGCCTTATTTGATAGCCTTTCACGATATCATATGAAAATTGTCTTAGGAGATTTTAATGCAAAAGTGGGGCGGGAAGATATATTCAAACCAACAATAGGCAAATTCAGTCTTCATGAAGATAGTAACGACAACGGGGTTAGATTAGTCACATTTGCCACATCAAAGAATCGCATTGTTAAGAGCACAACATTTCAGCATAAGGATATTCATAAATACACCTGGACGTCCCCAGATGGAGAAACTCGGAACCAGATAGATCATGTATTAGTGGATAAACGCTGGCACAGTAGCATCATTGATGTTAGATCAGTTAGAGGGACAGACTGCAATTCGGATCATCATCTGGTCAGAGTGAAAATCAGACAACGGCTATCGCTTATGAGAGGAACAAAACGCTAAAGATGATTCTGTAAAATATGAATTAAAAAACTTGAAAAATGATGAAATGCGGCAAGAATACCAAATCAAAATTGCTAATAGATTTGAAGTACTGGAATCTTCAGATGACAATGTGGCAAACGAAGAAGAAACTGATATAAATAAAGAATGGGAGGCTATAAGAGATACTATTAAATTGTCAGCATCAGAAAGCATTGGTTGTTTAAAAAAGAGGCAAAACAAGAAATGGTTTGATGAGGAATGTGCCGACATTGTAAAGAAAAGAAAGCTAGCAAAAATGAAATGGTTACACGAGCCAAATGAGGTAAATTTAGAGCAATTGGGTAGTGTTAGACGGGAAACCACCAAGTTACTAAAGAGTAAAAAGAGGGAATATTTGAGAGAGAAGATTAATGATCTTGAAATGAATGCAAAAAATAGGAACATTAGAGAATTATATCAGGGAATTAGTATAGAGAAGAAAGGGTTTCAGGCTAGAACAAACATAATTCGGAATGAAAATGGGGATATGATTGCAGATTCTAGGAGTATATTAAATAGATGGAAAAGTTACTTTAATCAGCTATTAAATGTACATACAGAACAGGACATTGAGGAGGATAAGTTACAGACAGCAGAAATGCTAGTCGCAGAGCCAAGTGCATTAGAGGTTGAAATGGCAATTGAAAAATTGAAGATGTATAAAGCATCAGGTTCAGATGAGATCCCAGCAGAACTGATAAAATCAGGGGGAGAAAAATTGATGAACAAGATACGCTGGTTGCTTAGTATGATTTGGGAAAAAGAAGCTCTTCCAGATGAATGGAAGGAATCAATTATCGTACCAATTTATAAGAAAGGAGATAAAACTGATTGCAACAACTACAGGGGCATCTCATTACTTTCAACTTCGTACAAAATTCTAACAAATATATTAGTAAGCAGACTTACTCCCTATATTGATGACATTCTAGGAGATCATCAATGTGCATTTAGAAGAAACAGGTCTACAACAGATCAGATTTTTAGTATAAGACAGATTTTAGAAAAGAAATGGGAATATAATGGTACTGTACATCAACTATATGTAGACTTCAAAAAAGCATATGATTCAATTAAGAGGGAGAAGTTATATAGTATCCTGCTGGAGTTCGGAATTCCTAAAAAGTTAGTTAGACTTATACGAATGTGTCTAAATGGCTCAAAGAGTAGGGTGCGTGTAGGCAAACAGTTTTCAGACACTTTTGAAATCCAGAATGGGTTGAAGCAAGGAGATGCACTATCTCCTCTACTATTTAATTTTGTACTAGAGCATGCCATTAAATCTTTAGAGAATGAGGAAGGCTTACAACTGAATGGTATTAATAAGCTGTTAGTTTATGCTGATGATGTAGTACTACTGGCCGATAGCGAGGAGATACTAAAGGCCAACACGCACACACTATTGAGTAACACTAAGAAATTAGGACTGGAAGTAAATATCAGTAAAACTAAATATATGGTCACACGTAGAAATTCAGTATATAATGGAAATGGACAGCTAATGACAAATGAGGGAAATTTTGAGGAAGTGGCTGAATTCAAATACCTAGGAACAATAATCACAAATAGGAATGAGATGCACAAAGAAATTAAACATAGGCTCAATTCTGGAAATGCATGCTATTATGCATTGCAGAGACTTTTGATGTCCCAACTCCTTTCAAAAAACGTTAAGCTGAAAATATATAAAACTATTATTCTACCAGTTATATTATATGGGTGCGAAACATGGACTCTTACTTTAAGGGAGGAAAGGAGATTACGAGTATTTGAGAATAAAGTTCTTAGGAAAATTTTTGGACCAAAGAGAGATGAACAGACAGGTGAATGGAGAAGACTACATAACAATGAACTACATGGTCTTTATAGGAAGCCAGATATAATAAGAACAGTTAAGTCTCGTAGACTGCGATGGGCAGGACATGTTGCACGTATGGGGAATGAAAGACGTGCATGGAAACTTCTTGTAGGAAAGCCAGAAGGAAAACGCCCAGTTGGTAGGCCAAGAATGAGGTGGGAGAACAACGTTAACTATGATTTGAGGGAAGTAGATTATACAGGGAATGATTGGAAAGCATTAGCTCAGGATAGGGATGTATGGAGAGCTTATGTCCGCGCGGCCATGAACCTTCGGGTTCGATAGTGCCAGTGAGTAAGTGAGTAAGTAAGTATATATACAATACGGTGTCTGGGGTTTGCCTGCCTGTGATTGCAGGAGTCCTACCTATCGATCTGTATATCGCTCAAAGAATACAAAACTTTAAAGTCAGAAGAGACCAGACGATACTAGTCGGTGACACTGTGATCACGCCAGACTTATACCAGACACCAGATGAACGAGACACCATCAGACGGATTATCCAGGAAAGTATTTCCGAGGAATGGCAAGAACGATGGGAAGCGGCAGAACATGGACGCATAACATATGAATTTCTGCCTAACATCAAGGAAAGGCTAAAGAAAACTTGGATCCAACCAAGTCACCATATCACGCAACTCCTGAGCGGTCACGGCTCTTTCAAAGCCAAACTCCATGAAAGAGGCCTCTCAAGAACGCCTCATTGCGATTGCTTCGGAACAGAGCTGGACACTGTACAACATGTCCTGTACGAATGCATCAAATATGAGGCCAGACGAAGGGACTTACATGAGGCTGCACTAAATGGTGATATGAACTGGCCGCCTCCTCTACGGTTTTGGACAGAAAAACAGCCATATCAAGCAGTGAGAAAGTTCGTCGGATGGGTTCTTACTCAACGCCAAGAGGAGGACATCCGCAGACATAGAAGAAGGGATTAGATGTAATCTAGCAATAAGTTAGTTGTAAGTTAGTAAATTAAGTATTAGTTTTAACACAACACCATGTAAATATTACTAGATTAGGTGGTAGATTTAAGACTTAGGTTAAGGATTAATATGTAAACATAACTGTATATAAGTTGTATTAAGAACAAACACCCGAAACTTGTATCCTGAAAATGAACATAATAAAAACAGCAGAGAGTAATTAGGGACAAGAGCAGACCTGGGGATATGGGCATTAAGCCCGAGGAAACCCAGGGGGATGGTGGTGGGGCTCTTAATAAAAAAAAAAATATATATATATACTTTAGAGACTCGAGTTTAAATCCCGACTCAAGCATTCTTTTTTCTTTTCATATCATATATATATATATATATATATATATATATATATATATATATGGTATGATAAGAAAAATAAATGCCTGGACGGGATTCGAACCCGGATCTCTGATATATATATATATATATATATATCATTCTATGCCTTGACAATATCTTCACAGCCCAAATTCAATTGTTATTAGTTAGTATATCTTCTTCTTTTTCTTCCTATCCAGGATTAGCTCAATGCGACTTGTTCCGGTCTCAAGTCCATCGTTTCCTTGGCCGTCCCAAAGATATATTTCCATGTGGTTTGTAGGCGTTGATCGTTTTGGGTAATCTTGTATTGTCCATTCTGTCTAAATATTCTTTCCATCGGTATTGTGATCTTCTAGTTTATCGACTATTGAAAATATTTCCAATTCATTTCTTATTGATTCATTATGTAATCTATCCATGCGTGTCCATTAGAGTGGGCCGAAAAAAATTCTTTTTTTTATTTCGAAGTTGTAATAGCGCGGCAAAGTTGTGAATTATACAGCTAGAAAACAAAAAGAAAAAAAATTATCAAAATCGGTTCACATCTTCCGGTCGCGCAAAGGCTCTGAAGTTTGGCAAAATATGGAAAAAAACTTCATTTTTGCAATTTTTTTTAATATCATGTAGGTATTGCTGATCTTTGCTAAGCACGTTTATGTCTGTCTGTGGGATCTGACAATCAATACTCTGGGAGTTATTTATCAAATACCAAAAATGCGTAAAAATATAACTTATTCATTATTCTGGCAAAGTTTGGAGCTTATGCGCGATCGGAAGATATCAACTGATCTAAACCAAATTAAAACACAATGTTTTCAGGCTCTATTTGAAGACGTTACAAACTATTACATTACGAAAACATCTAATTAAAATATTAAAGAAATAATCTCAAAAATTAAGTTTTTTTTTCATATTTTTCAAACTTTAGAGCCATTGCGCGACCGGAAGATGTCAACCTATTTTTATATATTTTTTAATTTCTTTTGTCTATATAATTCGCAACTTTTCCGCGCTATTACAACTTCGAAATAAAAAAAATATTTTTTCGGCCCACCCTAGTGTACATTCTTTTACGGATCTTAAAATTTTCAATTGATTGGCTTGAATGTGAGAGATATATTTTTTTGTAAGCACCCAAGATTTAGATCCATATAAAAGAACAGAAAAAATAGTATATGATTATTTAAATGTTACTATTAGAAATTAGTTAAAATGCATGCTTTGACTTAATTCCTTTTAGCTCCTAAAGAAAGGAGTGAAGATATCGAACAAACTGAAGGGCAGGGGTAAGATAGTTGTTATATCCGTTGAGAGGGGGCCCGTGCCCTCCATCCATCATGCAAAGGGGAGCTGAGGACAACCTTGTCTATCACAAATGATTGATTGATGCTTACACCAACTCAAATTTCTTGTTCGTGATTTCCAGCTGCCGCTTTTGCATTGCCTTCAGCATTAGAATGCCCCCGGTTCTGCTAAACTTTTTTGTAAAGCTGTCTTAAAACAAGTTTATAATCAGATTCTTCCTCCAAATTAAATTTAAGTTCATTTTCCGACCTTATACGCATTACCCAAATTTCATGGCATCAGCGGTCATCACAAATAAATTTTGTTCCGCCTAAGATTAGGAGCCCAATTTTGGGTAAAGTATCTCGAATGGCAAACTCATCACTACGATACTATCTGAAAAAAGTATTATTTTTATTTAAGACAAAATAATACAAAAATTAATTACATGGGTCCTAAGCCCATAATATATGTATCCATCCATAGTAATTCTGCCCGAAGGCAGGTCCTTCACTGCAATCATAGCATTTTCATGCTATGCTTGCAGCTTTACTAGGGAATTGTGTAGGTGTGGTAGCTTCCCGTTGCTTTCCACACCGGTGAAGGATGATGATGATAATGATAATGTTAAGGATGATAATGATAAGGATGATGGCCATATGATTTCGGGGACCGTTTGGGCCTTAAAGTTTTCCTGACATTTGTCTTACAGGTGAGGAAAAACCCCGATAAAAACCTCACCCAGAAAAACTGCCCCGACCGGGGATCGAACCCGGGCCCGCTGCGTGACAAGGCAGCACGCTACCTCGAGACCACTGCGGTGGACTAATATATGTATGTAGGTCTATTTTAGTATCAACTTTTATAAGATTCATGATGTGTTCCGTTGAGGTATTATTCAAAATTAAAATATAAAATTATGGAATATTCACCTGAAAGGTCCGTCTCCTCAAAGTAATTAATTATTTAACTGTAGCGCTTTCGGGACTTGTCCCATCTTCGGCAGGATTCAAAACTGGTGTTTCACTGAAGATCTGGTAGAGGGGGTTACATGTATTGGGTTCGTTTTCGTTTATCAGATGCTACTTGATCATACTATTTATTGCCAAATAGGATCGCAATAATGTAAGAATGAACCCTAGTGGAGAAAAAATGAAACAAGGAGGAGCTTTCTTTATTTTGTTAATCAAAATTCGATAGTTATCGGGATGAAACACGACTGTGATTGGTTGTAAAAGAAAATTCATTGAAACATGATTGGTCATTGATTCCCATTTGGTGCAGGGATATAAGTTCAATACTAATCTTTACAACTACCACCTATACTACTACTACCCACAGAGTACCAGAGAAGAAAGTAGGCAAGTTGCGCGTACATGCCACAGGCGGCGCTAGTGTAATACAACTAACGACACCTAAATTTTTTCGGTTCTTTTTTTTTGGTACTAATATGAAATTCAGCACCGCCTGGTGGTAAAATTATGAATTATAATTATATAACGCCATCTGGTGAATAATCATGGAATTTAACTTTTATAGGAATAAATAACGTATTAATTAATCTTAAATTGTGGAATTATGTATACCCAGTCTCTCAGACCTACAGATTTTCTTTAATTTTAACAGAAAGGAAGAATGGAAATAAATAAAACATGTTAATTTATTTTCGTTTATTAAAATTTTAAAACGTGCATTATGAGCTCTTTTAATAAATATGTACAATTGACCTACCCCCTTATTCTCACATACATATTTTATACAATATTTATTAAATAACCTTAGCCATGTCGTACATCTGTCCATTATAAAGTCACATTTTTAAAATGTTTATTAGAAATGGCTGTACACTAACATCACTCTTCCTAACCTAACAAATCTTAGAATTTTATCACTTCTAGTAGGTTTATCTTTGAAAATAGATTCACATTAAAAATGTAAATAAGCTTGAATTTACTTACAAATTAGAGTAAAATCTAAGTAATGATTTTAACTTTCGATAATTTACAGTACCGTCTACATAGAACGAAAGGATAGCAGTTAAAAATTAAAATTTACAAAATGGCTAACTTCCCATAATCCCGAGTGAACACCGTTAAACACGCCGTGAACGACGCCGTGTGCGACGCCGTGTGCCTTGCATTTGTTTTATTTAGTTACATATTCTGTTACTACGAAACAGCGCTACCATTGTAGTTTGCTCATTGTAGTTCATCGTAAACGACCGAAATGTTTTAGATGTCACTGTACTCAGTTTCCCCTCTATTCGAAGTTTCTCTATGACTACTACCAATACTATTACTAATACTACCGCTACAACTATTGATATTACTACTTCTACTACTACCATTACTTAAAGTCAGAAGTACGTTACAAATTAACTTTTATTACCTCATTTTTCAGACCTTAAATTTTGTGATGTCGACTACTGCGACATATTACTGACTAATCTGACAACTGATCTATCTGACAGACTACAGCGTGCTCATAATGCGTGCATTCGATTTATATTCAATCTCCGTCGTTATGACCACGTGTCTCCTTCATTTCAGGCCTTATCATGGCTACACCTAAATACTGCGACATATTACTGACTAATCTGACAACTGATCTATCTGACAGACTACAGCGTGCTCATAATGCGTGCATTCGATTTATATTCAATCTCCGTCGTTATGACCACGTGTCTCCTTCATTTCAGGCCTTATCATGGCTAACCTAAATACTGCGACATATTACTGACTAATCTGACAACTGATCTATCTGACATACTACAGCGTGCTCATAATGCGTGCATTCGATTTATATTCAATCTCCGTCGTTATGACCACGTGTCTCCTTCATTTCAGGCCTTATCATGGCTACACCTAAATACTGCGACATATTACTGACTAATCTGACAACTGATCTATCTGACATACTACAGCGTGCTCATAATGCGTGCATTCGATTTATATTCAATCTCCGTCGTTATGACCACGTGTCTCCTTCATTTCAGGCCTTATCATGGCTACACCCTAAATACTGCGACATATTACTGACTAATCTGACAACTGATCTATCTGACAGACTACAGCGTGCTCATAATGCGTGCATTCGATTTATATTCAATCTCCGTCGTTATGACCACGTGTCTCCTTCATTTCAGGCCTTATCATGGCTACACCTAAATACTGCGACATATTACTGACTAATCTGACAACTGATCTATCTGACATACTACAGCGTGCTCATAATGCGTGCATTCGATTTATATTCAATCTCCGTCGTTATGACCACGTGTCTCCTTCATTTCAGGCCTTATCATGGCTACACCTAAATACTGCGACATATTACTGACTAATCTGACATCTGATCTATCTGACAGACTACAGCGTGCTCATAATGCGTGCATTCGATTTATATTCAATCTCCGTCGTTATGACCACGTGTCTCCTTCATTTCAGGCCTTATCATGGCTACACCTAAATACTGCGACATATTACTGACTAATCTGACAACTGATCTATCTGACATACTACAGCGTGCTCATAATGCGTGCATTCGATTTATATTCAATCTCCGTCGTTATGACCACGTGTCTCCTTCATTTCAGGCCTTATCATGGCTACACCTAAATACTGCGACATATTACTGACTAATCTGACAACTGATCTATCTGACATACTACAGCGTGCTCATAATGCGTGCATTCGATTTATATTCAATCTCCGTCGTTATGACCACGTGTCTCCTTCATTTCAGGCCTTATCATGGCTACACCTAAATACTGCGACATATTACTGACTAATCTGACAACTGATCTATCTGACAGACTACAGCGTGCTCATAATGCGTGCATTCGATTTATATTCAATCTCCGTCGTTATGACCACGTGTCTCCTTCATTTCAGGCCTTATCATGGCTACACCTAAATACTGCGACATATTACTGACTAATCTGACAACTGATCTATCTGACATACTACAGCGTGCTCATAATGCGTGCATTCGATTATATTCAATCTCCGTCGTTATGACCACGTGTCTCCTTCATTTCAGGCCTTATCATGGCTACACCTAAATACTGCGACATATTACTGACTAATCTGACATCTGATCTATCTGACAGACTACAGCGTGCTCATAATGCGTGCATTCGATTTATATTCAATCTCCGTCGTTATGACCACGTGTCTCCTTCATTTCAGGCCTTATCATGGCTACACCTAAATACTGCGACATATTACTGACTAATCTGACAACTGATCTATCTGACAGACTACAGCGTGCTCATAATGCGTGCATTCGATTTATATTCAATCTCCGTCGTTATGACCACGTGTCTCCTTCATTTCAGGCCTTATCATGGCTACACCTAAATACTGCGACATATTACTGACTAATCTGACAACTGATCTATCTGACATACTACAGCGTGCTCATAATGCGTGCATTCGATTTATATTCAATCTCCGTCGTTATGACCACGTGTCTCCTTCATTTCAGGCCTTATCATGGCTACACCTAAATACTGCGACATATTACTGACTAATCTGACAACTGATCTATCTGACAGACTACAGCGTGATCATAATGCGTGCATTCGATTTATATTCAATCTCCGTCGTTATGACCACGTGTCTCCTTCATTTCAGGCCTTATCATGGCTACACCTAAATACTGCGACATATTACTAACTAATCTGACAACTGATCTATCTGACAGGCTACAGCGTGCTCATAATGCGTGCATTCGATTTATATTCAATCTCCGTCGTTATGACCACGCGTCTCCTTCATTTCAGGCCTTATCATGGCTACGCCTAAATACTGCGACATATTACTGACTAATCTGACAACTGATCTATCTGACAGACTACAGCGTGCTCATAATGCGTGCATTCGATTTATATTCAATCTCCGTCGTTATGACCACGTGTCTCCTTCATTTCAGGCCTTATCATGGCTACACCTAAATACTGCGACATATTACTGACTAATCTGACAACTGATCTATCTGACAGGCTACAGCGTGCTCATAATGCGTGCATTCGATTTATATTCAATCTCCGTCGTTATGACCACGTGTCTCCTTCATTTCAGGCCTTATCATGGCTACACCTAAATACTGCGACATATTACTGACTAATCTGACAACTGATCTATCTGACAGACTACAGCGTGCTCATAATGCGTGCATTCGATTTATATTCAATCTCCGTCGTTATGACCACGTGTCTCCTTCATTTCAGGCCTTATCATGGCTACACCTAAATACTGCGACATATTAATGACTAATCTGACAACTGATCTATCTGACATACTACAGCGTGCTCATAATGCGTGCATTCGATTTATATTCAATCTCCGTCGTTATGACCACGTGTCTCCTTCATTTCAGGCCTTATCATGGCTACACCTAAATACTGCGACATATTACTGACTAATCTGACAACTGATCTATCTGACAGACTACAGCGTGCTCATAATGCGTGCATTCGATTTATATTCAATCTCCGTCGTTATGACCACGTGTCTCCTTCATTTCAGGCCTTATCATGGCTACACCTAAATACTGCGACATATTACTGACTAATCTGACAACTGATCTATCTGACAGACTACAGCGTGCTCATAATGCGTGCATTCGATTTATCTTCAATCTCCGTCGTTATGACCACGCGTCTCCTTCATTTCAGGCCTTATCATGGCTACGCCTAAATACTGCGACATATTACTGACTAATCTGACAACTGATCTATCTGACAGACTACAGCGTGCTCATAATGCGTGCATTCGATTTATATTCAATCTCCGTCGTTATGACCACGCGTCTCCTTCATTTCAGGCCTTATCATGGCTACGCCTATATACTGCGACATATTACTGACTAATCTGACAACTGATCTATCTGACAGACTACAGCGTGCTCATAATGCGTGCATTCGATTTATATTCAATCTCCGTCGTTATGACCACGCGTCTCCTTCATTTCAGGCCTTATCATGGCCACGCCTAAATACTGCGACATATTACTGACTAATCTGACAACTGATCTATCTGACAGACTACAGCGTGCTCATAATGCGTGCATTCGATTTATCTTCAATCTCCGTCGTTATGACCACGCGTCTCCTTCATTTCAGGCCTTATCATGGCTACGCCTAAATACTGCGACATATTACTGACTAATCTGACAACTGATCTATCTGACAGACTACAGCGTGCTCATAATGCGTGCATTCGATTTATCTTCAATCTCCGTCGTTATGACCACGTGTCTCCTTCATTTCAGGCCTTATCATGGCTACGCCTAAATGACAGAAGAACTTTACATTCACATACCTCACTATTCCAAATTCTGCACACATATTTACCAAGACGTTTTCAAAATTTATCGGCTCATCACAATTTAGGAACAAGATCACAAGACTCATCTTTACTTTTGATACCACAGCACAGGACCTGTCTATACTCTGAATCTTACACAATATCTATGGCTAGAGCATGGAACTCACTTCCCAGTCATGTCAGGGACTGCCAATCGCTATCATTATTTAAATCCAAATTAACTGATATCTTAAGTTTGACACAATGAAAACATTAACTGCATAACAACTATATAGAGCATTCCATTAATAATCATCTAGGAAACTACTTACTTTATTTTACATAATTTAAATTTTATTATATTCTATGTTTTTGTTAGTATTAGCTAGTATTAGATCACATCATCTTCGTATTTTGTTTAGTCTGTATTTTAATATCTTAAAATTGTAATATGTATGTAATTTTTTTAATAATTTTACTATTCGCTGGTTGAGTGGAAGAGAAGGCCTTATGGCCTTAACTCTGCCAGCTAAAATAAAGCATTATTATTATTATTATTATTATTACTATTATTATTATTATTATTATTATTATTATTATTATTATTATTACTATTATTATTATTATTATTATTATTATTATTATTATTAATCGAAGAGGAAACATTACTTAAGAAAAAGCTCTATATATTACTTCTTCTAAAAACTCGCAAAAAAGGAGGAACTCTATGTGAGAGAGAAGTGAGTAGTGAAGACAAATGACCAGGGGGAAGTATATTAAATCATGGCGGGGTTCGAGTAGATAGCCCGTGGAAATTACTTATTCTTCTCGGAGTTTGAACTTTTCACCCTCAGATTTATGCGCATGCTCGTCATGTAATGGACTGCTCCCGGGCCCTCGTGAACAAACAATATGGCCGCTGTCGTAAAATAATCACTCTTTTTTACAATTTTACACTTGGACAACCAAAATTATTTACTCTGTATGCTAATTCTCTTCTCTATATCTCTATTAAACCTCTTTTAATATATTATAGAAGGATATACAATCTAAATATTTTGTTTCTGTTTTGAATATCAGTTCTGAAATTGCACTAAACACAATATTTGTTTACATGGAAGTAATCAGTTTTTCTTGTACTTATTAATATTATTACTGTTATTATATTATTATTATTATTATTATTATTATTATTATTATTATTATTATTATTATTAAAGTAATGTAAAGGTGTCTCACTACAGGCCTCAGGAGGCCCTTGGGGTAGTAGGATGCTAAGGCTTCCACTTTTTCTGGACGATCGGCACTTGATGTCAGCCGGGTTGTCAGCCCTGCGTGACGGCCGCCTTTACCCCAGAACAAGTGTCTGGTACTCATTTCCGTTAGAGGCTGAGTCGACCCCACGGCCATAATGCCTCCAGAAGGTTTGGGTCAGTTTAAAAATCCTGACCCCACCGGGACTTGAACACTCGACCTTCCGGCTTGTAGCGCAGTGCCTTAACCACTATGCTACGGCGTGCCCCTATTACTATTATTATTACTAGTATTATTATTATTATTATTATTATTATTATTATTATTATTATTATTATTATCACTAGTATTATTGTTAGTATTAGAATTATTATTAGGCCCTACTAGTATTAGAATTATTATTACTAATATCAGAATTATTATTACTATTATTACTATTGCTATTGCTATTGCTATTGCTATTGCTATTGCTATTGCTATTGCTATTGCTATTGCTATTGCTATTGCTATTGCTATTGCTATCGCTATCACTATCACTATTATTACTATCACTATTATTATTATCACTATCATTATCACCTTCACTATCACTATCTCTATCACTATCTCTATTTCTATTTCTATTTCTATTTCTATTACTATTATTATTATTATTTGCAGATGAGCAGATTTTAATATGAAAATCAGAAAACGAATTACAAAGAATGCTGTATAAACTAAACAAAATATCAAAAAATATATAATATGGAAATATCATCAGGAAAATAAAAAAACAATCGCTTTTAAGGGCACTCAACCAGTTAATATTAGAAAATAAACCAATAGAAGAAGTGATAAGCTATAAATAACTTCCTAGCTGCAAAATATCATACACAGCGGAAACAGATACAAATAACAAACTGCGATTCCCCAGAGACTCTGTGCCCTAAATTGTCTATCATTACCTTAGAGTTGAGGAAAACCTGGGGTATTAAGGGGGTGGTGGGTGAAAAATTGACCATTTGATATCAAAATTGGCATTTTTTTGTTTTTTGTACTGAAAAATAGCCTGTACTCTAATGTATATGTTGGCAAAGTGTCAGAGGCTTAAGACACTTCTAAGTATTCTCCATGAAAACCAATAACCTAACTTTTAGAAGTGTGAAACAGTAAAAGATGCAGTTTAGCCATGTGTTTACTTACCTACACAGTTTCACATACAGGTAAGGAAGTCTGGAAGTTGTACAGCCGAAAGTACGTTTTATAACTTTCAAGGAACTGTGACTTCCTGTACTCTTATTATTTTTTTTCCCTTTAACAGTTCTTTTTTTTTTTTTTTGAGAAACAACTGGTATGAACATGTCAAGAGAATGCCTACAGATAGAATCCCTCAGCTGTTACTAAAGTACAAATCAATAGGACATAGAAATGTTGGACGCCCATTTACTAGATGGGAGGATTCATTAAATCCCACTTGATGTGAAAACAGGTCAAAAAGCCCAATTTCATGAAGCAGAAGAAGAAGAAGAACAGATTTTTTTCCCCAGAAAGTATAATGTTATATGGGGGCACGCCGTAGCGTAGTGGTTAAGGCACTGAGCTACAAGCCGGAGGGTCGAGGGTTCAAGTCCCGTTGGGGTCAGGATTTTTAAACTGACCCAAACCCTCTGGCGGCACTATGGCCCTGGGGTCGACTCAGCCTCTAACGGAAATGAGTACCAGACGCTTGTTCTGTGGATAAAGGCGGCCGTCACGCAGGGCTGACAACCCGGCTGACATAAAGTGCCGATTGTCTAGAAAAAGTAGGAGCCTTAACCTCCTACTACCCCAAGGGCCTCCTGAGGCCTGTTGTGGGATCACTTTACTTTACTTTTATAATGTTATATGGATCGGAAGTTTGGACAATGACACAACAACATGTCAAGAGAATAACTGCAGTTGAAATGGATTTTTGAGAAGAGCTGTCAGAAAATCTCGACTGGAAAAAAATTAGATATACAGAAATTATAAAATGGACGAATGCAGAAAGAAGTATAATGGATGCGATTGAACACAGAAGGCTAAAATGCAGGACGGAAGACTACCGAAGGCTGTCAATGCATGGAAAATTGAAAGAAGGAGCAGAAAAGCAAGACCATGAACAACGTGGAAGAATAACATTCAAAACTCAATGAGGAAATTTGGTGTAACAAATGAGGACACAGAGGACAGAGAACGATGGAGAACTTTAATTAAGGGAAATTTGTGAATGTTTGTTGCAAACTGATAGTATATAAGGCCGTAGTCATTTATATATCCATCCATCCATAGTAATTCTGCCCGAAGGCAGGTCCTTCACTGCAATCATCATTTTCATGCTATGCTTGCAGCTTTACTAGGAAATTGTGTAGGTGTGGTAGCTTCCTGTTGCTTTCCACACCGGTGAAGGATGATGGTGATGATGATGATAATGATAAGGATGATGATGATGAAGATGATGACCATATGATTTCGGGGACCGTTTGGGCCTTAAAGTTTTCCTGACATTTGTCTTACAGGTGAGGAAAAACCACGATAAAAACCTCACCCAGAAAAACTGCCCCGACCGGGGATCGAACCCGGGCCCGCTGCATGACAAGGCAGCACGCTACCTCGAGATCACAGCGGTGGACATTTATATATATATATATATATATATATATATATATATATATATATATATATATATATATATATATATTTAATTCATGTTAATTACTAAAATTGGTTGAACAAACCCCTCAATGATGAGGAAAATTCTCAAAATGATGATTTTTTTTTTCAGTCTCATTTCGTTAATGTCCAAGTTTGACAGTTTTATTTCCACGTAAACTGTCATAACTTTATATAATTTTAAAATTGTAAATTTTCCGAAAAAAAGAAGCGAGAATGGTAATCACTTGTCCATCAAAATAGAATTGAACTATCTAAGCTAATTGTTCTGCTAATAATTGAAGATCGTATCAAACAAGTCGAGTATAACCGTGTGACAAAAAGTGTCAAGTACAACTGCTTATTGCGTAAGTTGTGGAAGATCACACAAATAGCAGCGTATATTGATATAATTTTAACATCTTCGGTACACAACATAGAAACTGATGGTTTCACCATTTCTAGATGGACCTCTTCGATTGTTATTATCTCTTTCTGTAATTTACATATTTAAACACTTATACTGTAATCCACTATAGTCTATAAAGCGAGAAACATAACATAGATAAACATATTGGATAAAATAGAAATTTTAAAAGAAATCCACAACAATATAATTGAGAACGCACACAGTAAGAACAACTCTCTCTCTCTATGTAATTGTCACAAGCAACAAATAGTAGACCCTAGTTTATTTTTTTTAAGGAAGGAAGAATCCACCAACTCGTTTCATCACGGACAAAGGGAAAATCAATGATATTTAAGGAGTATTGTTAAACTTCCTATCACAAACCCCGCCTTAAAAGGGGAGATTGTACGGTTTGAAAATACTGGCGGGATATTTCCTTCCTTAGAGAAATCAGACTATAACAACTCTCTGCTGATGATGGAAGTAGTTCTGAAAGCCCCATAGTTAAAGAACAAGCAACTTGTGGAAGACGATACCTTACTCTTCTTTACTTTTGATACCACAACACAGGACCTGTCTATACTCTGAATCTTACACAATATCTATGGCTAGAGCATGGAACTCACTTCCCAGTCATGTCAGGGACTGTCAATCACTATCATTATTTAAATCCAAATTAACTGATATCTTAAGTTCGACACAATGAAAACGTTAACTGCATAACAACTATATAGAGCATTCCATTAATAATCATCTAGGAAGCTACTTACTTTATTTTATATCATCTTAATTTTATTATATTCTAAGTTTTTGTTAGTATTAGCTAGTATTAGATCACATCATCATTGTATTTTGTTTAGTCTGTATTTTAATAATATCTTAAAATTGTAATATGTACGTAAATTTTTGTATAATTTTACTATTCGCTGGTTGAGTGGAAGAGAAGGCCTTATGGCTTTAACTCTGCCAGCTAAAATAAATTATTATTATTATTATTAATATTATTATTATTATTATTATTACAGGTATTAGTTTTATAATTGTATTTTCTTCTTCTTCTTCGTCTTCTTCTTCTTCTTCTTCGTCTTCTTCTTCTTCTTCTTCACTTCACGGACTAGGCAAAAATTGCCTGTTCCGCCACACAATTGTTCTGTCCATCTTTTCACTGGCCTTTCTACATTCCTCGAACCACTTGGCTTGTAGTTGAATTCTGCTCTTGGTAATCGTGTTACATTCATTCTTTCCACATGTATAAACCATTTATCTCTATATTCTCTGATTTTCTCATTTCAATTGATATATATTTAACTCTATTCTTATACCTTCATTCTTTATCCGATCCAATCTTGTGCAGCCTTTCGTTCTTCTAAGGAAGTTGATTTCTGCGCTTGTATTCTACTTTGTAATGTTTTGGTCATTATCCAAGTTTCGTATTTTAAAATTTTATATTATGTATGCAACTTAAATGTAATCAGTTTGACAAAATAAACTTATTTCATAAGGGACTTTAAGTTCTAGCTACAGGTATATTCTTGGTAAGAATAAACAGCAGCCGGAATATTTGAGAACAATGTCAATCTTGTATAAAAGCTCACTGAAATATGTATACCGCCTTAAGGACTGGCATAACGCATTGAATACGCTGTTGAGCACGAATGAATTTCAATGCAGAATGCTGTGTGTTCCAGAATCGAATTAAACATCATTTATCAAATATATTACAACTGCTCGAGTGCTTCCACATACATCAATATACGCTGTAAAGTGTATAATGCTTTAAAAGCAATACAAAAGACTTCTCTATGGATGTCACTCAACTGTGTGGTATGAAAACTTCTGAAATAATCAATTGATTTGGAGATTACATGACCAAAATCCATATTTATTTTATTAAACAAAAATAAAACTTGAAGTTATGTGTAATTTTCACATTTATTACAATATAATAACAAATTTAATTAAATCTGTAATCATGTCTGAAGAAGGTACAAAGTACCGAAACAGCTGTTACGAAATGGAAAGCTAATGACAAATGAGGGAAATTTTGAGGAGCTTGCTGAATTCAAATACCTAGGAACAATAATCACAAATAGGAATGAGATGCACAAAAAAATTAAACATAGGCTCAATTCTGGAAATGCGTGCTATTATGCATTGCAGAGACTTTTGATGTCCCATTTCCATTCAAAAAACGTTAAACTGAAAATATATAAAACTATTATTCTACCAGTTATATTATATGGATGCGAAACAGGGAATCTTACTTTGAGGGAGGAAAGGAGATTACGAGTATTTGAGAATAAAGGTACTTAGGAAAATGTTTAGACCAAAGAGAGGTGAACAGACAGGTGAATGGAGAAGACTGCGTAGCAATGAATTACATGGTCTTTATAGGAAGTCAGATATAATGAGAACAGTTAAGTCTCGTAGACTGCGATGGGCAGGATATGTGGTACGAATGGCGATTGAAAAGAGGTGCATGGAAGCTTCTTGTAGGAAAACCAGAGGAAAACGCCCAGTTGGTAGACCAAGAGTGAGGTGGGAAAATAATATTAGCTATGATTTGAGGGAAGTAGATTATACAGGGAAAGATTGGAAAACATTATCTCAGGATAGGGATGTATGGAGAGCTTATCTCCGCAGGGCCATGAACCTACCGGTTCGATAGTGCTAGTGAGTTAGTTTCAATTGGTATTCCCCGTATTCACCTTAGTCTCGCATTCTTTTAACATGTTCATACCAGTTGTTTCTCATGTTGTCAATTTTATTTGTTAATTTCTAATATCTTCATTTCTTTTTCTGTCCAAAACTGTCACACCTGCTACTGAACGTAAGAACTTCATTTCTGCAGTTTCTATTTTCCTTCTGTCTGAACGGTTAATAGTCCAATCCTCGCTTGCATATGTTAAGACAGACACTGCCATAATTTTGTAAAATTTTAATTGTGTACTCAAAGTTTTATTTTTCAGTGTCCGTTTTATAGCGCCACACATTCTATAAAAGTTATTTAATTTAATATTAATATCTTCCTTCTGGCAGTATGATACATTGCATCCTACATAACTGAAATAGTTCACCTGTTTTATTGTACTGTTATTATTGCTGATTTTACACCTCATATGGCCTTTCCCGTTGAATGCCATTACTTTCGATTTACTTTCAGAGATTGTCATATTAAATTTATTTTCTATTTAATTTAATTTATACGCTGGTTTGTAAATTGTCATCTGAACATCTAAGGATTGTCTGATCGCCTGCAAACAATATGGTCAATATCTGGTCTTGAGAATGACAGCTTGGCTGTAGAAACTTGTTGACCATTTTAAAACATTAATTGGTGAAATGGGCATATTGACTACATATATATTTTATTATTACATTTATTTATATACAGAATTTTAATGTTTACACATCTTTCTGTGCCTAAAGTTTTATTTTTCTTCTCCACTCGTCTCTCTCCATCCAATCCATGTCCTCCAGTCCTCTTTGCTCTCATTCCAGTTCTTATTTTCTGCATCCACGAGTTTCGAGGTCTTCCTCTCCTTCTCCTTCCAGGTGGACACCATTCCAATGTTTTGCTGGGTAATCTTTCTTCTTGCATTCGTCGTACGTGCCCATACCAATTTAATTGCTTATACCGTATATAATCTATTACTGAATAACCAATAATATTTTTTTCTCTTATGAAAGTATTTCTTATTTTGTCTAATTTTGAACATCTTGCTGCTCTCCGCAAGAAATCATTATTATTATTATTATTATTATTATTATTATTATTATTATTATTATTATTATTATTATTATTATTATTATTATTATTATAAATGGATTTTTTGAGGAGAGGAGCAAGATGTTCAAAATTAGACAAAATAACAAATACTGTCATAAGAGAAAAAATTAATATTGGTTATTCAATAGTAGATTATATACGGTATAAGCAATTAAATTGGTATGGGCACGTACGACGAATGCAAGAAGAAAGTTTACCCAGCAAAACATTGGAATGGTGTCCACCTGGAAGAAAGAGGAGAGGATGACCTCGAAACTCGTGGATGCAGCAAATAAGAACTGGAATGAGAGCAAGAGGACTGGAGGACATGGATTGGAAGGAGAGAGACGAGTGGAGAAGAAAAATAAAACTTTAGGCACAGAAAGATGTGTAAATATTAAAAGTCTGTATATAAATAAAAAATTAATTGAAGGAGCTCATACTAAGAATTATTTTTACTGCCTACCCCAGAGACTGTAACTACAGATCTCTTTATAAAAATATTCTGAATGAGAAAGAATATATGGAGAGACCAAATTAAAACATGAAGGAAAATTACCGAAAGGTTTAAGCCTTGAAAGTAATTTATGATGATTCATCATCATCATCCGGTATCATGGCAGCTGCCGCCGTCTTCCGGAAACCAAACGTCATTCCTCTCTGTCCATCCATTGATCTTCCTCCAATCCTCTGATATTCATAGCTGCTTGTATCCCTTCTATCCAAGTTTTCTTTGGTCTTCCTCCTTTCCATTGGGATCCATTCCATAACAATTTTAGGCAATCTTTACTCTGGCATTCTTTTTACATGGCCATACCACTCTAATCTTTTCTTTTCTATAATGTCTGTGATGTCCGGCTCCTCTTGTAAACCCATAATTTCCTTTATTTCTTTACTTCGTATTTTATCCATTCTAGATTTTCCAGCTGATCTTGAAACATCCATTTCTGTACTTAAAATTATTTTCGTTTCCCTGGTAGGAATTTGCGAAAAAGATTTTTACCTTTATCTTTAAATTATTTATTGTTTTTTATGGGTTTTAAGCTTTCCAGACTTCAGCACCATATGTTAAAATGCTCTGATTTATAATGATTATTTTAATAATAATAATAATAATAATAATAATAATAATAATAATAATAATAATAATAATAATAATAATAATAATAATAGGGGTTTTGGAATAGAAATATAATATACAGAACGAATAAATCTATATTTCAACTTCTGTTACAAAACATGTTATGTGTTAGATACCTGGGCAGTAAGTAGAAAAGAATCCAACAAGCTGTTAGCAGTAGAAATTGATTTTTGGAGGAGATTGACAAGAATTTCAAGAAGGAAAATTATGCAAGTTAAAAAAAATATTAGAAAAATATTGAAGAAAAACGTTTCAAATGATATAGACACTTCATAAAAATGGAAGAAGAGAGAATACAAAAAATCCTTAATTGGAAAGCTTATGGAAGAAGTGGAGGAGGCAGACCCAGATAACGTTGGATAGATGGAGTGAAGAGAGTATGGAAGCTAGAGATTTGAGGGAAGAAGATGCTTTAGACCGGAACTTCTGGCGACAAATCACTTTGGGTTGAAGGAGAAACACTGTAATGTGGAATATTCCTCAAAAAAATAAGTACCATATAATAATAATAATAATAATAATAATAATAATAATAATAATAATAATAACCAGCAATAGAAGAGTTGTAATTTTACCATAAACACAAAAACTCAAAAAAGACATACATATGAAACTGTCAAAATTCCAAATGATATGCGGAACTGTACATAAAACATTAAATAATAAAATAAGAAGAGATACTAGATTGAAGTTCTATAAAACATTGGCAGTTCCTGCAAAACTTTATGGGAGCAAAACTTGCAAAGTAGAATACAAAGCGCAGAAATGAACTTCCTTAGAAGAACGAAAGGCTGCACAAGATTGGATCGGATAAGGAATGAAGATATAAGAACAGAGTTAAATATATATCCATTGAATGAGAAAATAAGAGAATATAGGGTGAAATGGTTAACACGTGTGGAAAGAATGAATATAACAAGATTACCAAGAGCAGCATTCAACTACAAGCCAAGAGGTTCAAGGAATGTAGGAAAGGCCAGTGAAAAGATGGACAGAACAACTGTGTGACGGAACAGGCAATATATGGCTAGCCTGTGAAGTGAAGAAGAAGAAGAAGATGATGATGAAGAAGAGGAAAATATTGAACTAGGGTCATGTGACGTTTTTTGTTAATATCGTTTGATGAAGGAACACGATGCAAGGTGTTTATACAATTGTAACGATAATAGAGTAATGAAGTTCTGAGAGGTTAGTTTTAGCACTTGCAGTTTATTACCTCTGCCTAACGACTGTAATTGATGGTACCCAGTGCAGAGAGTACATAATTTCCTAGCTGGTAGCAATCATACAGAATGAAGGAGGTTGCGCAAAGCCTTGTGTCGCTGCTAGCGTATCTGCAACTCGCCTAACTAAGCACAGGAGTTATGGATTTGAGTAGGCGCGGATACAAAAAGATATTTAATTCGAATCTACTTTTAAAAAAATTACATTTTGCTTTTACAAATACAGATCATATAAAATTTCATGAACAGCCTAATTATCTTTATTAAATCATCACAAGATGTTAAGATTTTAGACACACTCTTATATGCAGATGATCAGGCTCTTTTCGGCAAAAATGAAGATGAATTACAATATTCCACTCATCATCTTAATATAATAGCCCAACGATTTATCATGGAAATATCAACAACAAAATCTAAAGTTATGGCCTTTCAAGGGAAATTCCCAGTAAGAAGTAAAATTTGTATTCAGAATGCAATATTAGAGCAAGTTAATTAATTTAAATACTTACGATATAATCTAACTTATAATGAGGAATGTGATATATCCTTTAAAATACAAAATTATAATAAAGCTTTAAGAATTATCAACCAAGTTTTTAAACCATCAAAAGTGCAGAGACACACAAGAATGAAAATCTATAAAATTCTCGCTAGACCCATAATCTGTTATGGCAGTGAAGCTTGGACCATCAGAACTCAGGATGATCGTCATATTTACAGCCACGGAGGCGAAATTTCTGCAACGAACTGCAGGTTATAGCCTTCTAGACCACCAAAGAAATTCAACAATAGCCAGAGAGTTAAACATCGTACCTATATCTGAATACCTCCAAGAATATAGAAACAATTGGCTAGCCCATATTCAGCGCATGGATCGTCACAGAATACCAAAACAAATTCTTCACTACATTCCTCGAGGCAGAAGATCTGTGGGTCGACCTTTTCGGAGATGGCAAGAGACCGTAACGGGCCACTGGGCCTAATACTTGAAAGGACGATGATGATGAAGATGTTAAGATATAGGCTATCATTACAAACATCTATGATATCTGAAAAATGTCTACGAGACTTAACTGTTCTTATTATATCTGGCTTCCTATAAAGACCATGTAGTTCATTGTTAGGAAGTCTTCGCCATTCACCTGTCTGTTCATCTCTCTTTAGTCCAAAAATTTTCCTAAGAAACTTATTCTCAAATACTCGTAATTTCCTTTCCTCCCTTAAAGTAAGAGTCCATGTTTCGCATCCATGTAATATAAATGGTAGAATAATAGTTTTATATATTTTCAGTTTAACGTTTTTTGAAGGAGTTGGGACATCAAGAGTCTTTCTAATGCATAATAGCACGCATTTCGAGAATTTAGTCTATGTTCAATATCTTTGTGCATCTCATTCCTACTTGTGATTATTGTTCCTAGGTATTTGGATTCAGCCACTTCCTCAAAATTTCCCCTCATTTGTCATTAGCTGTCCATTTCCATCATATAATGCATTTCTGTGTGTGACCATATAAATATTGATATTTACTTCCAGTCCCAATTGCTTAGTGTTACTCAATAGTGTGTGCATGTTGGCCTTTAGTATCTCTTCGCTATCGCCAAATAGTATACATCATCTTGTTTGCTTCTTATATGAGCATATTTTAAGATTAGGAACTCCATTTGTAATTTGATATACGTATTAATCTATAGTATTTTAATTTATATTATAAATAATCGTCTTATGTACAGCCTTTGAAATAATTGATGGCGCACAGATATTTTCAAGTATCAGAACGAAGCCACTGCGCATGATCAGAGATCGGCTATTTGGTTCACAAGTATACAACTATTTGAGAAACTGAATCCGTTCTATTTCTTTGTGGGTCGTGCAATGGAAAGTAATTTCGTGTAAATAAGTGGTGCGATAAATACTGAAAATAAAACAAAGCAAAAGAAATTAAACAAAAACAATTAATTGAAATTAGTTCGAGAGAGAGAAATAAAAGCATGACAGCAGGATCGAACACACGACTTCATGCACAGAAAACAGAAGCTCCCTCCACTAGACCACAACCATCTCTCCTAGAAATTGTCTGTATGAAGCGATGCAGTACTTCAGGACTTACTTGTAAAATGAAATTAGATATTAACTTAATTTAAATTAATCAGACGCATTTTGTGTTAGTAATGGAAATAAATAATTTTATTGTGCCACGTGTTTTTTAAAGAAAGTAATGAGACGTTACAATCGTTATTAATTTTCTATACATATATATATATATATATATATATATATAATAAATATTCTCTTTAATTTGCTTACTTGATATAGTCAGCTACTAGATGGCAGTGAAGACAGTGTTCTCGCGACATCTAGTAATAATGGAGAGTATAATACATATATAAGAAAAATAAGTGTTTGAATTGGATTCGCCTGGTAGTATAATGGATATCACGCTGAGGTACAGACTCAGAGATCCGGGTTCGAATCCCGTCCAGGCATTTATTTTTCTTATCATACCATATTAAGCTTGCATTGCTCAATGTTAAAGATTTAATTATAACATCGATAAAGCGTCACTGCTATAAAGTAAAATAAATATTCTCTTTAATTTGCTTACTTGATATAGTCAGCTACTAGATGGCAGTGAAGACAGTGTTCTCGCGACATCTAGTAATAATGGAGAGTATAATACATATATAAGAAAAATAAGTGTTTGAATTGGATTCGCCTGGTAGTGTAATGGATATCACGCTGAGGTACAGACTCAGAGATCCGGGTTCGAATCCCGTCCAGGCATTTATTTTTCTTATCATACCATATTAAGCTTGCATTGCTCAATGTTAAAGATTTAATTATAACATCGATAAAGCGTCACTGCTATAAAGTAAAATAAATATTCTCTTTAATTTGCTTACTTGATATAGTCAGCTACTAGATGGCAGTGAAGACAGTGTTCTCGCGACATCTAGTAATAATGGAGAGTATAATACATATATAAGAAAAATAAGTGTTTGAATTGGATTCGCCTGGTAGTGTAATGGATATCACGCTGAGGTACAGACTCAGAGATCCGGGTTCGAATACCGTCCAGGCATTTATTTTTCTTATCATACCATATATATACATATATATATTTATTTATTTCCATATATTCCATTGCACAGTAATTCTGGCCGAGGGCAGGTCTTTCACTGCAATCATAGCATTTCCATGCTATGCTTTGCAGCTTTAATACGGAACTGCAGGTGTGGTAGCTTCCCATTTCTTTCCACACCGGTGAACAATGATGGTGATAATGATAAAGGATGATGATGATGATGGCCGTATGATTTGCGGGAACCGTTGGGCCCTAAGATTCCTGACATTTATCTTACAGGTGAGGAAAACCCCGAAAAAATCTCACCCAGGAGCCTGTCCCGACGGGTAATATTTTCATATACATACAAATTTATTTATATAACGAAGCCTGGAAACATGTAGGCATTAACGACGTTATTAAACAATAATAAATGAAATAAATGAAATAAATAAAAATCTACCTGGCCAGAATCGAACGTGAGCCCGCGTCGTCGGAAAAAGATCATCTTACCGACTGCTCCACTGAAGCTAACGTTACGAATACTGCATGAAGAGAGACTTATACTCAAACGCTTTATACTCAAACGAGTCAGAACATGTAAGCACGTACTGGTGTGAATCGCTCTTCAAAACACAACTTTCCAACATCAAGAGTTGCGCCATCATTTTTTTCAAAGGCATATATATATAATAATGTTTTAGTTATTCTGGCAGAGTTAAGGCCATAAGGCCTTCTCTTCCACTCAACCAGCACAAATACAAACCAACATTTGACAAATATATATATATATATATATATATATATATGTATATATATATAGCCTACTAATTCTGCCCGAAGGCAAGTCTTTTACTTTAATCATAGCATTTTCATGCTATGCTTTGCAGCTTTACTAGGGAATTGTAGGTGTGGTAGCTTCCCGTTGCTTTCCACTATAGTAATTCTGCCCGAAGGCAGGTCCTTCACTGCAATCATAGCATTTTCATGCTATGCTTTCAGCTTTACTAGGGAATTGTAGGTGTGGTAGCTTCCCGTTGCTTTCCACACCAGTGAAGGATGATTATGATAATGATAAGGATGATGATGATGATGATGATGATGGCCATATGATTTCGGGGACCGTTTGGGCCTTAAAGTTTTCCTGACATTTGTCTTACAGGTGAGGAAAAACCCCGATAAAACCTTACCCAGAAAAACTGCCCCGACCGGGGATCGAACGCGGGTCCGCTGCGTGACAAGGCAGCACGCTACCTCGAGACCACAGCGGTGTACAGATATATATATATATATATATATATATAATGTTTTATTTATTCTGTGCAGAGTTAAGGCCATAAGGCCTTCTCTTCCACTCAACCAGCACAAATACAAATAATAAATTTGGTAAATATATATATATATATATATATATATATACACTATACTAATTATGAAGAGTTAAAAACATATTAAATGTAGTAATGTAAATTTCATGCACAAACAACATTTAATACGATAATAACAATAATAGTTATGATGATGATGATGATAATGATAATAATAATAATAATAATAATAATAATAATAATAATAATAATAATAATAGTAGAAGTATAAATATGATAAATTGTACGAGAAACACCAATTAACATATGTACTTTATACTGGATAATGATGAAGTCGAGGTTAGAGCAAATATAAATTTAGATTTATTTTAAAAGAAGCCAATACATATATACAAGTATAAATACCCATGAACACTCACACATACACACAGGTTTGGTTACGAAACTTAAAATGACTTGTTAGGTTGTCAAAAAGTCGCGAGTTACTTTCATAAAGTTCCCCGGAGGTTAACAAAATAATGGGTTTAATTGAAGTGGAGAGCGGCTTATTTGCCATTATCAGCTGGACTATCGGGCGGTGTATTGACTTCTGGTGTGCTCGAGGGCACAGAGCATGGAGCTCTAATGAAGGGGGATCTGCGAGCTTGATTTATTGGTCAACAGAGCTGCCCCAAGCTTGCGCAGTCTAATGAGAGAACGTGGCTGGGTTTATTTACACATTAGCCACGGTTGAGCTTTCCCGGATTCTTCGTGACCTTATCACTGGCTTCTCAATCAAGTGCAGCCGCAAGAGAATGTAACCACTTCAAAAAACAATATGTTCCTCAAATTAAGCCTGTATAACAATGAATAACATGTTATCTTAACAAAATGTTATTAAAGCCACAACCATTCTCTATAGATTAGATTAAATTAGATTAAATTAGATTGAATTAGATTGAATTAGATTGAATTAGATTGAATTAGATTGAATTAGATTGAATTAGATTGAATTAGATTCAATTAGATTGAATTAGATTGAATTAGATTGAATTAGATTGAATTAGATTGAATTAGATTAAATTAGATTGAATTAGATTGAATTAGATTGAATTAGATTGAATTAGATTGAATTAGATTGAATTAGATTGAATTAGATTGAATTAGATTGAATTAGATTGAATTAGATTGAATTAGATTGAATTAGATTGAATTAGATTGAATTAGATTGAATTAGATTGAATTAGATTGAATTAGATTGAATTAGATTGAATTAGATTTAATTAGATTTAATTAGATTTAATTAGATTGAATTAGATTGAATTAGATTGAATTAGATTAGATTAGATTAGATTAGATTAGATTAGATTAGATTAGATTAGATTAGATTAGATTAGATTAGATTAGATTAGATTAGATTAGATTAGATTAGATTAGATTTATTTAGCCTGGTGGAGTTAAGGCCATGTGGCCTTCTCTTCCACTCACCAGGACAAATAATAATAATATTTTATTTATTCTGGCAGAGTTAAGGCCATAAGGCCCTCTCTTCCACTCAACAAGCACAAATACAAATAAATATTTGACAAATATAGATATACACTATACTAATTATAAACAGTTAAAGATACAATAAATGTAGCAATGTATATTTCATGTACAAACAACATTTTATAGGGTAATAACAATAATGATACGATAATAATAATAATTATAATAATAATAATAAGTTACTAAAGAGTAAAAAGGGAGAATATTTGAGACAGAAGATTAATGATCTTGAAATGAATGCAAAAAATAGGAACATTAGAGAATTCTATCAGGGAATTAGTATAGAGAAGAAAGGGTTTCAGGCTAGAACAAACATAATTCGGAATGAAAATGGGGATATGATTGCAGATTCCAAGAGTATATTAAATAGATGGAAAAGTTACTTTAATCAGCTTTTAAATGTACATAGAGAACAAGACATTGAGGAAAAGTTACAGACAGCAGAAATGCTAGTAGCAGAGCCAAGTGCATTAGAGGTTGAAATGGCAATTGAAAAATTGAAGATGTATAAAGCATCAGGTTCAGATGAGATCCCAGCAGAACTGATGAAATCAGGGGGAGAAAAATTGATGGGCAAGATACGCTGGTTGCTTAAAATGATTTGGGAAAAAGAAGCTCTTCCAAATGAATGGAAGGAATCAATTATCATACCAATTTATAAGAAAGGAGATAAAACTGATTGCAACAACTACAGGGGCATCTCATTACTTTCAACTTCCTACAAAATTCTAACAAATATATTAGTAAGCAGACTTACTCCCTATATTGATGACATTCTAGGAGATCATCAATGTGCATTTAGAAGAAACAGGTCTACAACAGATCAGATTTTTAGTATAAGACAGATTTTAGAAAAGAAATGGGAATATAATGGTACGGTACATCAACTATATGTAGACTTCAAAAAAGCATATGATTCAATTAAGAGAGAGAAGTTATATAGTATCCTGCTGGAGTTCGGAATTCCTAAAAAGTTAGTTAGGCTTGTACGAATGTGTCTAAATGGCTCAAAGAGTAGGGTGCGTGTAGGCGAACAGTTTTCAGACACTTTTGAAATCCAGAATGGGTTGAAGCAAGGAGATGCACTATCTCCTCTACTATTTAATTTTGTACTAGAGCATGCCATTAAATCTTTAGAGAATGAGGAAGGCTTACAACTCAATGGTATTAATAAGCGTTTAGTTTATGCTGATGATGTAGTACTACTGGCCGATAGCGAGGAGATACTAAAGGCCAACACGCACACACTATTGAGTAACACTAAGAAATTAGGACTGGAAGTAAATATCAGTAAAACTAAATATATGGTAACACGTAGAAATTCAGTATATAATGGAAATGGACAGCTAAGGACAAATGAGGGAGATTTTGAGGAAGTGGCTGAATTCAAATACCTAGGAACAATAATCACAAATAGGAATGAGATGCACAAAGAAATTAAACATAGGCTCAATGCTGGAAATGCATGCTATTATGCATTGCAGAGACTTTTGATGTCCCAACTCCTTTCAAAAAACGTTAAGCTGAAAATATATAAAACTATTATTCTCAGTTATATTGTATGGGTGCGAAACATGGACTCTTACTTTAAGGGAGGAAAGGAGATTACAAGTATTTCCGATTGAGGGTCTTTCCACTTTTTCAGCGGTTGCCCTTTTACCAGCCGACTGCTGGCCCTTCACATCCACATGTGTCAATCACAGAGGTAGATGATCAACAGCCAGTGTAGGGGTGACATGTGGTTAGCATGTCGAGTCCCTCAGCCGTTATAGCTGGTTCCTCAACCTGGAGCCGCTACTTATTGTAGCTACCCAATTGCCTCACGATGCTGGGTGGGCACCGGTCCCATACTGGCCGAAATACCATGAGAAAATTTCTTCCCCCATGGAGACTCGAACCAGCGCAAGTCCCGTAGCTCTGCGCCAAGGCTTCCTACCTTAACCGCTCGGCTACGGCTCGGGACGATTACAAGT